>CM053752.1:95193928-95220885 GCA_028658305.1 Pachyuromys duprasi | reverse complement strand
AAATGCAAATCAAAGCGACCCTGAAATTTCACCTTACACCATCAGAATGGCTAAGATCAAAAACTCAAGTGACAACACATGCTGGATAGGCTGTGGAGAAAGGGGAACCCTCCTTCACCGCTGGTGGGAATGTAAACTTGTACAACCACTCTGGAAATCAATCTGGCGCTTCCTCAGACAACTAGGAATAGCACTTCCTCAAGATCCAGCTATATCACTCATAGGCATATATCCAAAAGAGGCTTAAGTACACAATAAGGATATTAGTTCAACCATGTTTGTAGTAGCTTTATTCATAATAGCCAGAAGCTGGAAACAACCCAGATGCCCCTCAACTGAGGAATGGGTACAGAAATTGTGGTACATTTACACAATGGAATATTACTCAGCAATAGAAAACAAGGATATCATGAAATTTGCAGGTAAATAGTGGAAACTGGAAAGGATCATCCTGAGTGAGCTATCCCAGAAGCAGAAAGACACACACAGTACATACTCACCCATATAGATATATAATATAGGATAAACCTACTAAAATCTGTACACCTAAAGAACCTAATCAAGAGGGAGGACTCTTGCTAAAATGCTCAATCCCTATCCAGAAAGGCAAAGAGTATGGACATCAGAAGAAAGAGAAAACAGGGAATAAGTCAGGAGCCTACCACAGAGGGCCTCTGAAAGGCTCTGCCCTGCAGACTAGCAAAGCAGATGCTGAGACTTATGGCCAACCTTTGGGCAGAATGCAGGGAATCTTATGAAAGAAGTGGGAAATAGTAAGATCTGGAGAGGACAGGAACTCCACAAGGGTATATATTGTTAAAACACTTTCTGGTTATTCAAGAATGGGTTTCTAAATTAGAATGGTTGTTATCAGCTACTTTACAAAATTTCTTACCAAAAAGTGTGTGTGCTGGTGAATACACATAAGGGAACTTGGTGTTATAGATATATATTTAGAATATTAAACCAATGTAAATATCAAAGTAATTTGATCAAGCACAGTAATTGATGATCAACAGCCCAATGCTACTCAACGGTGGTAACTAAACCAGCACAGTAGAACTACCACTGATTAAAGGAAGAACTACTGTACAAAGCACATGGTTTCAGACACTCTTGTTCAGTGAAGATGGGAACTCTGGACTATGGCTATAATGCTTCTGCTGCTTCTGCTGTTTCAATGGTTAAGCTGCGGTAGAAAACCCTGAATGTATTCATTATGTCCAAAAAGTAAGAGCAAGGCAGGATGGCATATACCTATAATCTAACTGGAAGGTTGATGCAGGAGTTTGAGGCCATCTTGGACTACAAAGGATGAAGAAGGATGGCCAGGTTGGGCTACCGAGCAAGACCCTATTTCAAACAAGAAGAAACAAACAACAACAAAACTACAGCAATTACAGGCAACTGAACCACTCCTTAGATGTAATTTTAGGAACTGTTATCACTAAAGATAAAGAAATCAAGATACATTTGAACTGACTTCGTCATGAAACCAAAATTGGTTTATCTATGTGTGTGTGTGTGGGACATAGATAAGTTCAAAACCTGTGGCTCTCAGTCATTAGCGATGCACTTTGACACTAACTTTTAACTATAAACATAAATTTGTGGCATTCCGCACCTCTGAAAGGCAGTCAGTCTGAACAGGGAATGCATATACACACAGGCTATATTGCTTAAATTACAGATAGTAATCCCTGCCTTTGTTTCTGTGGTGTTTTCACTTATGTACCAACAAAGGTTTCTGCATCCTTCCGCTTCCACTCTGAGGCCATATAGAGTAGGCACTGGGTAGAGACAAATATGAAATGTGGCTTTAGTCTTGGATTAACAAATAGAATGCTATTATCCTGACCAAATAACAAGAATGGCAGTGCAAATCCCCAAATACCCACTAAGCATATAGTTATAAATGGACACTGAATCCAATGTCTTTTGACTTGGTAGAAATGGCAACAGAGCTGGAGCAAAAGCTTTTCCTGCAAAATGTTCTGTAAGATTTTTGTGCCACCATGAAAGAAAACTATATTAGGGCTGGATTGATGGCTCAGCAGTTAAGAACACTTGCTATTCTTGCAAAGGACCTGGGCTCTAATCTCAGAATCCACATTCTCACTAACAACCACCTGTAACTCCAGCTCCAGAGGATCTGATATCTTCTTCTGACCTCCATAGTGATTGTTTGCACACACATGTATGAAGGCAAAACACCCATACATGTGAAAAAAAATCTTAGAAATATAAAGAAGCCTACTTTAGAAAAATGATGTAAAAGATGCATCCTGACCAGCAATGTCAGCTGAGTTAGGCTTCATCCATTTCTGCTGTGGAATTAAACTTGTGAGAAGAACTTCCTGGACTTTATGGGCTTAACACCCAGGTGTTAAGCACAAAGAATCTTATTCAACTCTTGAGTCACAGGAGGAACTGTTTACGGATAATTGATATGTAGCAATGGTTAACCAGAGCTTCAAATTTCTCAATAGTAAAAATGAAGACACGGTGAAGGCGGGAGAGCTGCTGTGAGGATTAAATGAGAATTACGCAGTTTGTCTGAGCAAACCCTGAAGAAGGTGCTACCAGCGTATAATCACAAGAAAGGGCACGGAAGCTCTTTAAGATAGGGAGTGCTGTCTATTTCCCTTGCAGACAAGCACACCTGCAAGCTCTGGCACTTGTCCCACTGCTGCTAAACTGACTTTCTTAAGCTTTTTCTTTTTGTTCCTGACAGGACAAGCAAGACTGAAGATGAGTCCCATTATTTTGTATACTTTCCTAAAAACTTAATAAGTAAAAATAAATAAATAAATGTGACTCCGTGCTATGTAGCAGAAGAAAACCACCAAGAATAACTAATATGTAAAGCTACAAAAGCAAAGAAAAGGCATGCAGAACAAACATCCAAAACTATTAAGTAATCTGTACAGCAGAAAAAAATTAGCTGAAAGCACATCTCTTTTTAACGATATTCAACATCTTTCTCAAACTCCAAACTTCTGTTCCCACCAAAGTTGCTCTTTCCCTGGTAGTCCCCAACCCAGCTCTTCAGATGCTCCATCTTCCTACCAGTCATGTCCAGTTAGCATCTTCATGAATATCTGTACATGTTTTGGTTCACTGAATTTGAACTTCTCAAAAAGATTTACCATTTTATTATCATAGTACCATGGTCATCTCTGGCATGTAGTGTGGACTCAGTAACACAGACTGAATTTTTTAACTGACTTCAACAGACACATCTGTGTATACATACACATCTGCCATCCTAATGAGGTAGTTTATAAGGTGGCCTCAATAATATTAAACTGTGAGCCAAGTAGTGGTGGCAAAAGCTTCTAATACCAGCATTTGGCAGGTGCCAGAAAAGCATTCAAGAATGCCAAGCAGCCTTAGCTACACAATGTGCTTTAGGCTATCCAGGGCTACATACTAAGACTGTCTTAAACATAAAATTAATTAATTAATTAATTAAAAATATAAAAAAAAACAAAAACCAAAACCAAAAAAACAAGCAGAAAAACAAATATTAAAATATATGTATTGAATGTTTACTACCTACTATCTCTTGGTAAGAGGTATAACATATTTTTACTTTTTAAATTTAAAAAAATTTTTAAAATATGTTACAGTTTATTAATTTTGTATCCCAGCTGTATCCTGCTTCCTCATTCCCTCCCAATGCCACCCTTCCTCCCTTATCTCCTCCCTGTCCCTTTCCAAGTCCACTGATAGGGGAGGGCCTCCTCCCCTTTCATTTGACCTTGGTTTATCAGGTATCTTTAGGACTGGCTGCAAAGTCCTACTGTGTGGCCTAGCAGGGCTGCTCCTCCCTTTGGGGGGTGGGGAGATCAAAGAGCCCACCATTGAGTTCATGTCAAAAATAGTCCCTGTTCCCCTACTAGGATACCCACTTGGATACTGAGCTACCATGGGCTACATCCGAGCAGGTGTTCTAGGTTATATCTATACATGGTCCTTGGTTGGAGAAACAGTAGTCTCATAAAAAACCCCTGTTCCCAGATATATTTGGTTCTTGTGGAGCTCCTGTCCTCTCCAGGTCATATTAACTCCCCTTCTTTCATATGATTCCCTGCATTCTGTCCAAGGTTTGGTTATGAGTCTCAGGATCTGCTTTGATATACTACTAGGTAGGAGTCTTTCAGAGGCCCTCTGTGGTGGGCTCCTGTCCTATAACTTGTTTTCTCCTACATCCAATGTCCATTCCATTTGTCTTTCTAAGTGAGGATTGATCCTCTTTCCCCAGGTCTTCTTTCTTGTTAATCTTCTTTAGGTGTATAGCTATCAGTATGTTTATCCTGTCTTATAGGTCTATATAAGTGAGTCTATATATGTGTGTCTTTATGCTTTTGGGATACCTCACTCAGGATGATCTTTTCTAGGTCCCACCATTTGCCTGCAAATTTCATGATTTCCTTGTTTTTAATTGCTGAGTAGTATTCCATTGTGTAAAAGTACCACAATTTCTGTATCCATTCCTCAACTGAGGGACATCTGGGTTGTTTCCAGCTTCTGGCTAATACAAATAAAGCTGCTACAAACATGATTGAGCAAATGTCCTTGTTGTATTCTTGAGCATATTTTGGATATATTTTTAAATAATAATAATGTTAAATGCTAATTAGAAACATAAATCCTGACTTTTGAATGAGAACATCCAAATAAACAAACAGAAAAAATAAAAAGAGAAAACCCTGATATGTGCTGAGCTAAGACATTCTGTTGAATGTCTTGCTTGTCTTTCCGCCTTTTAATTCCTTTTCTTTCTGTGTGTGTGTGTGTGTGTGTGTGTGTGTATATATATATATATATATATATATATATATATATATATATATATATATACAGAGAGAGAGAGAGAGGGCAATTACTACAAAAATCAAGCACTTGATTTTGTGGTTTTCTAACTTATTTTATATTTACATTACTAAATCAGTTTAATCTAGGCATAAGCCTCTGAGATTTCTAAAATTCTTTTTTTTAAAGTTGTTTCCTATGCTGATACAGGTTTTAAAATCAGTCTTCAAGCTCTTGCAGTTATACTGCTTGCAGGTGAGGTTGGTATACATGGATTAAAACAGTACTCTCCCTGGATGCAGTTTGACATACTTAAAAACTTTATACAATAAAGACAGAAACACAAAAGTCCTGTATACACAAGATCAGGTTAAATTCTAAAAGCAAAATTCTTTTTCAATACACTTGCTAACATTTGCATGTATTTAGTTGGGACTAGTGTTTGGGGATCAGAAGATAACTTCCAGCAGTCAGTTCTCTTCTTCCACCATGGGTCCCAGAGACTGAACTCAGGTTCAGTCAGGCTTGGCAGCAGTGCCTTTTCTGGCTAAGCCATATCATTGCAACCTCCCCAATACAAATGTTAGCAGTTCATGCTACGTTATTATAGATATCTAAAATATTCCATTTTTTTTGAGAGAAAATAGTTTAATATGAGTGATATTATAAATAATCATGATTTATTTTTAAATTTTAATTTTTATTAATTAGTTTATTCACTTTGTATCCCAGCTGTAGCCCCCTCTGCCATCCCCTCCCAATCTCACCCTCCCTCCCTCTTCTCCTATACCCGTCCCACAGTACACTGATAGGGGAGGTCCTCCTCCCCTTCCATCTGACCTTATTCTATGAGGTCTCATGAGGACTGGCTGCATTGTCTTCCTCTGTGGATTGGTAAGGCTGCTCCCCTCTCAGGTGGAGGTGATCAAAGAGCCAGTCCCTACGCTGATATCCTAAACAACATCTTTTATTTGCCTTAAATAATAGATCTTAACAGAAGAGTCTTGACTAATGGCTTATGGTATTTTTACTTTAAAAATCTAAATTTCTTAAGAGTACAACAAGTCACAAAGAAACTACTTGTGCCAAGCACATTGGGGCTTTCTTCTCTCAGTGTATCAGTCCATAATCATATCTAGCTCAATAGTGAAGATATCTGCTTAAAAGAGAGCCATGCTTTGTCACAAATTCATTACTTTTATTAGGGTCATTGCTTGAAAACTTCAAAACACCATATGGACCTAATTGTGGTTTATTTTGGCAAAAAAAGGAAGACACTGTAGAACAATTGAGGCATTACATTCTACAATTCCATTACTTTCATCCCGCTCAGTTTTATTACTATGTCATTAAAGGCAACTTGAGTGAGTGAAGAATTACAGTGTCATGTGTACAGGCTAGTAGATTAATAACAAAACACACTCAAGTTTAAAGGTATCTAACAGCTGTTTTCATTATTTTGTGTAAATACGCTTGAAGCATATCTATCTGATTAGTGGAGAGTGCTCTTCTCTGTCACATGCCACAGGCATTGGGATGTTCAAGTAATCAAAGTGTTCAGAAAATGAGTTTACATTGCTCACTGCTGAAGTATACAAAAGGCAGAGTGATGGCGCATCAAAGCTCAGTCAAATCATCTGCTACAAACAAACAGACTCCAGTGTACACTGCAGTTTAAAACATTTCACAGCAGCATGCTGACTCGGACTTACTGCTGGCCAAAATGAAGCAATGTGGAAAGAACAATAAATTTCTTGAAGAAAAAGAAAAAAAAACTTTAAAATTTGATCTGTTCAGAGAAATTCGTACACTCATAATATCTATATAATTCCTAGATGAAAACATTAAGCTTGTATTATTTACCTAGGAACACATACTTTTATATACTTTGAAATGCAAATTGTAAGCAAGTGCATCTCATGCTGTTCTATTGGCTGAATTGCAGGTAAAATTAAGCCCTAACTTCAGATTTCTAAGGCAACTGTCCCACAATATCCACCCACAAATGCTTACTTCCACTCTACATCATGTGCTAGCTATGTTTTATCTGCTAATGCATTTACTTTGTATTTCACTACTCAATTACTTGCTATGGAAGACGTTTCAAAAATATTTATCCTCGCCACTCAACCCTTATCTTTCTACAGATCCTCTTCACTTGACCTCTGATCTTCTTCAACCATAGAAGCACTTGACTCCTACTCCAAATGAGTTGACAGGTTCAACTACTGCAGTGCCGGCCCACATGATAGAGATTTGCAGTTCATTACCATCTCTGCTTTGGCTTCTTGTACCCTATGTGTTTGCCTCACTGGACACTTCAATTTGGTTGGTTTATTTTGTTTACAATCCTATTCAAAATTTCTTCAGGTATGTTTTTAAGGGGAGGGAATATGAAATACAGAGCATAATCCTGGAGTCAGAGCTATGTATAACCATTGCAATAACTCAGGTGCTGAATATTCTCAATAGGACGATTGAGTACCACCTCCTTCTGTTGCCAGTGTCTGTCTTTACAAATGCCCTACCTTCTGCTTAAATTCTCTGTCAAGAAAACTGATTCTGACTTCTTCAGAAATGCTTTAAGCGACACCATGCTTGCCCTTCCAGTCTGAAAAACACTTGTTTCAAATTTGTCTGTCTTGACTCATCCAAGATTCTCATCTTTTCCTTCAATTTCATACACTTGGTCTTTGGGGATGTTTACAATAAAGCTCGTATTTCAAGACATCCTGTTTTCTCTCAGGCAACTCTACTTCTCCATGCTGTTTGAAGGCTCGCTCTGTCTTCTGAAGACCCTGTCTGTGCTTGGTGAGGGCATTCCAGGACACAAAGCTCCAGGAGCACTAACACAGGCCAGACCTGGCGGCAGGTGTGTCAGCCTCTGCACAATGAACTGACAATGATCTGCCACATGACCAGGTTCCAGGTTCTGCGCCATTTCATTAGCCAGGCTCACAATGCAAACATCCAGATTTTCAAATAACAATATAAGCTTGGTTTTCAAAAGGCTACATGATAATTATTAGAATCTATATTTCCATGTCTACTTTCTAAGTGATAAGGCTTATTCATCTACATGTGCTGGAATTTAACAAAGTGAATATAGCCAATGGAGGGCAAATGATTATACCCACATCAATCACAGTTACACATACCTTTATTATTCTAAAGTGTCCCTTTGGAATAAGTAGTCAAAATGCAACTCTGACTTTCCAACCATTCTAATTTATTTTCCAGAAGGCAAATTTGCTTCCGGTAAAAAGACAGATAGTATGCACAAGCTAGACGGCGGTACCTGGGAGGAAAAAGACAAGTGCTACACCATGCTTAGTTATGGTACCAGGCTCCACACAATTTCCTTTTCCAGTATTCCCACCAATGCCTGCCCACTATTAATATTTACTGAGGACAAATGTGCTCATGGTATAAAAAACTGGAAGATTTAAAGACAGGCTCCATGTTTAACTTAGAATCACACATATCAACTGGCAATGGATGTGAATGTACAAAACATATTTATATACAATTATAACTTTGTAACTTAAGTTACATCTTTCCAGGTCAGTAATAGAAGTAGTAATGGAGGCATACAACAAATTAATGGCTGTATCTTATCACAAAACATACTATGAACTAAATGACTTAGTTGTCTACAGCAAGTGGTGTTATTTAAAATATACTTCTTGAGGAAGGGCAATCCTGGACAATCCTTTGTAAACATGCAATGATAGTAATAAAGAGAAAAGAACAACTACTATCATTTGCAAAGTTAGTAAATAACAGGCACAACAGAGTAAAAGGTTACTATCAAGATGTACCGTACCACACACTATCTATGGCAGAGCAGCGTAGGGGTAGAGTTTTGGCAGGAAAATGCTGGCTCACCTTCCATTGACAGTACACTGGAGGCCTGAACAAACGTGGCAGTCCCCATTATAAGCCTTAAGTAGATGTATCTTTTCCTTTCCACATTATATGCTTCATTAATTTTTTTCCATTATCTTGTACCATGATCTTCCCATGCCTTTCCACATCGAATGTAAGCAAAATGGTTTTTGGTCAGGGCACTTTGTTGTGACCAAATATTTCAAGCTGTATCTTATGATTCTTCAATAAAAATACAGATGCAATACTGTTTGGGGAAACTACCAAAAACATTTCTGCCTCACAGGATCTATCACCTTCTTGGGAGGAAATTTATGCTCTCTTAGGAGCTTTGTAAACACAAGTGAGGTTCATAAATATAAGATTCTAGCTGCTGTCACTAATTGCTGTCTTTCAGACTTGTTTATATCAAAAACAGGCAGTGTGACTCTTAACGTTCTAAGTATATAGAGGAAAGTGGAATGCTGGCTTAACAAATTTTATGCAACACCTGGCACAGCACATGCAAAAAAAATATTGTTGCTGATGACGCTAATGCTCACTGAAATTAAAGTCTATCTTCTCATGATCACATAATAACTGGCAATCACCTTGAAATGGGAGTGTATTAAGCCCTATAAAACACAGCTAGTACTATTGGCCCAAATCCTGTTCTGAGTAAATCTAAACAGCTAATGCAACATGGTCCCCTCAGAATACATGCCTTTCTATGAATTTAACTTTTCCACCACTCCCAAGAAGATTCAATGTACAGTAGCTGAAAGGGCTCAAAAGGCTCATTGTTTTCTTGAATACACCACTCAAATAAAAAAAATTAAATAAAACCACGCTAACAGTAAGTTCCTAAATAACACATGCATATAGAAAAGTTATCTGTACTTGATTCAGGACCTCATACATACCTTAAAACTGTTTTACCTCTTATCTAAGTAACCAAATTGAACTGGAACTACAGTAACCAGTTAAACCTTTTTTTATTCTTATATACAGATTGATCCTAAAATTATTTCTCATCAAGTGCCTATTTTAAAGATATGGCACAGTCTTACGCTTCTAGAATAATTTAAACTTCAACTTCAGGATACTTTTCAGTATTAATCTTCATTATTTCTGTTTGTATGTTGTCTTGGCTTAGTTATTCAAATACACAATCATAAGTATTCATTAACTTAGAAATTACCTTCATCTAGCATCCCATACATTCAGAAATCCCTTGAAAATATTTGGCTACATATGTAGAATACGTATGAGAATTCAATTATCTTTCCTTTTGGCTTTTTTTTTCTATTAAATAAAGTTTGTAAAAGGTAGAACAGGAGGTCCGTAAGGACCAAATATATCAGGGGCATAGGGGTCTTTTATGAGACTGTTTCTCCAACCAAGGACCATGTATGGATAAAACCTAGAACCCCTGCTTGAATGTAGTAAATGGTAGCTCAATGTCCAAGTGGGTACCCTAGTAGGGGCAACAGGGACTATTTCAGATTGAACTCAATGGCTGGCTCTTTGACACCCCCTCCCCCCGAGGGAGGAGGAGCCTTGCTAGGCCACAGAAGAGGACATTGCAGCCATTCCTGAAGAGACCTGATAAGCTAGAGTTAGATGGAAGGGAGGAGGTCCTCCCCTATCAGTAGACTTGGAAAGAGGTAGGGAGGAGATGAGGAAGGGAAAGGGGGGCTGGGGAGGGAATGTGGGAGGGGGCTACGGCTGGGATACAAAGTACATAATCTGTGATTAATATAAAATGAAAATGTTAAAATTTTAAAAAAGGTAGAATTCAACACTATTTTTCAAGGTTTGATAAAGGATTTGTCAAGTCAGATGAGTGTGAAACTATTTCTGAACTTTATGAGTCCTGAGCCACTTGTACACAAGCATGGGCAGCATTATCAGTGATGCTTATTTAACACAAATCACATACACTTAAATACACATACCTTACTTCATTGCTGAATGCATTTATTAGAAATAAGGTAACGCCTAGTGAACTGATACCTTTAGACACTATCTGTTTATCACACCGTGCAAATACTGTCACAACTGCACACAGAACATAAGCAAAGCTATCTGCTTATAACATATGCCACAAAACTCTCCTTTTCCAGATCAATGTGACACTTGACTTCTTTAGTTTTGTAAAGGAGTTTTCTCCTTTTGCTACAAGAATTAATACTTATTTTTAAAGCATATATTGTGCAGTTCAGTTACTGAAAAAATTTTTTGTTTTTATAAAAAATTATATTTTATATTTTTTTACATAACAGAAGTGAAAATTTAGGAGGCAGGGAAGCATCTGTGCTTGTAAAAAGGCGTAAGCTGGAATCCCCTAAGAACTCTGTTAGACTGTCCACCGCTGTGACAAACACGAGATACTAACTGTGGAGGACAAAAAAACTTGTTTTGCCTCTGCTTTCAGATGTTTTCAGGAAGGCAAGAGGAAGCAGAAAAAGTCACACATTCTGCAGGGGTCAGGTAGAGGGGATAAGGAGACGGAGTGGAGGGTATGAGATCCCAATCTCAAATGTGCCTGTAATAATTGCATTCCTCCTTTTCTTTTATCCAGTTCTATAACAGCACTTCCACCACCCCTCGCTTCTGGCATGATGCTCACCATATTCAGAGCACTCCTTTCCTTAGTTAATCTAGCTGAAGAGACTTAGACATATTGAGAGCTGGAATTTTCAAATATCCCATGCATGTCTCAATCTAATCACTCATCAAAATATTGAACTTTTATGAACAGAGCAGCAAAGAACAGGAATGAGCAAGTGTCTCTGGAGAAAGAAGTAGAATCCACCAGGTATATGGCCAGGAGTTGTATGTAGTAGAACCTTTTTCAGCTTCCTGAGAAACCTCCACATTGATCTTCACAGTGGTCGTACCATTTGCACTTCTACAATAAATATGTATTTTCCCTTCCCTATAAATGCACTATCATTTGTTTTATTGATCTTGGCTGTTCAAACTGGTGTAGGAGAAAATCTTATTGTAGTTTTAATTTGCATTTCTCTGATGACTAAGGAAGTTGGACATTTCTTTATGTGTTTCTCAGCTCTTTGTTTTATCTTTTGAGAGCTCTTTGCTTGGTTTTATATCGCTATTTTCAATTGGGTTATTTGTTTTCTTGATTTTCAGTTCTTTTAGTTCTTAATTTATTCTAGATGCTAACTTTCCATCAGATGAATAAACGAAAAGTTCTTTTCCCATGCTGTAGGCTGCTGCACCATGAATGAGGGTACCCTTCAATATACAGAAGCTTTCAGCTTCCCAAAGTCCCATTTATTAACTGTGTCTTTGTTGTCATGTTCAAAAGTCTTTTCCTGTGCCAAAGAATTCAAGACTACCCTCCACTTTCTCTTCTATGAAGGCTACTGATTTCTGTCTATGAATTTTGTATTCTGCTACTTAAGGTGTGGTACATCTCAGTAATATTATTACTATATTGTTAAAAATGAAATTATTACATTTACAGGTAAATGGATAAAGCTACAAAAAATACATCCTGAGTAAGGTAACCCAGACCACAAAAGAAAAATATTGCATATCTCTTATATGTGGATATTACCTACTATATTTTTATATGTGTGCTACAATTTGAATAATCAGAGATTAGATAATTAGCAAGGGACCAGGGTTCTCCTCCCAACAAAGGAGAAAGATAATATAGTATAATGAATAAAATAGAAACTAACAGAATAAAATGGGAAGGGGAAGGGCAGGGTAAAGTAGAGAATATTGAGAGGAAAACTGTTGGTATAATGTTCTTGTGGAATGTATACAATTTAGCCTTGTTCATTCAAATGCTGATTTCTCTACCCCACTATCTGGTTTCAATCTGGACATTGCATTGTGGTGTTTATTCTAAGCATCACCTGTCTCATGTTTTTGTAAACATGCCACCATTTGTTCTCCGTATTTTCAAGTAAAACAACCAGCCAATGCTGCGCAATAGAGAGAATAGGGTGGGACATCCTGGTTCTGGAGGTGGGGAGAAAGTTAAGAGGGAGGAGTTGGAGAGCAGATCAGCAGGAGGACTTGGAACCATGAGGAGAGATGAATCAGACCTATGATATGACTAAAAACAAGTAGAGCAGATAGAAACTAGAAAGGATCATCCTGAGTGAGCTATCCGAGAAGCAGAAAGACATACATGGTATATACTCACTTATAAGTGGCTAACAGACATATAATATAGGATATAAAGCTGGTTTATTAGGAATAACCGCTGTTTACCTAAAAGATAAATCAATAGCAAATATTAAGCTTTAGCCTTCAGCAACAGAAAATTAATACTAAAGGCCATTTGAAAAACCACAGGAGGGCTGCAGATGGCTCAGTGGTTAAGAGCACTGTCTGCTCTTCCTAAAGGTCATGAGTTTAATTCCCAGTGACCACATGGTGGCTCACAACCATCTATAATATGAACTGATTCCTTCTTCTGGCAGATGCAGATAGAACACTCATATACATAAAATAAATAAATCTTTAAAAAAAAAAGAAAGAAAACCACAGGAAACCTACTACTATAGAAATTTCCTAAAATATATACATACATGAAAGAAATTCAAGTGTAGTAATCAAATATTAGGAGAGACAATGCCCCCTTTAGACATCATATGCCACTAAGTAAACCTCCAATGCTAGGAATGGATTGTATTTTGATGAGCTGTTGGCCAAAGAGAACCCATGGACACATGTAAACATCACAGCCTACTGCAAACACCATGGGTTGCCCTCTACAACCAGATAATAAGACCCTATTGCTCAGAACAAGACTTAATTTTTTTCATCAAACACATTAAAGTTGAATTGGTGTCCAAGTATAAGTTTCATCTCTATTTACTAGTATTCATAGGGCTAGAAGGTTCTCTGTATATCAGAAGAAAAAAAGATAATCACCACTATGAGCTAGCTATAAACCACTGGCCTACAATAGTGATCTATTTGTAAGACATGCTGGGTGCAGCAGTGGCACAAATGTTATGGCAGTAACCAACAACACTGGATTGGATTTAAGGCCCACTCCATGAGAGAGTAGCCTCCTAAAGTGCTCAAAAAGCTGACTATATAGGTAGTGTGCCTAGAGGAACACTTAATAATATTATTCTGGTAAAGGAACATAGTAATAAAATGACTCCTAATACCATATTGCTACACCCATACATCAATACTTAACAATTATCAAAGAAATATCTTGTAGTAGGTAGTAATTAAGAAAGAAATCCACAACTAAACAATTTGCAAACCATAAAATACTGACCCTTAAATGGGATGTCATCATCAAACCCCGCTCATCAAGGCTCAGGAATCTACAAAGAAGAAGCAGGAAGATTGGAAGAACTAGAGGTGATAGGTGACTCCAAGGAAATAGTATCTCTGACACACAATGAAACTGATGCACAGAGACTGTGTTACCACACATAAGACCTGTACAAGCTCAAGCCACACAGGTCCCAGCTCTGAGAGGGGGACGTGGACATTAGGTCTCACCCTAACCAAAGTGCATTTTCCAATGGAGAACCACGGAAAAAAGGAACAGCAATTTTTTGCAATGAAGTACATCTATTTGTTTCAACCACACTTCAAAGTTGGCCCCATACCAAGGAGGAGATAACCAACACAAATGAACTCATGTTTTTATGGTGGGCTTTCTGTTTTATTTTGTTTGGTTTTTAACATTTTTTTGTCTTAATGGTCTTTTGTTTATTTGGAGAGAGAAAGAGAGAATATGAAGTTGGGTGGATAGAGAGATGGGGCAAATGTGGGAAAATTTGGATATGGGGAAAAGAAAGTATGATTAAAATATATTGAATGAGATTTTTTTTTAAATTTCTGAAAGTATATCGAATTTTTAAGCTTTTTCAATTTACAATTCAAAACAATTACACAAGGCAACAGAACTACTATGGAAGGGAAACTTGACTCCACTCCCTCTGTCACCTAATCTTACATCTACTACGCTTCTCTAATGTACTCAAGTGATTAGAAGAAGAGCGTGACTGCTTAGTGTTCTCAAAGAACTCTTTTCTTGCACTAGAGAAATTCCTATTCATGGTTTAACTCTAGAATATAGAAACATGCTAATGGAGGGTTCAGGAAGGCAGGACAGAGGGAGAATGAGCCAAGAGAATTTTTTCCACCCCATCCTTTTGATGTGCTAAACTGATTCTAGGCATAAATTTGTGTACTTCAGCCCAGCCCATCTGCAGTTTGGTCCCAGAAGCCTGTGACAACCAGAATCATTTAAAGTTCACATGAATGAATGTGTGGAGAGAAAACTGACTCCCAGAAATAGAGCATGCCCATGAGAAAACATGGAAATGCTATACTACTTCCTATCTCTTTTCTAGTACCTTTCTCACACTAGGCTTCTGCCTTTACAAATCCACCCAACACAGTTTTCACGCAAACCTCTGGACCTAACTCATTGCCAGTTGAAATTAATAAGACCCTAAATACAGGTGAAAAGAGAGGGTAACAATTTAGTTATTTTGAGCTCCTTTCCCAAGACTGTGTCCTTCTGACAGGTTCTAAACTTGGCTGGAACAAGCTGTACTGAATATAGACACTTGGAAGATTCACAACTGCTCTTATAGCTCCAGATTTTGCTGAGTCAGACTGTTGGACAGTTTATTCACTCTTTCCTGTCTCTCTGTCTCTGTGTCTATCTCTCTTATTGTTCAGAGTACTGGTACAACTTAGAATGTTTAGAATACATGTAGAGGGACTACTACCACTTACTTATTATAGTGAAATATTTTTTAATTTTTTCTTTGATTTGAGATAACTACATCATTTCCCCCTTTCTTCCTGCTAAACACTCCCAAAAACTCCTCCTCAAGAACCGTTTTCATTAATTGTTGTTACAGTTTTATATATACACATATATATTCCTAAATACATAAATATAGCCATCTCAATCCACATGGTATTTGTATGCCTTTTTAAAAATCCAGTTTAGATGCTTGCAGTGATAGAAAATAATGAAGTGTTTTCAGAATAAATATCAATAAGCAAAATAAAATGAAACGTATTCTAAACTATTCAAATGTTCATCAGCAAGGGGAAAATATTTTCTTCTTGTTGTAAACAAACTTTTATTCTTAAGAAATCTATGCATGAAAATCTATGCATGTTTGTTTGTTTGTTTTATGAGACAGGGTTTCTTTGTGTAGCCTTGGCTGTCCTGGACTCACTTTGTTGACCAGACTGGCCTTAAACTCAGAGCTATCCAATTGCCTCTGCCTCCCAGGTGCTAGGATTAAAAGTGTGTGGTACCACCCACACCCAGCAAAGCTTGCTACTTGATAATTGTGTTTGAATGAAGAATAGCTGGATTGTTTTCTTACTCTAAGTATGACAACTGACATATTTTTAAACAAGTTTGGAAAAATACCTGTAATTGTTGCACAGGACTTTGTAGTTGAGAAATTAAGCTATTTAAGAAATGAAGTTGTGACGCAGAAACTCTACTAGATCTTCAGCCATCAGTTCCAATTTAGTATAATGCATTTAGAGGATTTAATTTTCTGTCCACCTGCTAAGAAGTACAAAGCAAAGCAATGAGTTTTATACAGATATTAGAGTTATCGCACTCCGAGAGGCAGAAAAGAAAGCCAGACTTGCTAGGAAAACTTGAATCTAAGGCACAGTATATTCCAAATTCACCAGGTTATCCTTTTGATTGAGTCATACTAGACTATTCAGATACAAGAGAAACAATAATGTAGAAATGCCAAAGAATACTTCCAATAAAAATGTGCTCTCTGAGTAAGGAGTAATCATCTTACCCAGGGTCCTCCTTCTGCTTAGCTTCTATAGGTGTACAGATTTTAGCATGCTTATCCTAATTATATGTCTAATATCCACTTATAAGTGAGTATATGCCATGTGTGTCTTTCTGCTTCTGGGATACCTCACTTAGGATGATCTTTTCTAGATCCCACCATTTGCCTGCAAAATTCATGATTTCCTTGTTTTTAATGGCTGAGTAGTATTCCACTGTGTAACTGTACCACAATTTCTGTATCCATTCCTCAGTTGAGGGACATCAGGGCTGTTTCCAGATTCTGGCTATTACAAATAAAGCTGGTACAAACATGGTTAAGCAAATGTCCTTGTGTTTACTTGAGCATATTTTGGATATATGCCTAGGAGTGGTATAACTGGATCTTGAGGAAGTGCTATTCCTAATTGTCTGAGAAAGCATCAGATTGATTTCCAAAGTGGTTGTACATGTTTACATTCCCACCAGCAATGTAAGATGATCAGTCCTCACTCAGAAAGGCAAACTGGACAGATACCAGAAAAGGAAGAGAATAGAGAATAGGACAGGAGCCTACCACAGAGGGCCTCTGAAAGACTCTACCCAGCAAGGTATCAAAGCAGATGCTGAGACTCATAGCCAAACTTTGGGCAGAGTGCAGGGAATCTTATGAAAGAAGGGTGAGACAGAAAGACCTGGAGGGGACAGAAGCTCCACAAGGAGAGCAACAGAACCAAAAAATCTGGGCCCAGGGATTTTTTCTGAGACTGATACTCCAACCAAAGACCATTCATGGAGATAACCTAGAACCCTTGCACAGATATAGCGCAAGACAGCTCAGAGTCCAAGTGTGGTCCCAAGTAAGGGGAACAGGGACTCTCTCTGACATGAACTCAGTGGCTGGCTCTTTAATCACCTCCCCGATGGGGGAGCAGCCTTACCAGGCTACAGAGGAAGAGAATGCAGCCAGTCCTGATGAGACCTGATAGGCTAGGGTCAGATGGAAGGGGAGGAGGACCTCCCCTACCAGTGGACTTGGGGAGGGGCATGGGAGGAGATGATGTTAGTGAATAAACTGTAATTTATAAAAAACTAAATAAATTTTTAAAAAATGTACTCTGTAGACAAAGGAGCAGAAAGGACAAATTCATAACAAGAGAAGAAACTTGTAGAAAGAAACTGCTTTAATATATCCAACCCCCTTTATAAAAACAACATTCAATTCTGTCAGTAAAGACCTAGTAGGGAACTTATAAATTCACTTCTGCTGTGTTAAACAAGGTCCTTCCTCACCCTAGCAGTGTGAAGGTACAGACACAGAGTAAGGGCCTTCTTCCCAACAAAAGCCTAAGGTGCCATCAAGGGTGAGCAATGGGTAGTCCTAATGGTTGAGGCAAACCATCCATACTGAGCTCTCTCTGTACAGATGGATGCAGGCCCGAAGGAGAACCTGGACTTCTATACTCTTACTCCAAAAGCAGTGTTAGAGGAAGCTGATAAAAATATCAGACTTTGTGAACAGGACTTTTCAAAATACTTTGGTCATGAAACGTCAGGCAACGCTGAGGTACTGGCACAGATTAGAGACTATTAAGGAAATATGGCATCTTAGTTAGTTGTAATTGTCAATGGGATATGGCCTAGAGTCACCTATGAGAAAAGTCTTGACAGAGAAATTGTCCTAACCAACATTAGTCTGTAGGCAAGTTTTGGGGAAGGAGGTCTAGATTATCAGTTGATTGTGGAGGGCCAACTCAATGTGGATGGTGCCATCCCTAGACAGAAGAAAGAAACCTAGCTAAGCATAAGACTCTCATAAGCAAGCCAGCAAGCCTATTATCTCACTGTTTGCATATCATGTTTCTGCCTTGAATTCCTGATATGACTTTTCTTAATGACAGACTGTGACCTAGAAAGGTAAAATGAAGTAAAATCTCTCCTAACCTTAAACAAATAAACAAAACCCAAGATTTTAAGTAAGGCCAGAGTATAATTAAAGAAAACACAATATGTCTATTTTTGGGGGGAGGAGGGACATTTTCACTGTATCTAGAAGAAAATTATAAGGTGGTAAATAAAATCATGTGTTAGAATTATATTACAAGGATTTAAACAGCTAACAAAAAAGATTTAAGGAACAAAAATACTGGAAACAGAAACAATGCTTCATCAATGAAAAGAAAGCAACAGAAAAAATCAAAGAGAAATTCAGCAATTGAATATATGTAATGAATGAACTTAACCTAAGAATTGAAAGCATGAAAAAAAAAAAGAATCCATGATCTTGAAAAAGGAATGAATTAGTCTTAGTAACAGAAAAACAATTTGCAGCAAATGAGTAGTACTTCTAGAACGGTAGGATAACAGTAATGCTGCTAACATTATGTTTCCGGGGGCCTAAACACGATGAGAGAGAGCGGAGAAGGAAGCTGGAAAAAGCACAAAAAATAAAAAAAAAATAATAGTCTCTAAAATTAGGTAAAATCCATAAATTTTCAGACTCAAGAAGCTAGACAAAATTTAAAGAAGATAAGTTTTCCCAAATCTGTATTAAGTCTCTTACAGTTAAACTTCTGGATAAAAGATAACACAGACAAGTATCTTGAAAGCAGTAAGATGTTTCAACTGAAGAGTTCCAAGGAAAGCACCTAGAAAAAAGGTGACTTGAAAATAACTGACTTCAGCTCCTTTCGCGCGGGGACCTGGTGCCTGTTTGTGAAGTGGGCAGCTGCGGAGACTTTGGCACTCTCTATAGCTGACAAGAAACCCAAGGAAGGAGTGAGACTGAGAAAAATGATAACATCTGAAGGTGGCGGAACAGGATGGTTTTGTGGTGCTATTTAAGATTAAGGCATATACAACTTAGTAAACTCATGAAAGCCTATTGTGAAGGACAGAGTTTGTTGATGAGGCAGAACAGATCTTGTTTGATGGGCAACCAATCAATGAAGCAGACACACCTGCACATTTGGAAATACAGGGCAAAGGTATGATTGATGTGTTCCAGTAGCAGACAGGATGTGTACACTGAAAAGGGAACCTGCTACTTAATCCAGAATTTTGTTATAGACCAAGAAAACATTCTCAATTAGAAAGATACAATTTGGTTCTACCACATCCTGACTACTACAGCATAGTTGTTTTTTTTTTCTACTCTTTCATTTCCTTGTCCCTATTTTCTTTATTGTACATAAAGTAACTGGTATACATGTACAAGCATGTTGCTCTTCTTTTTCTTTTTTAAACTAAATGGCCAATGTTCTGTTTTAGTTGACATTAGATGGAGATGTCTGGGGGAAAGGTACTGGTTCTGTGAAAATCTCCCTCCTTCTCCATTAGTGGCATGCTCATTCTGCTCTCATCTTTTTATTCCAGTAAGTTATTTTTCTCTCATTTTAACAAAAGAACACAACAACATAAAATCCTCAAATACCTTGTTGGATTGGAAAATTGTAATGTTTTTCGTTTATCATTGTAAAACCAAGGACAATTTTATAACTTTTTGTATGTAGCTGTTATATGTAGGGCAGCATGTCTTTAAGTAGGGATAAATTGCTCTTGAACAAAATGATCTTAGATAGTTTTCCATTCAAGACCAGTATCTTGTTGTTTAAATAAACTTCTTGTTAAAAAACGAATTGACTTCCCATCAGAATCTGTTCGCCTTTTTTAAATACTTTTTTCATTACCTGTTCTTCCTGTACTGCACATAAAATTTCAACTCTTTTAACTCTGTGTATACAAGTAGTTAGAACACCACACACTGACATGGCGAATGGATCTAACTTATCTTTTAAGTTGAGAACATCAACACTCAAGAACAAGGTCAAGAGTTGGCTCTTCATATTTGATGTTCTCTCCTAGGAAGTGGCTTCAGGCTTAGTTTCATAGAACTTGTCCTATGCAGCTTCGTAGAGCCTGGATTGGGAAATATGAGCTGCAGTCTAGAGACCGGTCAGAGGTTTAGCAGAGGTCCATGGTGACAAGTGAGTTTGCATCACTGTCATTTGAACTTCCTGCCAACTGTGTCACTTCATATTAAATTACTACTTGCCATTATTTTAATGCTGACTGATAAATGACTGTGCCACAATTGATACCACAACAGCTTTCATTTTCTAATGATCCCCTTTCCACAGCTGGGCTCTCAAGACACAGATATCATTCTTTTTCTTATATTTGAAACTCTTGACTAAAAGGCAATATGATCCAGTACAAAGCTAGCAGATACAAGAGATGCCTCCCCAATATGTTACACACACACATACGCACAGACACACACATGCTTCACTTTCCGAATTTACTGGCAATTTAGTGATATAAGGGCTCCAAGCTTTACATTTCGTCAAACGCTAAGAATCTGTTTTATCAAAATACTTTATTTTAACGAAAAACTTTTCTTTAGTACATTTCATTTCTAATGTCCTTGAGCATAGTAATTCACTCTTGATACAAAATAAGGATATTTTATCAGCACTCAACACACAGAGAAATTTCTGTAAACATGAAATGCAAGTTTTATTTGAATGCACTATATGTGCATGAATTGGACAACACCACAGAAAAGAACAAATAAAACAAAATAGATTGCATTATGATTCCAGCTCACACACCCTTCTATCATTACAAAAGTAAGTTGCTACTAAAACACAGCTTAACCATGTAACTCAATTACAGATAAATAAAATGGGATTCATATTCCTGAGCTCTCCAAAGAAAAGGTATTAGAATATACTATAAATAAGATCAGTCTTTAAAATCCAAAATAGTTCTAACAACCTGAAATTTTTATAGTGGCTCTGGTTTTCTTGGTGCCTCAAAGAAAAATTTCTCAGACTAAATTCTGTAGAGTCAAAACAATATATTCAACCTAGCAGGTGACCAGTTCTTTCTTTCTTGCTCGAGTTGTCATTCAAGTTAATATTGGCATCATTTAATTTCTTTTTTTAATTTCATATTTCTGACTAAATATAGGAAAGGACTAGTTTGCTAAGTGTAACACTGGTAATTGTCATTATCAAAGGTTGTAACCACTTCTTCACACAACCACCAACATCTTGGTCATCTGTCTATGCTCTTCTCTGTCTTACTATGTTGTTTTGTTATTGTTTGGTTCATTCAATTCAGTGTGCTGGGTGGTCATATGACTGGAATAAATGATAAAATAACAGAAACAAGAAGCAGTGTTTTCTAGACCACACGGGTTGTAACTGAGTGACCACCCTGTCCTCAGGATGTGGATGATGCAAGACTATGGAGTCAAAGTTGAGCACAGTTTAACAACATGCACAGAAGCTAAAGTCTCAGGAAGTTGGCAAAGCAGACTAAGGCAAACTAAAGAAGTTAACAATCACAGTGACTCATGTGAGGATATCAACTATCACCTTGAAATTCTGGTCCTCATGGAAAATATAAGTCTCCTCTCAGAGCACATGCCCTGTGAGAGCTGGTAATGTGAGAAGAATTGGATGAGGCATATGCTACATGCATGAAGCACACTGATGCAAACCACAGCTTTCCTTTACATAGTATATGTAACACTAAATACTATGCTGTCAGCCGTCCCTGCCATGTTTCTAACTTGGTGAACTGTTTACAAGAATAAATTCTGCACTTCAAATATATTCATCAACCTTATCCTGGCAAGTGGAACAAACTGACTTACCAAAGTTTCTATTGAATTTTTTCAGATGTGCATGAAAAACTTGTGTTTGTCTATGAATAACAACAATTTACAGAACATAAACAAACCTGGAGGAAAACAAAATTTTAAATCAACCAAATCCCATCATCAGATATACTCATCGGTATTATTTTGGTGTACTAATTTGTAAATTGACCTTCAATTGGCTTATGTGTATATAATTTTTATTTATCTTAATAAATGCTTTGCTAATGGAATGATAGAACTTCAATATCAGCACCAGGGTACTGCCATACACTATCCCTAAGAGGTAAGTTAAAAATGGAAGCATTTAAGATTCTGTATACATTGAAAGAATGGGGGCTGGGGTGCAGAGATGGAAACATAGAGAAATACAAGTATATCTCTATTATTTCAGGTATTTGAGTCCTGATTTGGAGGTGTTACTATAATATCACTGAACACCATGTAGTGCTCATAAAAACATTT
Organism: Pachyuromys duprasi; assembly: GCA_028658305.1. NCBI lineage: Eukaryota > Metazoa > Chordata > Mammalia > Rodentia > Muridae > Pachyuromys > Pachyuromys duprasi. The sequence continues at coordinate 95,198,281 of CM053752.1, read as the reverse complement.
CATATAAATCAGAATCCCATGAATATAATGAAACCATAGTTACTTCCATTTTTTAGGTAAGAAAATTGAGCCCAATGATCTGTCTCTGAAAGCAGAAAGTCAATGCAAGTGTCCATAACTTACTTGAAATGCAGTATTACATTCTAAGATCACTGCCTTGCTCAAAGCTCTTGAGTGTCTTCATAATTTAGGTCACTTTAAATACCTTAAAAAAGTCTGCAAGATCTTCTGTGAATGAATGAGTAGATACAAGAGGTAGCAGCAGCACGGTAAACACGGGATGTACACTTTTAGGCTGATGGCAGCTTGCAAACTACTGACAGACAATCACAAGTACTCCTCCCTTCCTTCTATACAATTACTAAGTGAGCAATGCCCACCTAGCAGAAAGTGATCTTTCATTCCCAAGCCATCAGTCCTGGATAAGAATAGCTCTCATTCACCTTAAAGATACTTTTCTTTATAGCACATGGAGAACACTGCAGAACGCGACAACTGGATTGTGGGAGCCCAGCCTGAGTGGATACATCTATATCACAGCTCCTCCATCTATGGCTCAGGGAATATCAAGAAAGAGAGGGTGAAAGAGTTTAAGAGGCAGAATACCAGAAAGTCTGATATGAAATAGGCTGTTGTAGAAATGGCTATATAAACGAGGCCCAAACAATATCAACAGACATGCTAAAACAGAAGGGAGAAAATAATACAGGGTCGTTTTTTTATGGTTTCTTTTCCTTTTTTTATATCAATCAGAGGTTAGGTACTTTGCATCCCTGGCGTAGCCCCCTCCTTCTTTCCCTCCCACTCTCCCCATCCCTCCCTCATCTCTTGCCTGCCCACTCCAAGTCCACCTACAGGGGAGGATCTCCTCCCCTTCCATCCGACCCCAGTTCATCTTGTTTCCTCAGGGCTGGCTACAATATCCTCCCCTGGGATCTAGCCAGGCTATTACTCCTTGGCGTGATAATACAGGGTCTTACCTGTAGAAAAAGAATTATTGGCAAGTAATGACTGCAGAAAGGGAATTGGCCTCTCCTAGGAATGAAGCCTTTCATTGGTTATCCAATACAATGTAGTCAGCCCTGAAATCATATACACAAAAACAACAAAAATAATAAAATGAACTCAGCAGGCTGAATTTATGCATTTGTGAATATATTTGTACACACATATATAGGTACAACAATAATAATTAAAGACACAGAGGCTATCAACTTGAAGAAGGAGCATGGAACAAGTTAGAAGAAGGGGACCTGGAAGGGGCTGGAGGAATAAAAAGGGAGGTGGAATATGATAATTTTATTGAAATAAAAAATAAGTAATTTTTTTTAAATTAAAAAAAGAAAGTAACTTTTATTCCGGCTGTAGTACCTCCATACCAATACAGTATCACCACACTGATAATAGATTAGTGCTTTTCACTATCACACAGCTGACACACTAGATGCTAATCCACTCAGAATGGACTTTTTCTCTTTAAATTCAGTCATATGTAAGCATCAAAGGAATATTCTTGTCTTTTTTTATTGTTTGGATCTTTCAATGCTAATGATGCTACTTTTCCTGACTTAATTCCTATTTTATTCTTTTCAAAATTCATAATTATTACCACTCTCCATCAAGGGTTTTTCTACGTAGCCCTGGCTGTCCTGGAAATCTCTGTGTGATGATTTCAAACTCAAGACATTCACCTGCCTCTGCTGCACAAATGCTGGGATTAAAGGCAAGTGCCACCACTACCCTGCAATCTTCATGATTCTTAGACATTCTTCAGAAAAAGTTTAAACATGCAAACTGTTAATTTTGATACTTCGGTAAATAAATTTAGTGAAATGATCTCACTATGTAGCTCTGTCTTGCCTGGAAGTTTTTACGTAGACAAAGCTGCCTTGGATCTCCCAATGTAGAGCAGTGGACTAGCCTTGAATTCATAGAAATCCAGCTGCCTCTACCTCCTGAGTGATGGGGATTAAAGGCGAGTGCCACCATACCTGGCTAGTAGATAAAGTTTTAAAACATAACACTTCTAATAATGAAATAACTACACACCATTAAAGAATGTAAGATCCTAAAATGAGAATTAAAAGATGTAATTCTAATTTGTTAGCATTTATCCTAACTGGCTTGTGCACTTAAGTGCCCAATGTGAGGTTAAGTTCTATTTGACAAACTGATAAAGGAATGTTTTCAGTGATTTTCCAAAATAAAAGTTTTTGCACGTAGATGTCACATGTCAGTATAGATGTAACAAAGTCTGTTAAAGTAGTAAGGCTTAACATAAGACCTCAGGTAGCATGGGCATTTGTAAAACAGCATTACAGTCTTAACAATCTAATGTGTGTGTGACGTGAAGTATGTTAATGTTCTTCATCATTCATATCAGCTGCAAGTGGTATCAACTTTTTAAAATCTATCTTCAGCTTTGTAGCACGCTGCAAAACTGACAAAATACCTGAAAACAGTAGGTAACTAATCTTATCAATCAAGTCTCTGATGAATCCCATTTGAAAATTCAAGTATAAACTGTTCTACACAAGGAGTTATCAAACTACTGTTCTGATTATTACCAAGATAAAGAACCAGAAATATATCACATTCTTTCCTCCCTTGGCCCTGTCTCATTGCATAAAAGCGGACAGAAAGACTGCTGTAGGCAATGAATGACTATAGGAAACAGTGTATTCTAGAGACAACAAAGAATCTGCACATATGAACCTCAGAGGCTGTGACAGCATGTACTAGAGCTGCACAAGCTCAAGTCAGGCAAAATCCCAGCACGGAGGGGCAGGTAGTCACCAACACCTATCCCTAAGTGAAGAGCCATATGGAAAAGAAGAATTACTTTTCTTTAAAAGTGTTGCCCTGGGTAGGTCTACCATGCTTCAGTGGATGGTCATATCCAGAGTATATGAGCAGAACTAACTGGACTCCAGTGGGGTATAAAACTGAGGAATTGGAGGAGGAGGTGAATAGGTTTCAAAACACAAAATATGAAATTCTCAAAAAATTATGAAAATAAAAAGAACCAAAATATTTCAGTGAAATGGGGTATACCTTACTTAATTCTGGCCACACCTAAATTTTTATAGAACAATAAACATCACCTTTCAAATTCTGGCAAAATAATGCTTAATGTTGGGTTTGTAAAAACTATAAAACATATATCATAAAGACTCCTAACAATGACTGACCACTCTGGTTCCCCAGAATTTATCTGAGACTATGACACATGAGGAAGTCCAAATAAAGATTCAGGGTTAATACAACTTTACACTAAGTATTCAAATACAGGGTCCCTATATCCCAGCAAAAGATTATGACAAATAAATAGTGGGAATTATGCCTTCAGAAAGTAATATTTGCAAGACTAATTTCCAGAATCCGCTATTGACACAAGTAGGCAAAGAATTATGATTACAGATATTGAATAGACCACAGGAATTCAGAACAAGGGGAATTCTAACAACAGATCATTGCAATCACATGCCAAATTCCAACATATCACCCTAAACTCCAGTTGCTAGGACCTGCCTTTCTATTATACAGAGGTGTGCTGTATTGTGGCTGAATGTTGATATTCCCACAAGTGAATATGTCTTCTTATTGCTTTCATAAGCAAAGGAACGTTGCTCATATTCTTTTTTTTAATTTTTTAATTTATTTAATTTTATCTCAATCACAGGTTAGGTACTTTAAATCCCAGGCGTAGCCCCCTCCCTCATTCTCTCTTACCCTCCCACTCCCTCGCTCATCTCCCTCCTCCCTGTCCCCTCCAAGTCCACCAACAGGGGAGGACCTCCTTCCCTTCCATCCAACCCCAGCTTATCCTCTCTCCTCAGGACTGGCTGCAATGTCCTCCCCTGGGATCTAGCCAGTCTGTCACTCCCCGGCTTGTATGGGGACGGTCAAAGAGTCAGCCATCAAGATCATAACTGAAACAGTCCGTTTCCCTGAGTAGGGTCTTCAGTCTGACACTGAGCTATCATGGGCCTCATCCGTGCGGGGGTTCCAGGCCACATCCAAACATGGTCCTTGATTGTAGAAACCGTCTCATACAAGACCCCTGTGCCCTGCTCAGTTTGGTCTTTGTGGAGCTCTTGTTCTCCCCAAGTCTCAACAACCTCAACCAGATCTATCATTACTTCTCGCCCTCTGTCAGAGGCTTGATCGTGAGTCTTAATATCTGCTCTGATACATCGCTACATTAACCACCCCCCCCCCGAGGTCCTCTTTGGCATGCTCCTGTTCTGTTGCTTGTTTTCTCCTCCACTCAATGTCCATCCCATTTGTTCATTCAAACAAGCATTGATCATACCAACATGGGTCCTCCTTCCTGTATATCCTCTCTAGGTG
>CM053752.1:95165004-95177664 GCA_028658305.1 Pachyuromys duprasi | reverse complement strand
TTAGACAATTAGGAATAGTGATTCCTCAAGACCCAGCTATACCACTCTTAGGCAAATATCCAAAAGATGCTCAAGTACACAACAAGGACATTTGCTCAACTATGTTCGTAGCTGCTTTATTTGTAATAGCCAGAACCTGGAAACGACCTAGATGTCCCTCAGTTGAGGAATGGATACAGAAATTGTGGTACTTTTACACAATGGAATACTACTCAGCAATTAAAAAGGAGGAAATCATGAAATTCGCAGGCAAATGGTGGGACCTGGAAAAGATCATCCTAAGTGAGGTATCTCAAAAGCCGAAAGAAACATATGGTATATAGTCACTTATATAGACCTATAGGATAAGAAGGTCATGCTGAAATCTACACTCCTATGGAGGATATACAGAAAGGAGGACCCAGGTGGGTATGATCAATGCTCATTTGGATGAAGAAATGGGATGGACATTGAGTGGAGGATAAAACAAGCATCAGGACAGGAGTATGCCAAGGAGGACCTCTGTGTGTGTGTGAGGGGGGGGGTCAATGTAGAGATGTATCAGAGCAGATATTAAGACTCGCGATCAAGCCTTTGGCAGAGGGCATGGAGTGATGATAGAAAAGGAGGAGGTTGGTGAAACTTGGAGAGAACAAGAGCTTCACAATGACTAAAATGAGCAGGGCACAGGGGTCTTGTTTGAGACGGTTTCTACAACCAAGGACCACGTGTGGATATGTCCTGGATCCCCTGTTCAGATGGGACCCAGGATAGCTCCGTGTAGGACTAAAGACCCTAGTGAGGGAAACAGGGACTGTTTCAGTCTTGAACTTGACGGCTGACTCTTTGACCCTCCCCCATATATGCCAGGGAGTGACAGACTGGCTAGAACCCAGTGGAGGACATTGCAGCCAACCCTGAGGAGACAGGATGAGCTGGGGTTGGATGGAAGGGGAGGAGGTCCTCCCCTGTTAGTGGACATGGAGGGGGCGGGGAGGAGATGAGGGAGGGTTTGGAAGGGTGGGAGGGAATGAGGGAGGGGGCTACACCTGGGATGCAAAGTACCTAACCTGTGATTGATAACAAAAAAATTTAAAAAATGTAAAAAACATAAAAAAAGAATATAAATGTATATACAAAACATGAAAAAAAAAAAAGAATGGGGGTGCCACTGCTCTGATGAACCTAAACAGGGCATTCATTTTTTTTTCAATATAAGTCTTTATTGTTCCAAAAGACACCCCAAATCAAATTATAATTCAGGATCTTGTTTCTGGAGCAGGTTAACTTAGGTCTTACTCATCAGCCTGCTGCACAGTTCCCTTCTCAGACACATAGATACCATCCAAAAAGTTTCTGATATCCTTGTTTTTAACTGTTGTGGCTTGCTGAATCAAAGCTGCTGAATTTGAGACAAGTTCGATATCATTTCCTTCAAGGATTAGTTCATCCTTCTGGGCTTGAGAGACAGAACAAGCAACACCTGTCTTCATTTTAACCCTGCAGATATACTTTTCACCCAAGAAATTTCGGATTTCAACCAAAGACCCATTCTCCTGGATGACGACGTTGATGGGGAAGTGGGGGTACACAGATCTCATCTTGTAGCAGAAGCCCAGTGTAACACCCTTGATCATGTTCTGAACATGACTGCAGGTGGTTCTGACAGTGGCCAGTTCCTTTGTTACCCCACCATTTGTCAACCCGGAGCCTGTTCTTTTTCTTTCTGAGAAGACTCAGCTCTACATTGATGTGATTAAAGTCCCTTCGTAGGGTTCCCCTGGGGCCCTTCACAGTGACTGTGCGCCCCTTCAGAGTGATGTTGACTGTCGGATTGCTGAGAATGGTCTTCATTCTAGACCCAGTCACGCGGTAAGAAGGCTGGAGCAGGGACTGCTCCGGTACTCCTCTTCCAAACTAGTCTGTGCACGTAATGTGAAAGAGTTTTGAACTTTGGGCTAGACAAGTCCTACAATGTTGTAAACAAACTAATGGCCCACTCTGGTGCTAATTTGGAAAACCAGAAGGCTGAAGGCAATTAGGCAATGTACTCCTGGTTCATGAAGTTTCTGAGGTGAAGTGCTCTACTGGGAACTACACTAGAGGACATCTGTGTTTATTCTGGCAAAGACGCCTGTCTGTATTCAGCCTATATCCTGAAAACTTGATTGTAGTTGAATTAAGAAGTAAGGGACTGCTTTGTTTTATGAAGTAAAATCCAAGGCAGGAGAGTATTGACACTATGTTATCATTACTGTTCACTGCTCTCATTCTGTTCTACAGTTTAACCAAAAGTTATTACAGAAAGATGAGCAGTTTGGTAGAAAAAATATGAGTGAGTTAAAGTTCCAGGCAAGACAGATTCAAATGCTGTTCTGTTAAAGCGATACATGGAGACAACAAACATGACCAAAGAGAAAGATCTCACCTACCTAAATCGCCATCTTTTGAAAACACAGATTCATTAAAAAGGAGAAAGCATATAGTGAGAATGGCCCAAAAAACATCTAAGAAGGTATGTCTCCAGAATAATCTCATAAAGGGTAAATGCAATGAGAGTCTCAGGGACTGGCTCCATTCTGATCTGGAATCATAATTCGGCAGATTGCCTCCATGGTACTAGTTTTCCAGGTTTGAAACATGTAAAACTGAGAGCAGCAGAGAATCAAAGCTGATGCCAAACTTTGGGCAGAGTGCAAAGAGTCTTATAGAAGAGTGGGCTTATAGAATGGCCTGAAGGGGACAGGAGCTCCACAAGAAGACCAACAGAGGCAACAAATCTGGATCCAGGAAGGCCTATAGAAACTGATGCACCAACCAAGGACCATGCATGGAGAGGACCTAGGGCCCCTGCTCAGATGCAGCCCACAGCAGCTCAGTCTCCATGTGGGATCCCTAGTGAGGGGAGCAGGAACTGTCTTTGATATGGTCTCTGTTGCCTGCCCTTGGATCACTTCTTCCCTAGCAAGATGGCCTTGCCAAGCCACAGAGGAAGAGGATGCAGAAAGTCCTGATGAGAGCTGATAGGCTAGGGTCAGATATTAGGGGAAGAGAACCTCTTTTATCAGTGGACTAGGGGAGGAAAATATTGGGTAACGAACAAGGGAGCATAGGGCCTGGAGAAGATAAGGGAGGGGGCTATAGCTGGGATACAAAGTGAATAAAGTATAAATGATAACAATAACAATAATAAACTCAGAGAGTCAGGTGAAACAGTTTGTGCCATGTTTCAGAGAGCTGCTAGGATATAAAATCTGCAAGGTCAGAGTCTACAAGGAAGGTCTAAGAGACCACTGAATGTATGAGGCTGTGAAGATGGAACCTAAGTTGTACTGGAGAACCAAAGATGTTGGCAGATGTCTTAATCAGGGAAGTCTGCTGAGGAAAGAAAACTGCAGGCACAGAGTGGAGCTGGCCCAGGAATGGAGCTATGTGTGCCTCAGGGAGAAGAACGTGAAAGACTACAAAGAGGTATTCCATCACAAGCCTTGGATGGCAGACAAGCAGTTGCAGATTGGTGACTGCAGTGCTGGGTTTTGGTCTACTTTGATTTGATCACTCCTTACTATCCCCATTATTCCTTTTGACAATGAGAAGGTTTATTCTGTGTCATTTTATCCTAGAAGCATGGCATTTGTTTTGTGCATTGTATAGGGGCTCAGCATTCAAAGAGTACCTTGAGTCTTAGAGAAGAGTTTGGACTTTTTAACAGTATTCAAACTTTAAAACAATTTTGAGTTTTAAATTTAAGGTTTGGGCTGAATGCATTTTGCATTAAAATATGTCCATAAGCTTATGGGGACAAAGAGTAGGGGTGATGGTTTAAGTATTATGTTCAGGCGTCATATACAAGTAGATTTGTCATGATTAATACTGACTGCCAACTAGAAAAGACTTAAATACACCCTGGAAACAAACCTACAAACATGTACATGGGAGATTTTCTGGATTCAGTTAAGTGAGGGAGTATGAGCCACCTGAATATACATAGTGCCCTTCTCTGGGCTGAGATTCTAAGCAGAATAGAAAGAAAATGTATTGACCACCAGTCTCATCTCACTCTACATCCAGACAGGGGACATAATGTGACAAGATGTACCATTCTCCTACCACCATTCTTTCCCCACCGTGACCTGTAACTTCAAGTTCTGACACAAAATATACCCTTCTATTCTCAAATTGATTTACTCTGACTTTTTTTTTTACAACAGCACAAAAAGTACATAATATATTCCATTTCTGGCTTCCATTTCTGCATGTGATAAATATGAACAATTAGAGTATATCTCAAAAAGGTAGAGTTTAAAGTGAGTTAACTAATGACCATTATATTTGTAATTTAAAACTAATAAACATTATTAATCACCTCTGGTTTTTATAACACAAATCTAATTCCATAATAAATCAAAATTCAAAATACAAGTTTTTTCACTCATCATTCTATAATTTATGCTTTTATTTTTCTTTTCATCACACAAGATATAACTTACAAAAATTATTAGAGATACTTGACTATGAATTTTAGGGAATAACAATTTTCCAGAACCACTGCAAAACCTGTAAAACCTAGATTCTGCACTCTACTAAAAGAACATTTGATCTGTCTTTCTTCCAAATATACTGGGTAAGAACCCAAATTTAGTTAAATTCTGAGCACTGGTGTAAGAACATTTTCCATTTCTAGTGGTTTAGATAAGTTTGGCCCCCAAAGACTCAGGTGTTTGAATGTTTGGCCCATGAGAAATGGTAGGATTACACTACACGGTGTAGCCTTGTTAGAGGAAGTGTATCACTGTGAAGGTGGGGCTTTAAGTCATATATGCTCAAGCTTTGCCCAGAATAAAATATTTCCAGTCTCCTTCCGGCTGCCTTCAGATCAATATGTAGAACTCCTCCAGAACCATGTCTGCCTTCAAGCTGCTATGCTTCCCACCATGAAGATAATGGACTAAACCTCTGAATTGAAAAACCATCCCCAATTAAATATTTTCCCTTAGAAGAGTTTCCTTGGCCCTAGTGTCTCTTCATAGCAATGGAAACCATAACTAAGACAGCATCTCTGGATTACTTATGCTTAGAAAGAAAGAAAAAACATGAGTTTATTTTTATTAGCTAACATTCTGTGTGATGTACAAGATAGAGTGCCCTATAAACACTAGCTATCTAATTCTAAGAACTGCAAGTGAGTGATTTAACAAGTCATTTCATGTTGTATTTTTATATACTATTCTGATTAATATTCTAAGAGAAATAATGTTTTCAAAGGATTTAGCTTTGGCTTGAAGTTTACATTTAAAAGAATGTTTCTAATCAACTCAAAGTTAAACAAGTTAGGCAAAGTTAAGAAGACTTCATTTCAAATTTTGACTCTTTAGTTGATACATTCAATGTGTAATGTATTAAAAAGAGTAATTAGTGTAATTCTGGTGGCAAGAACAATGCCCATATCAAGGTTTAAGCGCTGCTTGTATGTTGATGGTGCAGGAATGTGGATCCAAACACAAACCTAGTACTTAATGACAACATCAAGTTTTGTTACATATTTTCATCACATCAGTGAAGACATTACAGACATAGAGTGAAAATATACAAGAATATGTATGTATACAGATAATTTTTATATCCTTAATGCTTCTTACATTCTCAAACATATTTTGATGCATGAAATGACTGGCAATTAATACAACTGAGAAGAGATTTTTGTAACAGTACTTGCTAGATAAATGGAACAGAAAACTTTTAACATTTCAATCCCTAATTTATTTATACAGAAAATCAAGCTGGTGATTTGTCTATGTCAATCACGATTCTATGTGCTGAAGGAAGTGGTTCCACAGAAAAGTGCTTCCTAGAATGGTCAAAGTCTCGGGTTTAAAGCCCAGAATATAAAATAGTAAAGATCTCTAACATTCCTCAGGCAACACAAGTGTGTTTCTATGCCTTTTAACTCTATACCCTACCCTTCCATTGAAACATTTCTCATTGTACACTTCTGCACTACCTGTGAATTAAATATAACATTCTATTCTATCCTGGAAATCAAAAATTCCCTCCTAACCTGCTCAGTTCTTCATAAAACATTTTATTTAATCTTCACTTACATCAATTTCTTCACATAATCTCTGAAATGATACTGTATTTCTTTTTCCTTGAAGTCTGCCTTACTCTATGCATTAAGCTCCTACTCCCCTTTCCATTTAAAATGTTCCTCTGTTTTTCTTCTCAATTATACCTTTTTGATCAAGAGCAATAAACTACGGCAGAGTGTGTGCAAGGCCACAGTGAAGTCATATTTTTTTTACTCTCTTATTCTTAACTCCTGCTAAGCACCACCATCCATATAGAAATTGGAATTTTAAAAGTTGTTAAATTTGGACTTTTATCCACCTTAAACACCATTAGGTGAGGCTACAAAGATTATCTACCTTCTGAAATGCTTTCCTTCTTTTCTAACTCCATTAACATCCAGCCTTTCTGTTTGCTTGATGAAAACACTTTGTGTTTGCTTTATGAACACACTAGCTCACTCTCAAAGGCTTCTGTGTAACCATGGGAAGAAAGAAAAATAGGAAGCCAAGTTAGGTTATTGTAAAGGAACATAATAGCTAATTTCAATATAATCCATATGAAGATCTCCTTTAAAAAGTCGAGCTCTGGAAGTAAAGCAAAGAACACTGTCGTCAGAACAAAATGACAGCCTACAGACTGGGACAGGATTTTCAACAACCCTATATCTGATAGAAGGCTAATATCCAGAATACATAAAGAACTCAAGAAGTTAAACAGCAAAAACCAAGTAACCTAATTTAAAAATAGGGTACAGAGCTAAACAGAGAATTCTCAATAGAGGAATATCAAATAGCAGAGAAACACTTAGGAAATGTTCAGTATCCCTAATCATCAGGGAAATGCAAATCAAAACGACCCTGAGATTTCACCTTACATCCATCAGAATGTCTAAGATCAAAAACTCAAGTGACAACACATGCTGGAGAGGCTGTGGAGAAAGGGGAACCCTCCTCCATAGCTGGTGGGAATGTAAACTTTTACAACCACTTTGGAAAGCCATCTGGCACTTTCTCGGACAATTAGGAATAGTGCTTCCTCAAGATCCAGCTATAGCACTCCTAGGCATATGCTCCAAGCTATGCTCAGGTACACAACAAGGACATTTGCTCAACCATGTTCATAACAGCTATATGCATTATAGCCAGAACCTGGAAACAACCCAGATGTCTCAACTGAGGAATGGATACAGAAATTGTGGTACATTTACACAATGAAATACTGCTCAGCAATTAAAAACAAGAAAATCTGGAGGGGCATACATGGAGAAGAGGGAGGAAGGGAGGAGTTGGCAGGGGAGGAGGGCGAGAGCTACAGGGGGGATAAAAAGTGAATAAAGTATAATTAATAAAAAAATTTTAAAAAAACCACTAAATTCGTGAAATTTGCAGGCAAATGATGGGAACTAGAAAAGATCATCCTGAGTGAGGTATCCCAGAAGCAGAAAGACACACGTGGTATATACTCAAGTATAAGTGGATATTAAACATATAATATAGGATAAGCATACTAAAATCTGTATACCTAAGGAAACTAATCAGGAGGACCCTGGGTAAGATGATCAATCCTCAAGCAGAAAGGCAAAGGGAATGGACATCGCAAGAGGGAGAAAACAGGCAAGAGGACAGGAACCTACAATAGAGGGCTGTTGAAAGACTTTATCCAGTAAGGTATCAAAACATATCCTGAGATTCATGGCCAAACTTTGGGCAGAATACAGGGAATCTTATGAAAGAAGGAGGAGAAAGGAAGGCCTGGAGGTACAGGAGCTCCACAAGGAGAGCAACTGTTCAAAAAATTCTAGGCACAGGGTCTTTTCTGAGACTGATACTCCAACCAAAGACCATGCCTGGAGATAACCTAGAACCCCTGCACAGATGTAGCCCATGGCAGCTCAGTATCCAAGTGGGTTCCCTAGTAACCAGAACAAGAACTGTCTCTGACATGAATGTAGTGGCTGGCTCTTTGATCACCTCCCCTTAATGGGGAAGCAGCCTTACCAGGCCACAGAGGAAAACAATGAAGCCAGGCCTGATAAGCTAGGGTCAGAGAAGGAGCTCCCATAGCAGTTGACTTGGAGAGAGACATGGGAGGAAGTGAGGGAGGGTAGGATAGGGAGGAGATGTAGTAGGGGGCTACAGTGGGGATACAAAGTGAATATACCATAATTTATAAAGATATAAATAAATTTTTAAAAAGTGAAAAAAAAACAGTAGAGGTCTGGGCATCTTGGGCTTCAGACTACATTTCATTATTTAAACTGATAAGCTACTTTAGAGCATATCTTCTGAAACATAAAGATGTATGCAAGATTCTTTTATAATACTTTATTTTTATAGTACATAATTGGAAGTTGCTTCCACAGGGCTGTTTTAAGTCAGTACAGACACCTGGTACTTCAGATACAGGTTAATGACATGAAGATGATTAACTCTAATGTGAACTAGTATATTTAGATAAGAAATTACATAATATAGAGTTCCTTCACAGTAATAAAATGGCAAGCAATGATAAAAGAGGAAACATGTAAACCAATGTTTTATTATACAGACTACTATATAGATTTATATTTCTATATGAACACTTTTTAAACTCCATGTATTTATTTAATTTTGGGTACGGTAGAACGTTGTTAAAGGACATTTTATTGCTATGTTCCTTTAGCAGAACAGTAGTATTTCATTGGCACCTACCATTTATGAGCTATCCAGTGTTAGGTTCTTGGTCACCCAGTCTAAATTGGGCATGTAGTCCTTGTCATGGAGTGGGCCTTAAATTGAATCAGATACTGGTTGGCTACTCCCACAACTTTGGTGACACTTTTGCACCAACTTATCCTGCAGGCATGTTACCACATTAGATCTCGGGGTTTACAATTGGGTTTGTGTCTACCTTTCTCCTCTGGTAGAATGTAGAGCACCTTCCAGGACCATGAACATGCGTAATGGAAGTGAAGACTCTAGTTAGAAGCCAGCTCAACTTCCTGTACTGGAGTCATGTAGAAGTTGTCTTCAACATATCAGGCCTTACTAACCGTAGTTAGTAGTGAGCAGACAATAACCTTGGCAATAGCCTGAGGTACTTGGGTGTTTCCAAGGGACACCTTTGGTGACCAACTCAATTAGATTTGCCCAGGAATGGGTTATGTGTCGCAGTTTTTGTTCTATTGTTTAGTATTTAAGTTCTGTGTATATTCTAAAAACAAACTTTCTGTCAGTTGTAGAGGTGGTAAAGACTCTTCCCACTCTATAGGCTGCCTCTACCTCAAATGATGGGGTCCTTTGCTATACAGAACAGTTTTACCTTCATGAAATGTCAATTATTAATTATTGGTCATAATGCCTGTGCGACTATAGTCTGGTTGAGAATGCCCTTTCCTATTCCCAAATTTTTAAGCTGATCCACTGGGAGTATAGTTCCATGCATGGTAAAAGGTAAGATTATATTAATTCTTCTTCATGAAGCTATCTTCACCAGCACAATTTGTTGAAGAACCTGTCTTTTCTATACTGTGTACTATTGGTATCTTTGTTAAAAATCAGGTAAAGAGTAGGGCATAAGGTACATTTTTTTTCTCAGTTCTAATCCATTATCAATTGATCTGTCAGTACCATAGTTATATGGTTATATTATATTATATAAATATAAAACATATATAACATGTAATATATATTATACACACAATATAAAATATACATAACCATATGTTATATATTACATATATAACTACACACTAATAAGAAAGTTATAATACATGGGCATGGTAATATAGTTATTTGTAATATAGTTATAATACATATGTATAGTAATATGATCATGCTGGTTATGTACTATATATAGATATTATATATAATATAGTTATAATACATGTACATTATAACTTGATTTCTGGGATGACAGTTTCAGCGAATCTTTTATTGTTCAGAATTGTTTTGACTATCTTGAGTCTTTTTAGTTTCCATGTGAAAAAAAGATTCTTTTTCTATTACTCTAAAGAAAAGTCTTATGGGAATGGCAATACATTTATAAATTGCTTATCCTAAGGAGGTCATTTTTATACTATTAATTCTGCTAATCAATGATCATGCGAAGTCTTTCCATCTGCTGCTATGTTTAATTTACTTTTTCAGTGTCTTAAACTTTTTATTGTAGAAATCTTTCACTTCACTGGTTAGATTTACTCTGAGATTTATATTAAATATTTTTTAGTTTCTTGTGTAAAGGTCTGTTCCCTTGATGTCCTTCTAGGTGTTGTTGTTATTTGTATATAAAAAGCCTACTGTTGGGAGATCCAAGATGGCTGCCACGAGAGGACACCTTGTCTGAGGAGTAGGACAGCAGTAACAGCACAGCAACCAGGAGACTGAACTTTGGGACCAAACACACCACCAGTTGTGATTCCCAGGTGAGCGGAATTCCTACTGTGAGGAAATTAAGTGGGAAATTCCTAGGGATATCCACTTATTCCCAGGAAAAACTCCTGGTGACCAGCTGTGCACAATCCTGATCTGAACTAGCAGACGCCTTGGGCGCCAACAGCAATGAATCACAGTAAGACCACCAACTACACACAAACAAAAAAAAAAAGAAAAAAATATTAAAGGGAGCAAGGGAAAAAGGTCAAGTAACATACGAAGGTAGACCTAACAGAATCACACCAGACTTCTCATCAGAAACTATGAAAGCCAGAAGGGCCTGGGCAGAGATCATGCAGTCTTTAAGGGAACACAGATACCAACCAAGACTACTATACCAGCAAAGCTTTCAATTAAGATAGATGGAGAAAACAAAATATTCCATGACAAAACTAAATTTAAGCAATATCTACACAGCAACCCAACCCTACAGAAGATACGAGAAGGAAAACTCCAATCCAACGAAAACAGCTAGACCAAATAAAATATAGGATACAGACAACCTCCCAGAAAAAATTAAAAAAGAAAAAGAAGCAATGAATCACATGAATGATAGTAAGTCCACCAACTACACAATAAAAGTCATTGGTCGGTATTATCTATCAACCTCAATGGACTCAACTCTCCAATAAAAGGACACAGACTAACAGAATGTTTGCGGAAACAGGATCCAACATTCGGCTACATCCAAGAAACACACCTATGTACCAAAGATACACACTACCTAAGAGTAAAGGGCTGGAAAAATATTCTCCAAGCAAATGGACCCAGAAAACAAGCTGGGGTAGCAATCCTAGTATCTAATAAAATAGACTTTCAACCAAAGTTAATCAAGAAAGATGTGGAGGGGCACTTCCTTCTCATCAAAGGAAAATTCCAACAGGAAGACATCACAATTTTGAACATTTATGCCCCAAATACAAGACCACCTACATATGTAAAACAAACATTATTAAAACTGAAATCACACATTGATCCCAACACCCTAATAGTGGGAGACTTCAACACTCCACTCTCACCACGGGACAGATCATCCGGTCAGAAGCAAAACAGAGAAACAAGGGCACTCACAGACACCCTAAATCAAATGGACCTAATAGATGTCTACAGGACCTTTCATCCTAGATCAAAAGAGTATACCTTCTTCTCAGCACCTCATGGAACCTTCTCCAAAATAGACCATATAGTTGGTCACAAAGCAAGCCTCAGCAGATACAGGAAGACTGAAATAATCCCTTGTATCCTATCCAACCATCACAGTCTAAAGCTGGACCTCAACAACAACAGAAATAGCAAACGGCCTGCACATACATGGAAACTGAACAACTTGCTACTCAAGGACAGCTTGGTTAGGGAAGAAATTAAGAAAGAAATTAAAGACTTCCTAGACTTCATTGAAAATGAAAGCACAACATACCCAAACCTATGGAAGTGCTAATGCTAGCGCAATGAAGGCAATGCTAAGACGAATGTTCAGAGCACTAAGTGCCTTCAAGAAGATATTTGAAACATCTCATACAAGCAACTTAATGGCCCAACTGAAAGCTCTAGAAAAAAAAGAAGCAGATACACCCAAGAGGAGCAGAGGGCTGGAAATAATCAAACTCAGGGCTGAAATCAATCAATTAGAAACTAATAAAGCTATTCAAAGAATCAATGAAACCAAGAGCTGGTTCTTTGAGAAAATCAACATGATAGACAAGAACCTAACAAAACTAATAAAAAAGCAGAGAGAAACGGTCCAAATCGGCAAAATCAGAAATGAAAAGGGGGACATAACTACAGACACTGAGGAAATCCAAACAATCATTAGGTCTTACTACAAGTCTATATGCCACAAAATTTGAAAGTCTAAATGAAATGGACAGTTTTCTTGAGAGATTCCACCTACCTAAATTAAGCCAAGATCAGGTAGAAAGATTGAATAGACCTATATCCCCCAAGGAAATAGAAGCAGTCATCAACAGCCTCCATTCCAAAAAAAGGCCCTGGGCCAGATGGTTTTAGTGCAGAATTCTACCAGACCTTCAAAGAAGTCCTAACACCAATTCTCTATAAAATGTTCCACAAAATAGAAAGGGAAGGAAAATTACCGAAGTCTTTCTAAGAAGCCACAGTCACCTTGATACCTAAACCACACAAAGATCCAACAAAAAAAGAGAACTTCAGACCTATCTCTCTTTTGAACATTGATGCAAAA
>CM053752.1:95141025-95164007 GCA_028658305.1 Pachyuromys duprasi | reverse complement strand
GCATAGAAACAGAATAGTGGATCAATGGAACCGAATAGAAGACCCAGAAATGAACCCACACACCTATGGAAACTTGATTTTTGACAAAGAAGCCAAAACCATTCAATGGAAAAAAGACAGCATCTTCAACAAATGGTGCTGGTCCAACTGGATATCTGTATGCAGAAAAATGAAAATAGATCCATATTTATCACCTTGCTCAAAGCTGAAGTCCAAGGGGATCAAAGACCTCAACATAAAACCAGACACACTAAACCGGTTAGAAGAAAAAGTGGGGAAGACCCTAGAACTCACTGGCACAGGAGACTACTTCCAGAATAGAACACCAACAGCACAGGCTCTAAGATTAACAATAAATAAATGAAACTGAAAAGCTTCTGTAAAGCAAAAGATACTGTCATCAAAACAAAATGACAACCTACAGACTGGGAAAGTATCATTACCAATCCTACTTCTGACAGAGGCCTAATATCCAATCAAAAAAGCAGATCATATACTTCTAACAATAACAAAAACAAAACAAACAAACAAAGTGATCTCCAGAACTACAACTTTTAGATGTGTTTAGATGTGTTGACTGCATGCCTTTCTCTCTCTTGGGCCGGTTTCACAATAGTCAGTAGCTTTCCTTGGCAGATATAGGTAAATGCTGTTTTTATTTTCTCAGATGAGGGGATGAGATGAGACCTTTTCCAAAGGCTTTCTAGCTCTTTCTGACCTCTTGCTGGCTAGTTCAAATTAGCTGTTCTGGCCTAAAAGAATCGAATCTAGATATGATATTGCCCTATTTATACCAGATACTGATCGATGTGAAAAAATCAGTAAAAGTTTCTCTGGAGCTTTGCATAATCTTTCTGAATGACACAGAAATTTTTCCTTAGTCCTCTATCACCTCCCAGGCTCCTACAGCTACTAAAAGACATTGTATAATACTAGAGTCATCAACTTGCATCTGCTTTCACAAATCAGCATTGACATCCACCTAATAATTGATATTTAATGATATAAACAACTTTTTACCTATTATGCTTTTCCATAATTACAGCTTCTTCTCACCATTATATCAGTCATTGTAATTGAGAATGAGTTTTCAGTACAGCCGATTTTATATCGTTCCTGTCTTTCAGCATACTACTCTTTTGGGTAACACAGGTATTTAATATCTGTCTCATATAAGATGAGAGCATTCTATTAGTTACTATTGATTTTTCCCCCCCCAGAGCTGAGGACCGAACTCAGGGCCTTGCACTTGCTAGGCAAGTGCTCTACCACTGAGCTAAATCCCCAACACCGATTCTTTAAGATCTTGTTGTTTACCAGGATGTGAGAATAGTTGTTCATTTGGTAAATTTTCACCATTTTCCAGCAGTTGATCCTAGGTAACTTGAAAAGAAACTGGGGTTTGTCACCTTTCCTCAATTTCATTAAGATATGGCACTGAAAATTCGATAGGCTATTTGATTCTAAGGTTCATTAGGTTACAAAGGTTCACAATTAAGCACTTCTGTTAAGGCTTTGTACTGTTATAACTAAGTTTTATTGTTGTACAACTATTGTTGCTAGTTGTACAGTTATTTTTTTCAAACTTTGCAAAGAGAAATTATGTAAATTTGCAATTGAAAATAAGAAAGGGTTTACTCTGTGATTCACAATTGCAATGGATTTTTCAAGTAACATTTCTATCCCCTCAAGTAGTACCCTTGCCCTTAAAGGAAGTGAAATGGAGTTTCACATTCTTTTTAATTAAGGAAATTAAAGAATGTATGTTGAGACCTAAAAGAGCAAAATAAAAATGCTTAAATTAATAAAACATAGCTAGATTTAGAAATTCAAACATCAAATTACTAAATATAATTTTAAATAATTTGAACTACTGTATTCAATTTCAGCAATTTTAATTTGAAGTATTAAAAGTTAAATGATTTACATATTTTAGTATACTATTCTCAATTAAACATGTCACTGGGGAATTAC
Source organism: Pachyuromys duprasi (assembly GCA_028658305.1). Taxonomy (NCBI): domain Eukaryota; kingdom Metazoa; phylum Chordata; class Mammalia; order Rodentia; family Muridae; genus Pachyuromys; species Pachyuromys duprasi. Next base: position 95,162,033 of record CM053752.1, on the reverse strand, counting down.
TATCTAGATAAAGACTTTCATAAGACACTCAACTCAGGAGATCATTACTATTTTGAAAAACTAAAAAGGTAGAAGATAACATTATTCAGAAATACTGAGATTAGAAATTTAATTGCCACTATAGATGATGTATAAACATTCAAATGTTTAGATGATCACCTGAAATTTAGAGGTCTTTAACACAGAGATCTATACTGTGTCCACTCTTAAGATCATGACAACAAAGAATGGTGGTAAAACCTTTAATCTCAGCAGAAGGCAGAAGCAGGCTAATCTCTGATTTACAGGAGAGCCAGGGCTACACACAGAAATTTTGTCATAAAAAACATTTTACACCGATCACAATGGCTAAGATCAAAAACTCAAATGAAACATAAGCTGTTCAGGAAGTAGAGCAAGGGGAACCTACCTCCATTGCTGGTAGGAGTGCAAATTTGTACAACTACTTTGGAAATCAATCTGGTGCTCTAAAACAATTGGGAAGACCACTACTTCAAGATCCAGCTTACCACTCCTGGGTATATATATCCAAAAGGTACCTCACCATTCAACAAGGACATTTGCTCATCTATGTTCATAGCAGCTTTATTTGTAATAGCCAGAATCTAGAAATAACCTAGATGTCCTTCAATGGAAGAATGGATATAGAAAGTGTGGTGCATTTACACAATGGAATACTACTCAGCTATTAAAAGCAAGGAAATCATGAAATTTGCTGGAAAATGGATGGAACTAGAAAAGATAATCCTGAGTGAACTAACCCAGAAACAGAAAGATATGCATGGTATACACTCACTTATAAGCATATTAGACATATAGTATAGGATAAACATTCTAAAATCTACAGACCTAAAGAAGCTAAACAGTAAAGAGAACCCAAGGAAGGATGCTTAAATCTCATTCAGAATGACAAACAGGACAGACAACAGAAGCAGTGGAAGAGAGGGAACAGTAGGGGAGACTACTATAGAGGGTACTCTGAAAGACTCCTCCCAAGAGGGGATCAAAGCAGATGCTGAGACTCACAGCCAAACATAGGGCACAGAGCAGGGAGTCTTACTGAAGAGGGGGGGAAGGGGAGATGGACATGGAGGGGACCAAAGTCCCACAAGGAGACCAACAAAGCTAAAAAATCTGAGCCCAGGGGGTCCTGCAGAGACTGATGCACCAACCAAGGACCATGCATGGAGAGGAACTTATGCTCAGATGTAGCCAATTGGCAGCTCAGTCTCCATGTGGGTAGCCGAGTAAGGGGAGCAGAGGTTGCCTCTGTCATGAACATGGTTGCCTGCACTTTGATCACTTGCTCCTGGTGATAAGGCCTTGCCAGGCCACAGAGAAAGAGGATCCAGGTAGTCCTGATGAGACTTGGTAAGCTATGGACAGAAAGCAGAGGAAAAGAATACCACTTTCAGTAGACTAAGGGAAAGGGATATGGGGAAAAAAGAAGAGAGGTTGAGACTGGGAGGAGTTGAGGGAGGGGGCTTCGATCAGGATATATAATGTATAAATTGTAAAAAAAAAATTAAAATAAAAAAATGAACAAAGGCTATGAACAAAGATGAATCAAAGTGGGAGATAGTAAGACCTGGAGAGGACAGGAGCTCCATAAGAAAAGCAACAGATCCAAAAAGTTTTGGCACAGGAGTCTTTTCTGAGACTGATACTCCAGCCAAAGACCTCTCATGGAAATGGTCTGGACCCCCCGCACAGTGGTAGCCCATGGCAGTTCAGTGTCCAAGTGGGTTCCATAGTAATGGGAACAGGGACTGTCTCTGACATGATCTGATTGGCCTGTTCTTTGATCACCTCCCCCTGAGGGGGGAGCAGCCTTACCAGGCCTCAGAGGAGGACAATGAAGCCACGCCTGATAAGAGCTGATAGACTAGAATCAGAGGGAAGGGGAACAGGACCTCCTTTATCAGTGGACTTGGGGAGGGGCACAAGTGAGGAAGAGGGAGGGAGAGTGAGATTGGGAGGGGAGGGGAAGGGAGCTACAGGGGGATACAAAGTAAATAAACTGTAATTAATAAAAATAAAAACAAAAATTAAAAAACCGATGCTTTTGCTGCCATTCACACTTAGGTTTTCTCTGGAGCAAACCCTTAAGAACTTAAAGTTGCTGAGCTAAGTGTGTATAAGGGGCTGGAGTGGGAGAAAGTAATATTCTGCCTGCATTATGTACCTAAATATTATTTGAACCAAGAAGAAAAATAATTTCTGAAAAACTTATTTACAAAATTGAATTCCCTGCATTTGGTTAGAAGACCATGAAGTTAGGTGTATTGCTCAATGGATTTATTCCTGTACAAATAAAAACATCAGATGGAACTGAGAATCAACAACAAAGATAGTCTTCCAACAATAAGTAACTCACAACAGAGCAAAACAGAGTTCCTTAAGGAGAATGAGCCTCTTCATTCATTCCAATTTTTTTACTCTTTTAAGATAGAAGATAAACTATTTACTGGATGTTTTGTTCCATACTGATAACATTTTAAATGAAAACCATGTTTTGAGGGATGTGGTTCTAAGAGCTCAATGAAATCTTTCTCCTGTGCTAAAATGTTTTATTAATAAAAATCAGCCAAATGATCTTCACGCCTTTTAAAATATTCTTTCTAAAAATGGCTTCTATTCTTAAGAAAAAGAAAAGGTATAGATTGGCCCAGAGATTGAGTACATATAAACAGGTTACACTGGTTAGTGTTGTATGCCTATTTCTTCAAAGTAAACAGTAGAGATGGTGTGATGGTAATAAAGTTAGATGTGAAATTCTCAAGCCATTTGATGTCAAATAGATACCATTCTTAAACTCGGGTAGCTTTCAATTATCTGGGGCTTAGCCCAGAAGAAGTCTCTCACATTTGAAAACAGGAGGGGGAGGACTAACTACTCTTGTTAAGGGTGAGGTGGGTGTAGGTATGATATTTATAGAACTTATTATGCAATGATCATTATGAATTCATTTGTATGCTGCACATTACTTTTCCTAATTGACAGAGTTCCTGTATGACTTGTTTGATTAGCGATGACAATACAGTGTATGATATTTAGGAGTAGGAAAACTGCCTTTCATTCAACAGAAAATGATCTATTTGATATTAAAGAGCAAAAGTACAGTGATGGACTAAGTGGAACATAGGGGAACACTAACTAAATTACAAGGAAATTTCCATAACAGAGTCACCAGTAATGCTGATCTAATAACAGTTTCCTGTCATGAACTATATTTATCACACATTGCCTCTCTAACATGACATTCTATTTAATGCTTTTGAGATCCATATTTTAATCAGATTAAACTCAAGAAAACTGATAGGTATCGGTAACTTTAGCTTCTGTTTCTTATTTAGTCATAAGACTTATTGCTTGGAATCTTTATAAACACATTTGCTAGGAATGCAACAGGAGTACAGCTTATATTGTGAGGTCAAAAAAATGTGTGGCAGTGATATTCATGATCTTTGCATAAACTACACTGTATAAATGTTAAAAAAATTAAAGTCAACTAATGCAAAATGTCTCTCTTTCTCCTATAGTATAAAGCAGCTAAAAAATACATTTTATATCAAGATTCAAGAACACTTTTTTAAAAAATGAAGTAACTGTATTAACTGGGGTTTCCAAGAGGAGAAAAACATTTACTCTCTAGAGAAATAAAATTTATATAATGAATCTATATATTCATTTAACATACGTGTTAAATGATAAAGGATATTCACTGAAGTTTACAGGCTGTCATACAGCTAATCCAACAATGACTGCCATTGAACAAAGGGGCCAAAAACCCAATAGTTGTTCAGTCCACAACTGAACTGAGGCTAGATGTCTAAGCTTGCCTTTTTTTATTAAATTTTTATTTTTTATATTAATTACAGTGTATTCGTTTTGTATCCCAGCTGTAGTGCCCTCCCTCCTCCCCTCTCAATCTCATCCTTCTTCCCTCATCTCCTCCTCTGGCCCTCTCCAAGTCCACAGATAGGGGAGGTCCTCCTCCCCTTCCCTCTGACCCTAGCTTATCAGGTCTCATCAGAACTGGCTGCAGTGTCCTCCTCTGTGGCCTGGCACAGCTGCTCCCCAATCTGGGGGAGATGGTCAAAGATCAGCTGGTCTTCTTAATAAGCGAGAATCTGAAAGAAGCAGGCTCTAAAGTTGGCAAAAGGATGGACTTGTCAGAAAGGCAAAGAATGAAAACTTCCTTCTTCCGTGTCCCCATATGGGCTCCAGCAGAAGGCGTGCCCAGACTAAGGGTGGATCTTTCCACTTCAAATGATTTATTTAAGAAAAAAGCCTTACAGGTGTAAAAACCTGCTTGGGTTTTAGTGAACTCCAGATGTAGCCAAGGTGACAGTCAAGAACACCATCACAGTAACCAAGATAAATACTCAAAAGTTATTCCAATTCTTCATTTTGATATAATTAAACAAAACCCAAATCTCTAAACTTTAGTATAGTTTTGTAATTGTGAATTACTGGCAAGAAGCTGTGTCTGCAAAGACTAAGTCAATAAACTGCAGTGCTGTTGAGAGGTTGGAATGTTGCAGGTCCAAGGCCTACTTACAACAGAACTTGGGTTAGGATTAGCCCTTAAACAGAAATTCCATTCCTACCTCTGTGCTGGGCCTACCATCCTGAGATTAACAGACACAGATCTTTATTATCTTAGCAGGTCATTAGCTTCTACCAACTCAATAACTAAGAATGACATTAGATGGCCTCTGAGACATACAGGAGAGCTTCCCCTATCTTGTTATGACTGCCACCTCTGCAGGGCATAGAGCTGCACATTTATTAGTGATAATTGTTTTTAAAATGTCTTGATTTATATATCTTTCTTTGTTCTAATTCTATTTCAAAACAAACAAACATACAAACAAACAAAAACTCCACAAAACTGCTTTTTTGTTAGGTCATTATGTTTGGGAAGACCTAAGTGTATGTTCTCAGGCCGCAGTTGCGGATACTTTGCTCCACAACAAATCAAGCCTTTTATTCCTTTTAGGTGAGAACTGTTTGTTTTGAAACATGTTCCAAAGACTAATTGACCTCATAGGCAAAAATACTTTTAATAGCTACGTGACATTGGTTCCATTACTCTACAACCATCATCAGTGAAATCAGCATACTGAGTATGGGAGAAAGTTAGGGAAGGTAAATATCATTTTGTTCAAAAAACATCACTGAAAAGCATTACTGTATAGAGCAAGATTTCCATGGCAGACAATGTAATAACAATGCAATAGTCTCAAACTAAGCATTAGATAAATACCAAATTAAAATTAGATTTATGTTAAACTGAAATTTATCAAACAAAATAAATAAAATTTAAAGAAATACTGCCCTTAAACAGACAAGCACCCACCACAAATAAAACAGGTTCTTAGGATTATACATAATGCACACACGATATAAAATCACATTAGAGTAGATGCAGTAATGTGTATTTCACACCTTTTAAATACCCAATGGTTAAGAATACTGGCTGTTCTTCCAGAGGTCCAGAATTCAATTCTCAGTACCCACATGGCAGCTCACAACCATCTAAAACTGTATGGGACCTGATTCCCTCTGCTGATGTGCAGCTACACATTCAAATAAAACACTTATTATAAATAAATAAATACTAAATCCTTTTAAAAATAAGTAAATATACAGTATTATAACTTTTTTAGAGAAATGACTATTTTTATTTTCTTAAATAACTGTTTTTTAATTAATTTATTTTTATTAATTACACATTATTCACTTTGTATCCCAGCTGTATACCCTCACTCACATCCTCACCTCCATCCCTCCCTCATCTCCTCCCACGCCCTATAACCCTAACCTATCAGGACTGGCTTCATGGTTTTCTTCTGTGGCCTACTAAGGCTGCTCCCTCCTAATGGGGGTTAGACGGTGATCAAAGAGACAGCCATTGAGTTCATGTCAGAGTCATCCACTGTTCCCATTACTAGGGAACCCACTTGGACACTGACTACCATGGACTACATCTGTGCAGGGGTTCTAGGTTGTGTCCATGCATGGTCCTTGGTTGGAGTATCAGTCTCAGGAAAGACCCCTGTGCGCAGATTTTTTTTGGTTCTGTTGCTCTCCGGGTGAAGCTCCTGTCACCTCCAGGTCTTTCTATCTCCCACATCTTTCATAAGATTCCCTGTACTCCGCCCAAAGTTTGGCTATGAGTCTCAGCATCTGCTTTGATACCCTGCTGGGTAGAGTCTTTCAGAGGCCCTCTGAGGTAGGCTCATTTCCTGTTCCCTGTTTTCTCCCTCTTCCCACGTCTTTCCCATCCACCTTTCTGAGTGAGGATTGATCATCTTACCCAGGGTCCGCCTTCTTGCTTAGTTTCTTTAGGTGTGCAAATTTTAGTATGTTTATCTTATATGTCTAATATCCACTCACATATACTCACTTATAAGAACTTCTGTAGTAAATACATGGCACTAAAAAGCTTCATCACTAGCATGAACAAGCATGGGTACATAGGTAAAATTTAATGAATAAACTGCAGAATACACACCTAGTTTCTCAGATATATGTTTTATGAGCATTAATAGTCTTCAACTGTTTATACAAAATAGAAGTCTTTGACACTATAATCAATCAACACTTAGCAAGATATCTACAGAAATCCTTGTAAGCACTGTAACACTAGATTAGAGTCTTAAACGCCTACTAAAATAAATTCACTGCTAATACTGACTTTCATTTTCGTATATTTGAGGTTTAGTAAACATTGTTTTTTTTTGATAAAATATTTCAATAACAATTACATTTCAGGTGACCCAAATAAAGACACCATGTTTATAAGCATATGATATACTTGTAAACCAACTTTTAAAATTTGAATGACTCTTTCAACATTTGTTTGAAATCCTCACAAGATATTATTCATCTATTTGTGGCATCATATAGGTCTGTCTCCCCATCTGTCTATGTTTTTCATGAAGACTAGTACTGGTGTAAGTTTCTTTTTTTCCTCCTCACATTAGATTTTCATAGGGCCATTACTATGCCATTTTTGTATTACTTTTTGGTCAGGTTTTATTGATCATGTTTTAACACAATATAAGCTTTCTGTTGGAGAACAAGGGGACAAGTAATCAATGTGTATAATTTAATTCCAACTAAATTTCATTCTGCATGGTTGAGAAATTAATATCACTAAAATCTATTATTGTCACAATAAAAAATTACATTGGCAACAAGACATAATACTAAAATATAAAACTGGACTTTCTAATAATGTACACATATTTTAAATCCTCTGCCTCATATCTCAAAAGTAACCTGCTTCCACTACAGGACCAGACCCATTCAGGGACTTAACATCTTGCATGTGTGGACATCTTGAAGTATCCTTTTTTAACAGGATATCCTGACAACACCTCCCAACCTCCAACTGACTTGGTAGCCTGACTTTGGTACAAGCTCATCTGGATTGACTAAACTCACTGCATTATTTGGCAGTGGTTTCTTCAATGAGCTTGGAGCTCATTGAAGCTCAAACAGCACAGGAAATGCAAATCATGCAAACCACCCTCATGATGGCAACGTACAGTGGCGTGATTGAACGGCAGTACGCACGGCTCGTGAGCCAACCACATGAAAGGAGCCATTTAAAGACCAGATGAGCGAAAGCTGGGATAAGTTAGAGAGTATGTGCAAGCTTCAAAGCTGGGAGAATAGCATCCTTATTTAAAATAGAAGAGTTTTTATTATTACTTTTTATTAATAACACCTGTTCAAGTCCTTTCCATTGAAGGAAGTGATGGAGGTGGACTACTCTGAACATACATTATACAGAGTTTTTACATAAGCCAGTATTTCTTTTCCTTGCATCCAGGTAGGGTACAGGAGCGGGACACTTTCTATTTCCTTTTCATAGGATTTTATATGATTGTTAACAATTATTAAAATTATTTCTTTTAGACACCCTTTTTAAAAATTATATAGCAGTGGGCTACAGTATCATAATACCTAAAATGTCATATTCACCATCATATGTTAATAAAATTAAATCTTGTAAAAAAAAATAACCTAAGGTATTATACACTTAAGAATTCTTCAACAAAATCCTTAAGAGCAAAACACTTTTCTACTAAAGTATTCTTTGAATGAAGCTAATACAACAAGTAGAGCAGAAAAAAGTTACTAAAATAAATGTAATTATTAAGAAATTATAAGTAAATAATTAAAAAGAATATTCAATTTTATATTTGTTTATGGTTTTGAACTATTTTCCAAAGGCTTATTATGTTATTTCATTTGAATACAAGCTTGAAAGCGCCAGAAACTTCATTAAAACACTCCCTAACCCCCAATACTTAGAATGTTAAGAAAATGTGGAAGTTATATGTTTACATATCAGGGATAGCTGTGGAAGAAGATATGACACTGTGTTCAGTTAGAGCACTTGTTATTCTTGCAGATGGCCTGGGTTTCATTCTTAACACATATAGGACCACTCACAAACAACTGTAATTCCAGTTCCAGGCACTCACATGGTGCACATACATACAGACAAAACATTCATACACATAAAATGCAAGTTTTAATAGGGAAAGCTGATCCTTGTATCTAGAAATGAGAAAATATGCCCCTGGATTAGTGCATAAAACACAGGACTATAACACTCTTCCTTGTTGGAATCATTTTTTCTTACCTTTTTAGATTTTTCATTTGAAAAAAAAGTGATATAATCTGTGAGAAAATTGTGTGATACTGGCCAAATGTAAAAAACTACTGAGAAGAGAGTGCTGCTGCATACCTTTAATACCAGCTGAGTATGAGGCCAGCCATGCTGTCCCCATTGGGAGGAAGGGAAGGAAAAAGGAAAATTACGAAATGGGGAGAGAGGAAGAGAAGTGTAATGCTATAGTACTTATGAGACCAATGTTGTACTGCTCCGTTAGGCTTCTTAGATACTTTACCTCATTTGGTTTAGTTTCACTTTCATAATAACAACAGAGTAGTAGATAATATTAACCATATTCCATTTTAAGTGATGAAAAAGCAGAATTGGAAAAACCTAATAATTGCCACAAGTCCTATGTCTAATAAAAGGCATTACCAAGAGTACATTCAGATACAAGAAATTTTATGTACCTAAGAGTACATGGGATACAAGTAATCTATGATAATAGTAAATCATTCAATTTCATAACCATTGACTGAAGGGTCTGTTCAACACTTGGGTAGCTTTTTAAAAGCAAACCTAAGTGAATCCTCTACAAAGCATAATAAAAGTGGTTCTCTTGATTTTACCATCTGACACACTAGAAAGATAATTTAGATAGATGTTATTTTTTAAACAATACAGATAACCCATGTAAGCATCTTTCTAAATTTATTCTAATAATAGGCAATACCTAACCTGTTTGGCAAACAGGGAGAGTGCAGTTCCCACAGCTAACACCTGAATTTTTTACTGTTTGGGTGGCCAAGAACCTGATAGTAAGATAGGTCATACATAGAAACATACAATTTTAATCCACCTAGAGGAAATCTGAGATATGAATATAATGTTGGGATATGATACTTAGAGAATTGAAAGCCTCCATCTACACCATGCTTAATAAAGAAAACATAAAAATTAGGCACCTAGAAGCTACAAGGAAAGTTTTTCAGAGACTGTTATTGTAGAAAAGACTACCCCTTTGAAAAATAAAAATAGAATTGCATCTAGATAAGGAAGGAATGGATTGAAAGGACTTGGGAAATGAACACAAATGGATTCAAAATGAAAATTAGAAATTTCCAGGTAATAACAAACACTTGCATAGATTTGTATGTGTTTTCCTCAATTTTGCATGAGTCAGTCCTCTTCACATCGTTCTTAACAAATCCTGACCATCCCACTGAGCTTGTTTCTTTCTACCTCCATTTAGGGGCATGAGAGCATTAATGACTTATTAATCACACCATACATTTGGCCTGAAATTATTTCAAATTCTTTCAGTATTTGTTTCTACTCTGTCACTGATTTTGCTGATGTGTCCTAGATGCTGTTAAGTCTCCTAACACTAAATTCATTTTAAAGATTTTAATTCTAAACAAAGAAGACCCACACAATCACCTCTTGCTTTCAACAATTGAACTTTACTCTCTTTTCAACAGTGAAATGACAGTAACTTGATTAGAAGAATTTTACAATTTTAAGCTACTGTCATTCCATCTTAATGCAAGACATTAATAGTTAAGAATATTATTAAAATAAATAGATACCAAATGTTAAGATTTTCTATGAATAGGTAAATGGATACCTATAAGATATTTCTACCCTTCAGAAGACATTCATCCATATGATTATTATACAGTCACTTTCTGTTGCTGTACTAATAAACTAAGGACAAAGCATCAAGACTGAAATAAAGACTGAAGTGATACAGCTACAACCTGATGAGTGTCAGGAACTGGAGAAGCTGAGAAGAGAGAGGAAAAGATTCTATTCTATAGCCTTTGTAAGGAGTTTGGCCCCAGAGACTTGAATTTTGGACCTCTGGTCACCACTTCTGTGAGAGAAAGCTCTGCTAACGTGGCATCTCTGTGTTAAAAGTAGTTAATATAATCACATTAGAGATGATTTCATAAATAAATTTATTAAAGAAATTCCAGTTATTCTTAGTGAAACGAAAAGATGACCAATAGGAAACCCTTTGAAATTAAGAATTTTTAAAATATTTATGTATTTTATATTAGTTACACTTTATTAATTTTCTGTCCCTGGTGTACCCCAATCCCTCATTTCCTCCCCATCCCACCCTCCCTCTCTCATCTCCTCCCTGCCCCTTTCCAAGTCCACTGATAGGGGAGGACCTCCTCCCCTTCCATCTGACCATCGTTTATCAGGTATCTTCAGGACTGGATAAAAAGACCTCCTCTGTGGCCTCACAGGGCTGCTCCTCCCTCCAGGGGCGGGGGTGAGAGGTCAAAGAGACTGCCACTGAGTTCATGTTAGAAATAGTCTCTGTTCCCCTTACTAGGATACCCACTTGGATACTGACCTACATGGGCTACATCCAAGCGGAAGGTTCTAGGCTGTATCCATACATGGTCCTTGGTTGGAGAAACAGTCTGATAAAGACCCTGGTGCCCAACTATATGTGGTCATTGTAGAGTTCCTGTCCTCTCTAGATCATGTTAACTCCCCCTTCTTTCATATGGTTCCCTATACTCTGCCCACGGTTTGGTTATGAGTCTCACCCTCTGCTTTAATACACTGCCAGGTAGAGTCTTTCCGAGGCGCTCTGTGGTAGGCTCCTGTCCTGCTGCTTGTTTTCTTCTACATCCAACTTTCTAAGTGAGGTTTGGTCCTCTAACCCCAGGTCCTCTTTTTGTTTGTCTTTTTATATTTATTGATTTCAGTATGTTTATCCTATTTTATATATCTATATAAGTGAGTATATACCATGTATGTCTTTCTGCTTTTGGGACACCTAACTCAGGATAATCATTTCTGGGTACTACCATTTGCCTGCAAATTTCATGATTTCCTCCTTTTTAATTGCTGAGTGGTATTCCATTGTGTAAAAGTGCCACAATTTCTGTATCCATTCCTCGACTGAGGGACATCTGGATTGTGTCCAGGTTCTGGCTATTACAAATAAAGCTGCTTTGAACATGAGTGAGCAAATGTCCTTGTTGTGTACTTGAGCATCTTTTGGATATATGCCCAGGAGTGGTATCGCTGAATCTTGAAGTTACATTTTCCTTATTGTCTGAGAAAGTGCTAGATCGATTTCCAAAGTGATTGTACAAATTTGCATTCCGACCAGCAGTGGAGGAGGGTACCCCTTTTTCCACAACCTCTCCAGAAGGTGTTGTCACTTCAGTTTTTTATCTTAACCATTGTGATGGGAGTCAGGTGAAATCGCAGGGTCATTTTGATTTGCATCTCTCTGATGGCTAAGGACATTGAGCATTTCTTTAAGTGCTTCTCTGCCCGCCCTTTTGTATTCCTCTACTGAGAATTCTCTGATTAGCTGTTTACACCATTTTTTAAACAGATGGCTTGATTTGTTGCTTTTTAACTTCTTGAGTTCTTTATATATTCTGGATATCAGCCCCTTTGTCAGATATAGGGTTGGTGAAGATCCTTTCCCAGTCTGTAGGCTGTCGTTTTGTTCTGGCAACAGGGTCTTTTGCTTTATAGGAGCTTTTCAGTTTCATGAGGTCTCATTTATTGATTATTTATCTTAGAGCCTGTGTTGTTGGTATTCTGTTTAGGAAGTTGTCTGCTGCGCCAATGAGTTCTAGGGTCTTCCCCACTATTTTTTCTGACCGATTTGGTGTGTCTGGTTTTATGTTGAGGTCTTTGATCCACTTGGGGAACTTCAGTTTTGTGCAGGGTAATGAATATGGATCTTTTTGCATTTTTCTGCATATAGACATCCAGTTAGACCAGTACCATTTCTTAAAGATGCTGTCTGTTTTCCATTGAATGTTTTAGGCTTCTTTGTCAAAACTCAAGGATCTATAGGTTTGTGTTTATTTCTGGGTCTTCAATTCAGTTCCCATTGATTCACTATTCTCTTTCTATGCCAATACCAAGCAGTTATTATTACTACTGCTCTGTAGTACAGCTTGAGATCAGGGATGAAAATACCTCCAGATGTTCTTTTGTTGTACAGGATCGTTTTGGAAATTCTGGGTTTTTTTGTTTCTCCATATGAATTTGATAATTTTTCTCTCAGGATCTATAAAGAATTGTGTTGGTATTTTGATGGGAATTGTGTTAAATCAGTAGATTGCTTTTGGCAGAATAGCCATTTTCACTATGTTAATCCTACCGATCCATGAGCACTGGAGCTCTTTCCCTCTTCTGATATCTTCTTCAATTACTTTCTTCAGAGACTTGAAGTTTTTCTCATACAGGTCTTTCACTTGCTTGGTTAGAGTCAACCCAAGGTACTTTATGTTATTAGTGGTTATGGTGAAGGGTGTTATTTCCCTAAGTTCTTTCTCGGGCCTTTTGTCTTTGGTATACAGGACGGCTTCTGATTTTTTTTAGTTAATTTTATATCCAGCCAGTTTGCTGAAGGTGTTTATCAGCTGAAGGAATTCTCTGGTTAAATTTTTGGGGTCACTCATGTATACTATCATATCATGTGCGAATAGTGAAACTTTGACCTCTTCTGTTCCGTTTTATATCCCCTTGATCTCCTTTAGTTGTCTTATTACTTTAGCTAGGACTTCAAGTACTATGTTGAAGAGATATGGAGAAAGTGGGCAGCCTTGCCTTGTCCCTGATTTCAGTGGGATTGGTTTGAGTTTCTCTCCATTGAGTTTGATGTTGGCTATAGGCTTGCTGTATATTGCCTTTACTATGTTTAGGTATGTGCCTTGCATCCCTGATCTCTCCAAGACTTTAAACATGAATGAGTGCTGGATTTTGTCAAATGCTTTTTTGGCATCTAAGGAGATGATCATGTGCTTTTTCTCATTCAATTTATTTACACAGTGGATTACATTGATGGAGTTCCATATATTACACCACCCTTGCATGCCTGGGATGAAGCCTACTTGGTCATGGTGGATGGTATCTTTTATGTGTTCCTGGAATCAGTTTGCCAGTATTTTATTGAGTATTTTTGCATCAATGTTCATAAGAGATATAGGTCTGAAGTTCTCTTTTTGTTGGGTCTTTGTGTGGTTTAGGTTTCAGGGTGACTGTGGCTTCATAGAATGAGTTTGGTAATTTTCCTTCTGTTTCTATTTTGTGGAATAGTTGAGGAGTATTGGTGTTAAGTCTTCTTTGAAAGTCTGGTAGAATTCTGTGCTGAAACCATCTGGCCCAGGGCCTTTTTTAGAAGGGAGACTGCTGATGACTGCTTCAATTTCCTTGGGGGATATAGGTCTATTCAATTTCTCTACCTGATCTTGACTTATTTTTAGTAAGTGGAATCTATCTTTTCTTTGTTCTATTGATTACGTGTTTTGACTATGATGTGGCGTGAGGAATTTCTTTGTGGTCTAGTGTATTTGGTGTTTTATAGGCCTCTTGTATGTTTATGAACTTCCCTTTCTTTGCATTGGGAAAATTTTCTTCAATTATTTTCTTGAAAATATTTTCTGGACCTTGGAGCCTTGTATCTTTTTTTTTCCCATCAATTCCAATCATTCTTAGATTTTGCCTTTTCATGGCGTCCTTGTTCTTGGATGTTTTGTGTTTGGGATTTTTCCAATTTTACTTTTTCTTTGAGAGAAGTATCCATTTCTGCGAGTGTATCTTCAGCACCCGAGATTCTCTGTTCCATCTCTTGTATTCTATTAGTGATGCTTACTTTTGTGGTTCCTTCTCTTTTCTCTAGGTTCTCCAGCTCCAGGTTTTCCTCTGTTTGTGTTTTCTCTATTGAATCTAATTGTTTTCATGTCTTGCAACATTTCCTTAGTCTGTTTCAATGTGGACTCCTATGTCTCCAAGATGGTCTCCATTTTTTTTTGTTTGTTTGTTTCCTCTCCATATGCCACTGCTTGTGCCTCGATTCGTTTGGCTACATTTGCCTGAGTTTCATTGAGGGGTTAATTCACCTCTTTTTCCTTTGCTTCCCGTTGGGAGGTCAGATCTTTGAGAGATTTTTTTGTTTCCTCTTTAACTGTTTGAATCTCTATGACTATTTATCTGAGAGATGAAATTAAGACTTTTAGGACACTGAAAAGTTATGCTTTTGAATGATGAAAACACATCTTAGACTTAACCAGTAACTACTCACCTATTCTTTAGAAATAAATCAGGTAACTTCCAACCATTACATTAGATTTAATATAATCTTTCATGCAATGATTCAAAGAAAATTCGTAGCATTACAAAAATTAGACAGGTTTATATAGAAAAATAGATAATAGAAAATGCAGGAGCTGGAGAGACGGCTTAGAGGTTAAGAACACTGGCCGTTCTTCCAAAGGTCCTGAGTTCAATTCCCGTCAACCACATGGTGGCTCAGAACCATCTATAATGAGATTTGGTACCCAATTCTGGAGCACAAGCACACATGCGGGTAGACTGCTTTATAAATGATAAAAATAATAAATAAATCTATTTAAAAAGAAAGTGGAATAGGTAACACATGAAGTGGAACTGAGTCTTAATTGTACATACAAGCATCCTTCTCCAACCCACCTGAAGGTCAAAGGTCAAAGCATAACCAAACACTCTGAAATCAAATTTCAATTAAATATTTAAATCACCCAAACAGTGACAACATAAATATAAACAGTATTCCTGTGCATTTATTTACTGACAATAAAAAATTACTAATAAAATCATTACAATTAGAAGGTTCTTTAATTAATAAGAATATCTTTGATAAGCTTTTGTGTGGACAAAATGTTTTATGTTTCTATAAATATCCCTTAAAGGCTACAAAGTAAAAATAGAAAGAAAATATGCAGGAAATCAAACACATTTTATAGAATTAGTGAGTTATATTTATACATACAATGTTGAACTTATACAAATAAAATGTACTAACACATGATGTTATTTATGTTAAACATGGACAGCAAAATGTAGATGATTATTCTCATGCATAGTTGACCTGCTAAAGACAGGGCTGTCCCTGTGAAAGCTAACATGGGGACTTTCACTACTCCACTATATATGTATAATACACATAATGCAGCATAAACTTTAAAAATCAACAAATTAAAACTAAGTGAACACAAAGCATTAAATACAATAATTGAGCCACTACATGAACATCAATTAGTTATTCCTCAAAAAAATACCACTCGCTAATGAAAAAGGCTTATACAGTGAAACCACTGTATAGGTGATACCAGGACCCTGGAGGACTGCCTTTTCTTTTGTACAATGCATAACAAAGTCATATTATTTACTCAGACTTTCTAGAAAATGTAACATTTTAAATTTTGACATTTTCCATGACCATAAAACGTTTCTAGGGTCATATGCAAGTAATAATGGCATTAACATTGTATCTTACTTTTTAAGACTTGGGTACTTTTAGAGATAATACAATATGTAGACGTAAAAATTAAATGCACAGAAATCAGTGTAAATGAATTCAGGATACAAATGAGCTATACAGAGTTGATGGAACAAGACTGGTAGTTTATTTCAAGTTTACCCAAGAGTACACACACATACTCAGGAATGCACATGCCCAAATATACAGTTCGATTATACCAGAATACTAACTATTAGATATTTATTACACTGCACGGTGTTCACATTTAACAATAATTCACTATTCAAATCAAAAGGGGAAACTGACTTTTAACATTCTTATCATAAAAAAGAATTGGTGAGTGATAGTTACCTTGATTTCCCCAAAATGTATCATGTATAATGTGTAAAGTAAGCAAAAGTCACACTATAAATTAAATTTTCAAAACTTGTTGTGAATTAGAAATTAATTTGAATATTACCAATGAAAAGTAAGGTGAAAAGTTCATGCTAAATAATCTGCACCAATAAGATAGGATATGACACAAGTAATCTGAAATGACAATTTCAAATATATTCACAAATATTCTTTTGCATTCAGTTCAAGAAAATATATTAGATCATTTATTCCACTATTCAATATTTTGGCAATTAGAATATTTGGTTATCTGCTTCAGTTCATATCATACTCAGTTATACTTTTATTTAAAATTAATGTGAGAAATTTCTTCAAATACAAATATTTGCATAATTACTTTCCTGAGTCTTAAAAAATACAGGAATTAGAAAGAAATTAGCGAAACAACACTTTTCACAAAAGCAACGAAACTCATAAAGTACCTTGGTGAGACCGTAACCAAGCAAGTCAAAGACTTGTATGAAAAAAATTTCCAATCTCTGAAGAAAGAAGTAAAAGAAGATATCAGAAGATGGAAATGTCTCCCAAGCTCATGGCTTGGCAGGATTAATATAGTGAAAATGGCCATCTTACCAAAAGCAATCTATAGATTCAATGCAATTCCCATCAAATTACCGACACAATTCTTTACAGACCTTGAAAGAAAATTTCTCAACTTCATATGGAACAACAAGAAACCCAGAATTGCTAAAACAATCCTCTACAGTAAAAGGTCTTCTGGAGGAATCTCCATCCCTGATCTCAAGCTGTACTATAGAGCAACAATACTAAAAACTGCATGACACTGGCATAGAAACAGACTGGTGGATCAATGGAATTGAATAGAAGACCCTGAAATAAATCCACACACTTATAGACACCTGATTTTTGACAAAGATTCCAAAACTATTCAATGGAAAAAAGACAGCATCTTCAACAAATGGTGCTGGTCTAACTGGATGTCTACATGTAAAAAAATGCAAATAGATCCATACATATCACCCTGCACAAAACTAAAGTCCAAGTGGATCAAAGACTTCAATATAAAACCAGACACCCTAAACCAGACACACTACAACGCTTAGAAGAAAAAGTGGGGAAGATCCTTGAACTCATTGGCACAGGAGACAACTTCCTGAATAGAACACCAACAGCAAAGGCTCTAAGACCAAAAATCAATAAATGGGACCTCATGAAACTGAAAAGCTTCTGTAAAGCAAAGGACACTATCGTCAGAACAAAACAACTGCCTAGATATTGTGAAAGGATCTTCACCAACCCTATATATAACAGAGGACTAATATCCAGTATATTTAAAGAACTCAAAAAGTTAAGCAGCAACAAATCAAATTATCCAATTAAAAAATGGGGTATAAAAATAAACAGTGAATTCTCAATAGAGGAATATCGAATGGCAAAGAAACACTTAAATGTTCATCCTCATTAGCCATAACGGAAATGCAAATCAAAATGACCCTGAGACTTCACGTTACACCCATCAGAATGGCCAAGATCAAAAACTCAAGTGACAACACATGCTAGAGAGGATATGGAGAAAGGGGAACCCTCCTCCACTGCTGGTGGGAATGCAAACTTGTACAACCATTCTGGAAATCAATCTGGCGTGTCCTCAGACAATTAGGAATAGGGATTCGTCAAGATCCAGCTATACCACTCCTAGGCATATCTCCAAAAGAGGCTCAAGTACACAATAAGGACATTTGCTCAACAATGTTTGTAGCAGCTTTATTTCCAGCCAGAAGCTGGAAACAACCTAGATACCCCTCAACTGAGGAATGGATACAGAAATTGTGGTATATCTACACAATGGAATATTACTCAGCAATAAAAAACAAGGATATCATAAAATTTGCAGGTAAATGGTGGGATCTGGAAAGGATCATCATGAGTGAGGTATCCCAGAAGCAGAAAGACACACACAGTATATACTCACTCATATGAACATATAATTTAGGGTAAACCTACTAAAATCTGTACATCTAAAGAAACTAATCAAGAGGGAGGACTCTGGCTAAAATGCTCAATCCCTATCTAGAAAGGCAAAGAGGATGAACATCAGAAGAAAGAGAAAACAGGGAACAAGTCAGGAGCCTGCCACAGAGGGTCTTGGAAAGGCTCTGCCCTGCAGAATATCAAAGCAGATGCTGACACTTATGGCTAACCCTTGGGCAGAGTGCAGAGAATCTTGTAAAAGTAGTACAAAATAGGAAGATCTGAAAAGGACAGGAACTCCACAAGGAGGGCAACAGAACCAAAAAATCTGAGCACAGGGTTCTTTCCTGAGACTGTTACTACAACCAAGTACCAGGCATGGAGAATAACCTAGAACCCCTGCACAGATGTAGCCCATGTCAGTTCAGTGTCCAGGTCCATAGTAAGGGGAACAGGGACTGTCTCTGACATGAACTGATTGGCCTGTTTTTTAATTACCTCCTCCTGAGGGGGGGAGCAGCCTTACCAGGCCACAGAGAAGAAAATTCAGCCACTCCTAATGAGACCTAATAGACTAGGATCCGAAGAAAGGAAAAAGAAGACCTCCCCTATCAGTGGACCTGGGGAGGGACAAGGGTGCAGAAGGGGGATGCAAAAGGGGGTGGGAAGGGAGGAGGGAGGGAACTACAAGGGTATATAAGGTGAATAAAGTGTAATTAATAAAGAATTTAATAAAAAAGGGAAAAATATATAAATAAATATATAATAAATAATTTACTCTTCTACACTCCCCCCAAAAGGAACTACTGCATATCAGAAAGTAAGTTATTCTATCACATTTCTAAAATGCTGTTTTTCCTTAAAAATGCAAGAGAAACCACCAAACTTTTGGATCCATGGTAGACCTACAACACTTTTCTTTTCTTACACAATTCATCTACCTTACATCTTTTGCACATTCATATCAAGTGCCAGTCAGCAATGTATGTCATGAAATAGGTGTTACAACATAATTATTTGGAAAAAAAAGAAATACTCTTAATTCAGTTTTCTAAATACAGTAATATATAATTTACAACGGTTTTTACTAGTACTAATCAATGTAAAAAGTTAACTGCTATAACTTAGCAAAATTCAAAATTATGCATCACAACTGCAGTAAGTTAAAGAAAAACATGGATCTACAAATAATATATTATCATTTCTTCCCTGTCAATTATGATGACATTCAATTACTTGTAGTTACAGAAGAAAGGCACTACTGATTAAAAACAAGCACTGTTTTAAAAAAGCATCTTTTTACTAACGTATTCATTCTATGTTACCTCTCTTATTCATATTTGATAACAGGTAAGTAAAAGCTGGAAATTAAATAATATTATGCATTGTTTTAAAAACTTTAAATGATTCACTTAAAAGAACAATATAACTACACCTCAAACTGTTCAACTTTTACAGTATTTTACTCTCAGGTTTATAAATTGCAAAATATGCTAGCACAGGATATTAATCTTAATACTCTGGAGTCTGAGACAAGAAAATCACAATTTGAAGGTCTTCCTAAACTACAGAATGAATCCCAGAACAAAAGGACACCTCAGTGGAGCTCCCTAAAAATGCTAAAAGTAAGAACAGGGCTCGAGATATGGGTCAATAATAGGGAGCTCACCTAGACTTTGGTTCAGTACCTAACTCCAGGGGTGGAGAGGAAAAGACCCTTTACAGACCATTCTTTTTTTTTTCTCTGTTAATAATTTTTATTTTTATTTTTATTAACTATAGATTATTCAGTTTATATCCCAGCTGTAGCTCCCTCCCCCCTCCCTCCCAATCCCACCCTAAGTGCCTTTTCTCCACCCATGTCCCTCCCCAGTTCCTCCCTCCCCTTCCTTGTGATCCTACTCTATCAGGGCTCATCAGGAGTGGTTGCACTGTCTTCCTCTGTGGCCTGGTAAGGCTGCTCCCCATTCAGGGGAAGGTTATCAAAGAGCAGGCCAATCAGTTCACGTCAGAGACAGTCCCTGTTCCCATTACTATGGAACTCTCTTGGACACTTAACTGCCATGGGTTTCATCTGTCAGGGGTTCTAGGTTATCTCCATGAATGGTCCTTGGTTGGAATATCAGTCTCAGGAAACACTCCTATGCCGAACTTTTTGGATCTGATCCTCTCCTTGTGGAGCTCCTGTCCTCTCCAGGTCTTACTCCCAATCCCCCTTTCTTTCATAATATTTTCTGCACTCTGCTCAAAGTTTGGCTATAAGCCTCAGCATCTGCTCTGATACCCTGCAGGGTAGAGGCTTTCAGAGGCCCTCTGTGGTAGGCTCCTGTCCTATTCCCTGAAGCTTTATTTATAATAGCCAGAAGCTGGAAAAAACGCAGATGTCCCTCAGTTGAGGAATGGATTCAGAAATTGTGGTACATCTACACAATAGAATATTACTCAGCAATAAAAAAACAAGGAAATCATGAAATTTGCAGGTAAATGGTGGGAACTAGAAAAGATCATCCCGAGTGAGGTATCCCAGAATAAAAAGACACACAGGGTATATACTCACTTATAAATGGATATTAGATATATAATATAGGATAAACATACTAAAATCTGTACACCTAAAGAAACTAATCAAAAAGGAGGACTCTGGTTAAGATGCTCAATCCCCATTCAGAAAGGCAATTAGGATGAACATCAGAAGAGGGAGAAAACAGGGAACAGGACAGGACCCTACTACAGAGGGCCTCTGAA
>CM053752.1:95113190-95140525 GCA_028658305.1 Pachyuromys duprasi | reverse complement strand
CCTGTTGGTGGACTTGGAGGGGGCGGGGAGGAGATGAGGGAGGGATGGGGAGGGTGGGAGGGAATGAGGGAGGGGGCTAAGCCTGGGATGCAAAGTACCTAACCTGTGACTGATATAAAAATAAATAAATTTAATTTAAAAAAAGAAAGAAAAAAGAACTCAGAGAAGTATTGTTGTGCTGCTATTTTTAGGGGATACGTAGGAATAAAAAAAAAAAAAAAAAAGACTTACAGTCCCAGCTGCATGGTGATGGCACATGCTTTTATCCCAGCACTAAGGAGGCAGACACAGGTGGATCTCAGAGTTCAATGCCAGCTAGTGTACAGACTGACTTCCAGGACAGCAGAATGAAGGGAGGGAAGAAGGGAGGAAGGATGGAAGGGAGGAAGGGAGGAGGGGGAAGGATGGAAGGAAGGAAGGAAGGGAGGAGGGAGGGAGAGACTGGGAGGGACAGAGAGAGACAGAGAGAGAGAAAAAGAAAGAAACAAAGGAACAAACTTACTGTCTCATGACTCTTAACGTTTATGTGATTTTGAATTGATTCTATCACATAAAACCAAGAGTTGTCTCCCATTCTAACAATACTTATTACCTAATTAATTTTTTCAAAAATGATTTTTTTATTTTGAGAGAGCATATCTCATTAAGTTACCCTAGCTTGCCTTGAACTTGGCAATCCTCCTGCCTCCACCTCCTAAGTAGCTTGACTACGAAACTGAGCCACCAAGTTTGCTGAAGTTCCCCTACATTCTTAACTCTGAATTCTACTACATGCATACTTTAGAAAAAGTAGACCCATCCTTATAACCTGATCTCCCATTATTCCCTTTCTGTTTGTTTGTTTGTTTGTTTGTTTGTTTGTTTGTTTGTTTGTTTGTTTGAGACAGGGTTTCTTTGTGTAGCCCTAGCTGTCCGGGAACTTACTTTGTAGACCAGGATGGCCTCAAACTCACAAAGATCCATCTGCCTCTACTTCCTGAGTGCTGAGACTAAATGCATGCATCACCACCCAGCTGACTATTTCTAAATCAAAGTATGTTCATGATGAGATGGATTTTATTTTTCCTTACATTTCTTGTATTCATTTTATTAATACTTTCTCTTCCTGCAGCATTCTTTTACTTCATCGCCATATATCAAAAGCTTTAGCTTCCACTAAAATAGTGGTTCTCTACCTTCCTAATGCTGTAATCCCTTTAATACAGTTTCTCATATTGTAGAGACACCAACCATACAATTATTTTCATTGCTACTTCATAACTATAATTTTGCTCCTGTTATAAATTGTAGTGTACATATCTGATGGTCTTAGGTGACCCCTGAAAAGAGTTGGTAGACACAAAAGGGTTCACAATCCACAGGTTGAGAACTGCTACTCTAAAGTCTACTGACACACACACACACACACACACACACACACACACACAAATTAACAACACTTGCTTTGCCAGGCAAGGAAAAAAAAAAAGCTAGCAGGCCTGCAAATCTGAGCTTAAGATCCAAGCCCCCTGAAAGGTGAGCTCCAACTCTCAAAAGCAGCTTTTCTAATCTCTGCATACATCTTGGTGCATGCTAACATAAGTAATGTATGTATGCATGCAAACACAACAACACATATACAAATAATGCTTTTAATTTAAAAATACATATTTTGTTAAAGATTAAAGATTTATTATTTCTCAGGTGCTAAGCCAGATGTTGCAAACACAAAGAATTAAGAGAAGCAATGGTGACTAGTGGCATCTTTGACTAACTCAAGGAAAGTATATCTAATACCATTTTTCAAAAGCTTAAATAATAGCAACAGCCAAACGAAATAACATTTTCTGGACCAAATTCCAATCTCTTGCTTATCCACATATTCTCTGCACTATAAATTAAAAGGTTCACAGGTGGCTTCTTTTAAAACCACAAATATTTAAAGTACAACTGTATAAAATTTTATACAGTATCACAGCCAAATGTTAGAAAGCTTCTTGAAATGAAAATATTTTTCTAGAAATATTGAATTTTAAGTGAAAAATTCAAGAAATTATATTTTATTTATAAAATCTGATAGTCATTTTCATAGAATGATTAATATAACCCATTAAAGTAAGTGAGAAACTGCATATGTATTTATTTTCTAACTCCATAAAACTCATTTAACATGAATCACTCAATGTCTCTAAACACTTGGAACATAGAAGAAATGGCTCAAACATGGAAAAATGGCAATGCCTATGGCAGAAGGAAGGAAGGAAAGAAAGAGGAAAGAAAAGAAGACACGAAGAAAGAAAAAAAAGAAGAGAATAAGTAAGAACAAAATATACAAACAAAATTCAGATGAAAATAGCAACTATATTCCACTGTTTAAAAATCTATTTGTTCATTGATCTAGTCATACTTACTATGAAAATATTTAACCTGATAGACAGTGTATTTGTGTTAGTATGGGTAAATTGCAAACATAGCAAATATGGTCTTTGTCATAATAAAACCCAAAATCAAACTGAGAGATAAAAGTTAATAAAGCCATCAAAATAATCCTGAATTGTATAAAATCATTGCAGACAGTGGGAAAGGAGCTGAGAAAGAAATTTTACTTCAGATACAATGCTAAAAAAAGGTTATTTGAGAAGGTGAAACTTTGCTGGGACCTGACTAAACAGAAGAGGATAAAAGGGCAAACAAGGACATTGAACCGCTATATACATTTAGTGTTGCTGGCTGGCCAACAGTTCAGCAAGTAGTAGCAACAGGATCCGAGAGAAAAAAGCCCTGAAACTGCTGTAAATGAACAAGGCCAAGGCTGCTACAGCAGGTTAAGGCTGTGAGGAAACTGGGAGGGAAGGCTACAGGTGCTGACAGGAAGTAGGTCATTACAACCAATACTATGCCCTTTCTTGTTGACTGGACTTACATATAAAAGGGACAGCCATTGGTGGCTTTCAGCAGGGATTATTTAATCGAGGGTACACTTACATTAACAAATGAGTACAGGCACTAAACTTTTGTTACATCAATCAAAGGTCTTATAGAGTGACCCACTGTAGGAATGTTGTCAAAGTTGGCTTTATGCTACCAGTGCTAGCTCTGGCACTAAAATAAATAATGAGGTGAAAAAAGAAGAATGTGAGTAACTACAAAAGAGGCAATAATTTGTAAAAAGTATTTCTCAATGCTTTCTCAACTGTATATGGACATTCTCCTTTAAAAAGTGGGTATATTAAAGTTTTTCAGAACTAAGACAAAACAATGAAAACACGAGAGACTTTACAGGAAAAATACACAAAAATGAATATTTTAAAAACATTGAAGTATGAAACAGATATGTGCAGTTTTTGTGAGCAGTAGCCCTAACTCAGTTCATATCTTCCCCTTGCAGCTCTTCCTGTGAGCCAGCTTCTCTAGAGACCAGAAGGTCCTTCATGTGACAACATACCCAGGAATGGACCATAATAGCCTCTAATAAGTCACTGTGCCCAAAGGAGTCTATGAAGCCAAACATGATTCCAAGAGAATAAATGAACAGGAAAACTTCAGGCTTAAGAAGAAACAAAGGAGGGGGAAGAGATGGCTCAGTAGCTAAGTGTGCTTACTGTTCTTCCAGGTACCTGAGTTCTGTCCCCAGCACCACACCACAACTACCTTGAGAAAAATAACTTGAATTTTTATTGCATACTGTAATTAAAGTTCTAATGTGAACTATGATGTACTCTATTAGCTGTCAAGATGAACTAAAATGATTTTTTAGGTTGAAGAACTGAATTGTTTTAATAGTTGAATAATTATTTCGATATAAGCTTATGACATGAGAAAAGCAGAGAAAGCACATGGAGCACACTCTGTGACTTTAAGCACACTCTTGCTGGCAGCAACTTTACAGAGTAGGTCATGTCAATACTTTATTATTTTACTCTATACATTTTGATGATTTTATTTACTAAATTGTATGAACAAAATAAGTAACAAAAAGCAGTAATTTTTCATGTTCTTAGAAATCTACAGACCAAATTTAATGTTTAAAAATAGTAAGATGCTCACTAAAATTATGTCTAAGAATCTGAATTTTTACAGATAATATATAATTTGTATACACCAACCAGCTTATTTTCTAAACCCCTCATGTTAGTGCAAGGAAGAACATACATTTAAATCACAAGCTTCTGCCTATCTTCTGGCTTACATGGAACCAGCAGATGGGTCTGGCTAATGGAACCAAGACATACACTAAAGCTTGCAAAGTATCCTTTCTCCAACAACCTGTCTGCTTCAGTTCCATTCATATTACTCTGTTACTCCACACTCCACCTAAACCAATACAGTCCTCTAAAGAGGAGTCCACCAGAGCAAGAACACCAAGTGTGGGAGCCACTCTCAAACAATCCTCCACTACTTAACAATCATGAAAAATATACGAGACAGTGTAATAAAGTAGGAGAGTATAATCATGGTATACAGGATACATGCACAAAATTCTCAAATTTGAAAAAGAAGACAAAAGACCTGTTCTCCTCCAAACATAGAATCAATACTTTCTTCTCAAATTTTACCATGTTTTATAAAGTTCTTTCTATCAAGCTGATAGTCAGAAAATTCTAGAGAACACTGATCAGGAGGCAACACCCTTATAGTACAGAAGTAAAGTAGAGCCCCCATTACCTATAGTGCTCGCTGCTGGGAACACTGTGCGAGAAGTACAGAGCTGCTGTCCGTGCTCGCCAATGCCATTTCTTCGCAGGAAGGGTGTAGAGGACACAGTCATCTAATTCTTCTTGGAGCAGATCTACCAGCTGTCGATGTGACCCTCCGTAAAATGCCTCGATGAGAAGAGTACTCATTGGCTTGTTCAAACCTTTAGACTTAACAAAAATAAATTTTATATGTACATGTATATACATATATATTTCTCAAATGAATAAATACCATTCTAATAAACACATACTTAAAATTGAGATAGTGCAAACATTTTGTTATGGGTAATTTAAAAACAAAAAACAAAACAACAACAACAAAAACACCCTCAAGGCTTGAAAGACAGCTCAGCCATTAAAGGCTTACAATCTAAGAGACAAACATAAGGACTCCATTAAAAAAAGAGAAAAAAAATTAACATTTACTTAAGGGCTGAAATCTCAATCAATATGTTTATGGTATACATATTAATAAGACATAAAGATGCCTTTATTGTTATTATTTCTGTTTTCTTTGGCCCTAAGATTACTTCTGCTATGACTCTTAATTTGTTGTCCTATCCAGAAGCATAAAATTCTTTCCATATTCTTCCCTTGTTGGCTGGTTCAGTACTGACCCTAACTCAGTGAATTTTGACCCTGCTTGTCCTAGAACTTTCTTAGATAGCCTTTGAAGTGGTGACCTAAAGTTTTTACTTTTCTAAGACAGGGCCTCACAGGAGTCATAATGACCCTGCCTCAGTCTCATCTTGAAGGCTCTTTCCTGTTCAGCAACTCTACTGCTACTTCATGTTTCACCCCACTAGTTATCACTTCACCAATAAATCCATATTTCAAAAAACAGCACATTTATATGTACATGTCAAATTTCTAGAATTTAAAATATTTTTGAGCCACAATACACATACCTTGATCAAATAATTCTCCTTTTTTTTTCAATATCCTACCCTCTCTTGAAACACCAAACCTTGTGTTAAAGGTATATGTCAGTTAAATCTAATGCTTTGAATAAACCATTAGGAGAATAAGCTAGTAATGTTCTTAAGCTGCAGTTAAATTTAATCACAAAGTAGTTATCAACCAATTTTTCATTTTAATATTATATTTGTTAATGTACTCAATGAAATAAAATATGAATAAATATTGAAAATTTGACACACATTTTAGATTATACGTTCTTTCAAGTGAGAAAGGGGAACTATTATTCTGTATATGAGTACTATATTGATACAAAAATATTCCAGGTATCTGAATTTTCTTTATGAATAAAGTAAGTAAGAGTCATTAAACAGTATATAGCTTAAAATAATGTTATATAAATTCTTACTCTCATGACTCAACGTTCTTTACTAATAAAACTGTGCTTCATTTTGTTCAAAGTAAGGCCTACTTAATTTGTATTTCACAGCAAAACTATCATATGGTTTTCAAATTAATAACTAAAAAAGTTGATGTGTGAATCTATCAATGAACATTTGAAGAGATTGAAGACTTAGTAGTATGTGAGTATATGTTCATATGTGTGTGTGCACACATATGAGGAGAGGCAAAAAAAAAAAAGGAGGAGGCAAAGAGATTAATTCACTTACATGAAAAATAGGATTAAGTATTTACCAGAAAGAGACAAGTTTGCCTCTGTTTACTTTCCAGTTGTATGATATCAGCAAGTTAACTTTCTCTGAAAAATTCATCTATAAAATTAAGATGAGGGTTCCAACCTTAGAGGCATGTTCTAAAGATAAATTAGATACTAAGAAGAAGAGCAGCTTAAGAAATAAGCTATTCAGCCTAGTATCTAACCAGAACGTGCATCACTGACTATACCAGAGGTTTAAATTCAAGAATTCAATTAAGGCATCCTATCAAGGATCGGAAAGTGAGTTTGAAATCCAATTCATTTCTCCTCAGCACCTGGTATTTCATATAGCAATTCCAGAACTTTATAGTTTATAAGAAGGAAAGTTAGGGCTTAGCTATTCAGACTATGGGGTTCTCCCTCCTGTTTTTATAACCCAACATTCAGTGTGTTCTCACACACATTTAATAGACGGAAGTACTTAATCCTTCAAATGATGATGATAAAAAAAACCTTGAAAATATTTGAGACCAATAAAAAGAGTTTGTAAAATTGTATCAAAGCTTTAAGGAAATACAGGCTAAAAGCAGTTTTAAAATATCCTGCTTTCTAGATCTACGTCACTTTGCTATTTTTCTATGATTAATCAAAAGCATGTCATGTGTTTATTTTACAGATGTTTCATATAGGTTTGAATTACAAGTTTGTCAGCAAGCCTTGGCCATTGTGGAGGCAGCTCATGCATACGCAAACCCAGTGAACAAACCTAAAAACAAAGCATGTGGAAGGTCAAAAATAGAAAAAAACTGAAAAAGATTATAGCTATAGTTGATTTGTATCCCTTTAATAGCCTCATAAAGGGGAAGTATACAGGTTTGAAGCAGCATTTATTTGAACATTTTTTCTAGTGGCCAATGGGTGTGCCTACATTTGGGATATTTTTCTATGTCCTACCATCTCTGAAAACTATACTTAGTGGCTTTGATTCATGGAATTTGTTCTGCTTGTTTTATGGAAACAGACATGTCCTGGCAGCACCCACACAGCTTCTATTGGAACTTTTGTGGCAAGAAGAAAACGTATTCTTCCCTGTACTCTTCTTAAAGAACAACCTGGAACAAAGATGATTTCCATCAGATACAAGCAGAATGAGGAAACTGATTTTTCAATAAAAGATTCAGACCAAATGTCACTAAAGCACATTAAAGAACGGTTTAAATATTTGTACTGTGCTTGGGTTTTGTTTTTAAAAACATTGCTTGAAATAAATAAACATGAAGAAGAAAGTATCCACTTTGCTGTTACAGTAGAATTTGTGCATTTTAATAGCAGCCAGAGAAACCTGCAGGTGATTACCCTCAAATAACAGAGGTTCACAAGCAGGCTATACACATATTATGAGGCAACTAGCAGGGGCTAGTAAGGAGACAGTACTTGGAAGAAGCAGTAAAAAAAAAAAAAAAAAAAAAAAAGTCTTATTTTAAAGTTCCCATTCCAAATCAAGGCTAGCTCCTCTTTGATGGCAGATAGATAGTTAAGACAATGTGTCTGTCAGAAGATGGTGTTAAGCCTACAGAAGACTGTATGTGCAGTCAGGAAACAGAGAGATGAATGTGGTGCTCAGCTTGCTTTTTGCTTTTTCCTTTATATGCAATTCACGTCTAGGACCATAGCCTACAGGATGATGCCATACACATTTAGGGGTGAGTCTTCCCTCTCTTAAACTTTTCTGGAAACACCACACAGACATCCAGCCTGCAGTGTTCCATGATGATCATATATCTACTGCGGTTGACAATAGTTTTCCCCCCGCCCCAATTAACTTGACACATGATCTCATCACTTTAAATCATAACATTTGACTCCAACACTTAAAGTGTGATTTTCATCTCATAATACAAAATGCACTTAGTCTATCTCTAAAGATCTCCTGAGTCAAACAATTTAAGAGCTGTTCAAAAACTGGAAGTATTTCTGAGATTCAATGCAATCTCTTAAATGTCATTCATACACAAAATAGTTATATGACTCTAATAGAAAATGACACAGAATAAACATTCACGTTCCTCAAAGAAGAAATGAGAGGGCAGGAAAGAAAGACTACCAGAGCAAGACTAAAAGCCAGCAGAGCAGACACTGAATCCTGGAGCTGTACATCTGTCCTCTGGGACTTGTGGTAGAATCATGTGGCCTCCAATAGCAAGGAGAAGGCCTGCTGCCTGCTTCAAATAAAGGCTCGCAGACTCCATTCTGCAGGCTTCCTCAGCGGATGCCCCACTGCACAGGCCTCTCTAACACCCTAAGGTTCCTATTGTCATCATATCATATCAAAGCACTTGCAGAGCTTCATTCTTTTCTCTCTCTCTCTCTCTCTAATTTATTCATTTTATATCCAGATTGCACGCCCCTCCCTCTTCTCCTCCCAGTCCCGCACTCCCATCCTCTTCCCTCATTCCCTCCTCCCCTTCTGAGAAAAGGGAGTCCCCCTTCACCCATCCTACCCTAGCACTTTTAAGTCAAATCAGGACTAACTGTATCCTCTTCCACTGAGGCCAGATGAGCCTGCCAAACTAGGGGAGACTGATCCAACAGCAGGCAACAGCATCCATGTAAGGGACAGTCCCTTCTCCAGTTGCTAAAGAAGCCACATGAAGATCAAGCTGTCTATCAGCTCTATATGTGCAGACATGAGGCAAGGTAACTGTGCTCCTGAGAGGCTTCACCCAGCAGCAAATCAAAACAAATGCTGAGACCCAGAGTCAAACATTAGACAGAGATCTGGAAATCTCGTGGAAGAATTGGGAGAAGGATAGAAGGACCCAAAGGGGATAAGAACTCCACAAGAAGAGCAACAGAGATAACTAACCTATGCCCGTGGTAGTTTAAAGAGACAGAAGCACAAACGGAAGAGAATGCGTGGCCTGGACATAGCTCATTCTTAAGGACTCAATGCAGGGAGTCTGATTGCCACAGATTGCCTATACTCAATAGCTTTGGAGCCTTTTGATTCAAGCTTCTGTGACTCTGTTACTTCTTCCATCTCTCTTGTCTGAAAAACCAGTATCATGAACAGCACTGCCAAGTTCTGTTGTCTGCTGGAAATGGGCCATCTTGGACCAGAGATGCAGTGGTCCTCTAGGTTGGATCTGAGAAATAATTCCCTGTCCAGTTTATATCCCACAGGAAACCCCACTGGAAACATTCTCAATTCAGGCTCTCCTGTAACCCGCTCTCCATTCAAATGAATTTACCTTGTCACAAATTCAGCCTCTGATGAGTGGGACTCTGCCCTCAGGGCACATTTCCTATTGTCTTCAAGTAGAGTGTGCAATTCTCTTTAATGATGCTAATTTCTTTAACAGTCACAGCTACTTTCTCCACACATCTCATCCCTTGTTTTTACCATAACTTTCTGCTCTATTTCCTGCTTTTCTCACTGAAGAGCAATAAGTGGTAACCATGACACAGCCAGAAGTCTATCTACGGTCTTAAAATTTTTACTCACCAACTTTTTCTTCTAAGCGGTTTAGGGTGTCTGGTTTTATATTGAAGTCTTTGATCCACTTGGACTTTAGTTTTGTGCAGGGTGATATGTATGGATCTATTTGCATTTTTTTACATGTAGACATCCAGTTAGACCAGCACCATTTGTTGAAGATGCTGTCTTTTTTCCATTGAATAGTTTTGGAATCTTTGTCAAAAATCAGGTGTCTATAAGTGTGTGGATTTATTTCAGGGTCTTCTATTCAATTCCATTGATCCACCAGTCTGTTTCTATGCCAGTGTCATGCAGTTTTTAGTATTGTTGCTCTATAGTACAGCTTGAGATCAGGGATGGAGATTCCTCCAGAAGACCTTTTACTGTAGAGGATTGTTTTAGCAATTCTGGGTTTCTTGTTGTTCCATATGAAGTTGAGAAATTTTCTTTCAAGGTCTGTAAAGAATTGTGTCGGTAATTTGATGGGAATTGCATTGAATCTGTAGATTGCTTTTGGAAGATGGCCATTTTCACTATATTAATCCTGCCAAGCCATGAGCATGGGAGATCTTTCCATCTTCTGATATCTTCTCTAATTCTTCCTTCAGAGACTGGAAATTTTTTTCATACAAGTCTTTGACTTGCTTGCTTAGGTTCTCACCAAGCTACTTTATGACCTTTGTGGCTATTATGACGGATGTTGTTTCCCTAATTTCTTTCTCAGTCCTTTTGTCTTTTGTCCTTCTGTATAGGAGGGCTACTGATTTTTTTTTTTTTTAGTTAATTTTGTATCCAGCCACTTTGCTGAAGGGGTTAATCAGCTGTAGGAGTTCCCTGGTAGATATTTTGGGGTCATCGAGGTATACTATCATATCATTGCAAAGAGTGATACTTTGACTTCTTCCTTTCAAATTTGTATCACCTTGATCTCCTTTAATTGTCTTTTTGCTCTAGCAAGGACTTCAAGAACTATGTTGAAGAGATATGGAAAGAGTGGGCAGCCCTGCCTTGTCCCTGATTTCAGTGGGATTGATTTAAATTTCTCGCCATTGACTTTGATATTGGCTATAGGCTTGGCTGTATATTGCCTTTACTATGTTCAAGTATGTGCCTTGTATCCCTGATCTCTGCAAGACTTTAAACATGAATGTATGATGGATTTTGTCAAATGCTTTTTCAGCATCTAAGGAGATGATCATGTGGTTTTTCTCCTTCAGTTTGTGATGGATCACACTGATGGATTTCCGTATACTGAAGAACCCCTGCATGCCTGGGATGAAGCCTAAACCACTTAGAAGAAAAAGTGGGGAAGAGCCTTGAACTTATTGGCACAGGAAACAACTTCCTGAATAGAACACCAACAGCACAGGCTCTAAGACCAACAATCAATAAATGGGACCTCATGAAACTAAAAAGCTTCTGTAAAACAAAGGACACTGTAGTCAGAACAAAACAACAGCCTACAGATTGGGAAAGGATCTTCACGAACCATATCTCTGACAGAGGACTAATATTTAGTATATATAAAGAACTCAGAAAGTTAAACAGCAATAAATCAAGTAATCCAATTAAAAATGGGGTATGGAGCTAAACAGAATTCTCAATAGAGGAATATCGAAAGGCAGAGAAACACTTAAAGAAATGCTCAACTTAAAGAAATACTCATCACAGAAATACAAATCAAAACGATCCTGAGTTTTCATCTTATACCTATCAGAATGGCCAAGATCAAAAACTCAAGTGACAACACATGCTGGAGAGGTTGTGGAGAAAGGGGAACCCTCCTCCACTGCTGGTGGGAATGTAAACTTGTACAACAACTCTGGAAATCAATCTGGCTCATCCTCAGATAACTAGGAATAGCGCTTCCTCACAATCCAGCTATACCACTCCTAGCATATATCCAAAAGTGGCTCAAGTACACAATAAGGACTTTAGTTCAACCATATTTGTAGGAGCTTTATTTGTAATAGCCAGAAGCTGGAAACAACCCAGATGCCCCTCAACTGAAGAATGGATACAAAAATTGTGGTACATCTATACAATGGAATATTACTCAGTAATAAAAAACAAGGATATAATGAAATTTGCAGGTAAATGGTGGGAACTAGAAAGGATCATCCTGAGTGAGCTATCCCAGAAGCAGAAAGACACACACGTATATACTCACTCATATAGACATACACTATAGGATAAACCTATTAAAATCTGTACAGATAAAGAAACTAATCAAGAAGGAGGACTCTGGCTAAAATGCTCAATCCCTATCCAGAAAGGCAAAGAGGATGGACATCAGAAGAAAGAGAAAACAGGGAACAAGTCAGGAGCCTGCCACAGAGGGTCTTGGAAAGGCTCTGCCCTGCAGAATATCAAAGTAGATGGCCAAACCTTGAGCAGAGTGCAGGGAATCTTATGAAAGAAGTGGGAAATAGTAAGATCTGGAGAGGACAGGAACTCCAGAAGGTGAGCAACAGAACCAAAAAACCCTGAGCACAGGGGTCTTTCCTGAGACTGATACTCCAACCAAGTACCATGCATGGAGATAACCTAGGACCCCTGCACAGATGTAGCCCATGGTAATTCAGTGTCCATGTGGGTTCCATAGTAATGGGAACAGGGACTGCCTCTGACATGAACTGATTGACCTGTTTTTTAATCACCTCCCCCTGAGGGGAGAGCAGCCTTAGCAGGGCACAGAGGAAGACAATGCAGCTACTCCTGTAGAGACCTAATGGACTATCAGAAGGAAGGAAAAGAAGACCTATCCTATCAGTGGACTTGGGGAGAGACATGTGTGGAGAAGGTGGAGGAAAGGAGGGTTTGGGAAGGGAGGAAGGAGGGAACTACAGGGGTATATAAGGTAAATAAAGTGTAATTAATAAAGAATTTAATAAAAAAAAAGAAACAGTGAAACAAGATTAAAGAAAAAAAATTTCCTTACCCAACAAACGTGTTCATTATTTTTTAAACCAGTTACTCACTTTCTGAATCCTTCTAAAGAATGAAACCTGTTTCTTGCTAGAATGTAACACTTCAGACTCTAACCTATTTCCCAATGATGTCCTTGTTTCTTTCTGACAGCCATGAGCTAAGCCTCCATGATCTGCATTTCTCTCAGCATTTTCTGGTCTTCCAATTGTCTTTGTAATTGATGACTCAGTCTGTTTACAATAGTCTAGGAGAGCCCCAAACTCTTCCACACATCCTTGACCACATAGCCAGGTCCATCTAAACAACAAGCTAAGCCATTGGTAGCAATTTTCTTTTTAATTAATTTTTTATTAGTTACAGTTCATTCACTGTGTATCCCAGTTCTAGTCCCCTCCCTTGTCCCCTTCCCATCCCACCCTCCCTCCCTCATCGCCTACCTTGCCCCTCCCCAAGTCCACTGATAAGGGAGTTCTTCCTCCTCTTGTCTCTGACCCTTGCCTTTCAGGTCTCATCAGGACTGGCTGCATTGTCTTCCTCTGTGGCCTAGTAAGGCTGCTCCCCCCTCAGGGGGAGGTATCAAAGAGCCAGCCAGGGAGTACATATCAGAGACTGTCCCTGTTCCCCTTACTGGGGAAACCCACTTGGACACTGAACTGCTAGGGGCTAAATCTGAGCATGGATTCTAAGTTATCTCCATGGATGATCCTTGGAGTATCAGTCTCAGAAAAGACCCGTGTGTCCAGATTTTTTGGTTCTGTTGCTCTCTTTGTGGAGCTCCAGTCACCTCCAGGTCTTTCTATCTGCCCCTTCTTTCATAAGATTCCCTGCACTCTGCCCAAATTTTGACTATGAGTCTCAGCATCTGCAGCAGATTTCTAAATCATTTATTTTCATCATCATCATGAACAAACACCTGACAATAAGCAACCAAAGTAAGGACAGGTTTCTTTTGGTTTGGAGATGTAAAAGAAACTGCGTAATGTTAGAGAAGCCATGATGGTGGAGTATGAGATGACTATTCCTCCAGTCAGGAAGCATAGAGAGGGGTTACAGCACAAATAATATTTTCCCCATCAGGATGTAGTGTATTTCTTTTTAACTCCAAACTAAATTAAATGCTTCCTTCCGTAAGCCCCTTCTTATCAGGTATTTGGTAGTAGCAATGAAGAAAAGAAAAACAGTTTCTCCATATGCCACTCAGAATATTATAACATAAAGAATACATGACCACTCCTTGTTCCATAGAACATATAAAATATTTCAGATTACATGTTTAGCAACTTTTACAATTTTCTACTTAAGTAAGTACGCTTTTATTAAAGAAAATTCACCTATTCAGCATATTTTATTCTCCAGTGACAGCAGTAAGGAGAATCTACTATACTGTTAAAGCTTTATGAATATTTAATTTGTTATCAATAGTATGATTTCACAAAAAAGCCTAACAGTTAAACATTAAATTTGATATAAAAAATGAGCTAAATACAACAAAAAATTTATAACACAAATGCTATTTCTAAAGTTCACCAAAGAACTAACAAATGGATTTAAGACTTACCAGAAATTTACCTAAAACTGACAAAGAAGTTGCAAATCGAAAACTCTCAAAGAATTTCATGTCATTATCTTGACAACATAAAAAGTGCCATTAACAACAGCTCAATTACAAACTAATAACGCATTAACAACAGAGAACAAGTAGCCTGAATCCAGTGCTATGAATATTTCAAAATTCTTATTAGAAGTTTTTGCTTCTGCACCTGCATTTATTTTAAGCTTAACCCAATTTCTTTATTCCCTGAGCCACGATCATTTTCAAGGTGAACTACATTTTCTCTGTCTCTCCTAGCAGTTACAACTGCGTTAGCAGTAAAAATTCTCACAGTAGAGTAGGAAATATGTTTGTGACATTCATTCCCAGGATGAATAAATGCATTCAGTTAGTTTTTAAAAACTAAACATGTAAGAAACCATAGTTAGTATTCCTGTACGGGGTAAACTCAAACACCAGTAATAATCAAATATTTCCCAATCAAATCCCAGCAATAATTTTAAAGTCAAAGAATTGCTGTAGTAAGAGAATCCACAGACACCTAGTTGTAGGAAGGTAGTTTCAGAGATGGTGGTTTCAATTGTTATACTCCAACATACATGAGGAATTGATTCCATGGCTAATCTATACCTGGTTTGCCCTAAAACTCAGACAATTACTGAAAATATATTTTCTATTTGCCTATATATAGGGTCTTAGGAAGAAAAAAAAGCATTGAACCTAGGTTTAAATTACAAAAAGTATAATTTTAAGTAGGTTTTCCCAATAATTCATCAAAGGGTTGAAAGATCTTTCTTTTACTGATCCTTTCTCTTCCTTACTTGAATCCCCACCCACAGACTCCAACACAGAAGGGTCTATTTTAAAAGCAACCTATAACCCAGCAGAGAAAATAGGGCAGTACTGAGAAGAGTTAGTATTAACTCCCAGCCCACTCAGTTATTTTAATGATTCATCAGGGAAACCCCAACTGTTAAAATATACCTATAATCTCATTAAATGGTAAAAAATAAAAATTAAAAACAGATTTCTGCATTAAAACATGCCACAAAAGATTCCACTAACAAAATAAAACCCACTAAGACTGAACATGAATCTTAAAAAAAGGCTAAGAAGTGATGTGGTATGCTTCATTATTGTACAAGCAGGGCTGGGGTGTGGGGGAACACACAGACAGAGAAAGATTAACAAATGCCAATAAAAAGTTATTTTTGTAAATCCACCTATGAATCTACTCTTCGTAATCCCTCTTTTGACCGTTCCTCTACATCCTAATCTCTCTGATTTCACTGTATTCTCTGAAGACTAAAATGTAATTCAGCATAAAATATAAAATAACTTTGCAATCTAAAAACTACAAGCTGTAGACTGAAAATAGTCTACATAAAATTAAGGAAAGTGTGGCTAATAGGAATAAATTCATTTCCTTAGCATTAGTTTAAATTGCAAATAATGCCTAATGGGAAATGTTACTGCATTATTTGCTTATGATACACATACACACCAATATTACTAATATATACTATACTTAATAAATGTACTTTAATAGAAATAATTTCAGTGCAAAACTTAAAAATATAGCAACGGATAATATTTTATATCCCCACTATTCTATCACTGTTTTTATTTCTTCAAGTTTCACTTTACTTCCTGTTGTGATAACAAGCAGCTAAGGATGTATCCATTAAATTCCTCAGGAAAATATGGTGGTTAATTTTCTTGTCAACCGACACACCTGAGAAATGAACTTTAATTGAAGAACTGTCTCCATCTGATGGCCGATGGGCATGTCTGTAGAGCTTTCACTGGATTGCTAACAGATGTAGGTGAATCCAGCACAGGAGGGATAGTACCAGTCCCAGGCATGTGGGCCTAGAGCATGTAAGAAAGGTAGCTGATGTCCTCTTCAGGCTCTATGCTCTGTGCTACTAGGAGTCTCTCCTTGAATCCCCTCATATCATCCCAGGAGGTACCCTAAGTTAGGCCTCCAGCTTCTCACAGAGATGTCCCTATCCTCAGTTTCTCTTTTCTCTACAAGCCTTTTGTCCTCTTATCCTTGCTTTCCCCAATTCTGTTCTCCACCCTCTTTACTCTCTGTGTCCCCTCTCTTCAGCCAAGAACTGTCTATTCTATTTCCCCTTCGAAGTGAGATTTCTTCATCCTTCCTTGGATCCTCTATGATATATACCTTCTTTCTATCAATAATCAATAAAATGGGACCTCATGAAACTGAAAAGCTTCTGTACAACAAAGGACACTGTCACCAGAACAAAACAACAACCTATAGACTGGGAAAGGATCTTCAACAGCCCTATATCTGACAGAGGGCTGATATCCAGAATATATAAAGAACTCAAGCAGTTAAAAAAGCAACAAATCAAGTAATCCAATTAAAAAATGGGGTACAGAGCTAAACAGAGACTTCTCAGTAGAGCAATACAGAATGGCAGAGGAACACTTAAAGAAATGTTCAACATCCTTAGTCATCAGGGAAAGGCAAAACAAAATGACCCTAATATTTCACTTTACACCCATCAGAATGGCAAAGATCAAAAACTCAAGTGACAACACATGTTGAAGAGGATGTAGAGAAAGGGGAACCCTTCTCCACTCCTGGTGGGAACGCGAACTTGTACAGCCACTTTGGACATCAATCTGGTGCTTTCTCAGACAATCGGGAATAGCACTTCCTTGAGATCCAGCTATATCACTCCTAGGCATATATCCAAAAGATGCTCAAATACACAACAAGGACATTTGCTCAACCATGTTTGTAGCAGCTTTATTCGTAATAGCCAGAACCTGGAAACAACCCAGATGTCCCTCAATGGAGGAATGGATACAGAAACTGTGGTACATTTACACAATGAAATAATACTCAGCAATTAAAAACAAGGAAATCATGAAATTTGCAGGCAAATGGTTGGAACTAGAAAAGATCATCCTGAGTGAGTTATTCCAGAAGCAGAGAGACATACCTGGTATATACCAACTTACAAGTGGATATTAGACATAAATAAAGGATAAACATACTGAAATCTGTACACCTAAAGAAGCTAAGCAAGAAGGAGGACCCTGGGTAAGATGCTCATTTCTCATTCAGAAAGGCAAACAGGAGGGACATTGGAAGAGGGAGAAAACAGGGAACAGGACAAGAGCCTACCACAGAGGGCCTCTGAAAGACTCTACCCAGCAGGGAATCAAAGCAGATGCTGAGACTCAGAGTCAAACTTTGGGCAGAGTGCAGGGAATCTTATGAAAGAAGGGGGAAAGAGAAAGACCTGGAGGGGACAGAAGCTCCACAAGGAGAGCAACAGAACAAAAAAATCTGGGCTCAAGAGTCTTTTCTGAGACTGATACTCCAACAAAGGCCCATTCATGGAGATTGCCTGGAACCACTGCACAGATATAGCCCATGTCAGCTCAGTTTCCAGATGTGGTCCCTAGTAATGGGAACATGGACTGTCTCTGACATGAACTCCCTGGCTGGCTCTTTGATCACCTCCCCCTGATAGGACAGCAGCCTTACCAGGCCACAGAGGAAGACAAAGCAGACAGTCCTGATTAGACATGATAGGCTCTGGTCAAATGGAAGGGGAAGAGGAGCTCCCCTATCAATGGACTGGGAAAGGGCATGGGAGGAGAAGAAGGAAGAAGGGCAGGATTGGGAGGGGATGAGAGAGTAGGCTGTAGCTGGGATACAAAGTGAATAAATTGAAGTAAATAAAAAAATAAATTACTGAAAAAAAGAAGTAAATACTGATCCTCTCTCGACTATTTTCTGCTATATGTTTCTTAAATTTCAAAACATAAGATTAGCCATAGTCTAGCTCAGGGGAGTGGAGATAGGCAAATCTCT
Source organism: Pachyuromys duprasi (assembly GCA_028658305.1). NCBI lineage: Eukaryota > Metazoa > Chordata > Mammalia > Rodentia > Muridae > Pachyuromys > Pachyuromys duprasi. The sequence continues at coordinate 95,122,453 of CM053752.1, read as the reverse complement.
AGAGCTCATTGGGCAGGCAGCTTAGTCAATTGCCAAGTGCTGTGTTCAGTAAGAGACCCTCGCCAAAGGGATAAGGTAAACAGCAATCCAGATAGTAATCCAACATTGACCTCTTGTCTCCACAGGTAAGCATATTCAAATGCACAGATGCATAAATATATACACCACAAAAAATTAACAATGAGTTAATTCTGTTGAATTCAATTTGATGACATTTTAAAATATGATAACATATATATGACCAATGGAAAATTTACACCAGAAAATCACTCCATCACTCCAACTATTCCACTAGAACCTGTTATAGAACATGTTCCCACTATATGATTCTCCATAAGTCACAATAATATTTCTAAAATACAGGTATGAACTGAAGTTATCAAATAAACATAAAGTCCAGCACTCTGTATATGACAGGTTCTCTTTGGGGTCCCCTCCACTTTCTTTGTCATTGCTCCATTTGAAGCTTCCGCTTCTGTAACTTTCTCAGGTGCATCACAGGAGTAGCAACCACCTATACGCACACAGTTATGTTTTCTCTTCTCTTCGTTCTCACCATTATCTCTCTTCTGCCTGCCTCCTATTTTACAGAAATGTTTACAAAAATTTTTGCTCATGAATCGATGTCTAATAAAGCCTCTTCCCTCTCTTAAAAACAGTTTTCATTTCATTCTGTACTCTCAAGAGTAACAGTATTATACGTTTTTAGTCTACTGTCATGCCATGCTTTTCTGTAAGGCTAGGGATTTCCCAAGGATGGACACCATGCCATTACTATGTTGGGATATATCTCAGCATGTGACACAAAAGTGGATATTACCAGATTTTTGCAGAACTGAAAAATCAAGGTAACAAAGAAAGTACACTTCTGCCTTCAAAGAGGCATTTCCTTTACTTATAAATTCTAACAAACATGTGCTAGCAGAACTGTACTTGCTGTTAGTCATCTCCTAATACTCATGAAGTCTAACTTCTCAAATACCAAGTGCATTCAAACATATTTTATGTTCCCTATTCAAATATTGATTGTGATTTTACTACTGTTCACAGAAATTAAAACGTATGGGAAAATGACAGGTTTTTTTTTTTAAGTCAACAGAGGTGCTAGTTTTACCCACTGCTACAAAAGTAGCAATGACTAAAGAAATAGGAGACACAACATACATAACTGTATTATAAGCAAATGTGAACCTCTAGGTCTAAGAGAAGATCTGTAAGTACCCAAAACTTAACAATCACCTACAGATTTTTATTGTTTGATTCATTATCATTCTACTTTAATTCTGGAAGCAGAACTAGGATAAGAAGCCAATTCCCTTACCATCAATCTCCAGATACCATTCCACGTTTAAAAATTAGACTTTTATTTAATGGGGAAGGAAAAAGGCATTTTTAAATACTTTCTGCTATTATTCATTGTATAAAGCAAGATGAATAATACAGATGCTTTCTCAAGATGGCATTTCTCCAAAGGTATCCACCTCTTTCAAACAGGCTGTAAGTCAGTCCAATGGGAGAAAAGTAGGCCGTCTGACCCATGTAGATATGAACAGCCAAATAAAAAAAAAAAATCAACATATTTCACAGAACCATGAATACAGAATGTAATGACAACACTGCTTAATCTCTTACTATTACTACTACTAATAATAATAATAACAATAATATAATGGCATGACAGAGTAAATTAAAGAGCAGAGACTTAAGTCCACAAGTTGGGGGCCTCATATATATGACCTGTCCCATTACATTTCACTACAGACAGAGGAAATGACCTTAATGAAAAGGATATTCAATTTTTCTTAAACTTTGCAGTTATATATAACTTTATAGTTATAACTTTATAGTTATATATAACTATATATATTAATATATATAAACATATATATATACATACACACACACTTAGACCTCAATGAAAGGCATAGTAAACTTTTTTTAGATTTTGGAGTTTCAAGACAATATAAAAATATCTAATATTTACTACAAACATACACACATAGCAGTACATGTGACATATGTTTGTGGAACCACTATAAAATGATAAATGCATATACAGTATTTAACAATGCGTCCCAACAGTTTTTAAGTATGGAACACCAGCAGTATAGATACATAAAGCTGAACATCTTATATCTAGGTGGCAAAAATTAAATTTTTGCTCTGATCTTCTCTGTCTCTTTTAGAGTTCTCCATAATCATCACTCTCCATCTTTCACTCTCCAGATCTATACAAATACATTCTCTATAGAATAAATATGTCGTAGAAACATGAGAATTTAAAGAATAAGTTCTGGCACATGCCTGCGAACCCAGCACTTAGGAAGTAGAGGCAGGCAGATCTTTGTGAGTTAGAGGCCACCCTGATCTAGAAAGTAAGTCTAGGCAGCCAAAGCTACATTGAGGAACCCTTTCTTGAAAAAAGGAAAACGTTTTAAAAGAAGTTCATATAACTGGACAGCAACAGTACCAAGACAATAAAGAGACTGGCTATGTATCTATGGTCATGATAGCTGGTAATTACTAGTGCCATGATCAAAGTCTACATTCCCTCAACAAAGAGTATATAATAGTTGTTTGTACCTACTATCATAAGATATATCTGTATGAATAATTACATACAGTGAATATTACTCTCTAGATATTAAATGCCATGAGGAAACCAAAGAATTCTGCTTTTGTTACCTTTGTATATGATAGCATTCATGAAACAGAAAGTCTGTTGAGTCAGTGAGACACAAAACATTTTGATTTTGAAAAATTTCTTCATAACTGATTCTAGACTTAAGTATCAACCACAATAATTACTTATTAGTACTAATTACTACTCAGAAAAAAAATTTAATGCACAAAATCTATCATCATATACATAACAAGCAGCATCTAACCGTATTTAAAATGTCAGCACTTTAATCCAAAAATAACAGTTTAATTCAAAACCCAGATGAGAGATTTAGAAACGATGTCTCTTGCCACATGGAACTTTCTTTCCGGTTATCAAACTGTGAGATGATTTAACCCAAGGACAGGCAAAGACATGTTGTGCAACAATTTCCTTAGGGGTTCAAACATTCCATCTCTCACAGGAAACCCCTTAAGACAGCTGGTAATCAACTCAAAATAAAGCTTTAGGAAGTCTCTGAAACTGAGCAGATTTACTAGATCCACCTTTCCCCGAGACTATATAAACAGAAGAGACTCCTGAGAGCCACTCTCAGACAAGACAAAAAAAAAGTTGTAAAGAAGACTTTCATGGGGAGGGTGGGAGGGAATCAGGGAGGGGGCTACACCTGGGATGCAAAGTACCTAACCTGTGATTGATATAAAAATAAATAAATTTTTTAAAAAAAGAAGACTTTCAAACAAGACAAAGAAAACTATGAGACCAGACAAGCTGCCTGGGAGAGGCAGAATCCAGATGCGCTGCCTGGAATTAGTTTGTACCAAATGAGTCACTTGGAAAGAACAATTCTCAACCTGTTGAATATGGGCTGTGCGGTATGCTCCACGTTCCCAGCTTTTGTGAGTTGTAATCCATGCTGAGGTGGGCTTTGGTGATAACAGCTGTCTTTGAGTCGTTTCTGCTGTAACCCCTCACCCACATTCCTATAAGTAACTACAATAAAATTTAATAGTTCACCAAGCTGGACTTCAGTAGTACCAGTGGTTTTGTCTGTTGTGGGTTCCCTATCTGGGGTGGGTAGATATGTTTGTTGAATTTCCCAGGAAAGTCTTGTCATACAAAAGGCTATGACATTAAAATCACTAAACCACCTTATTTTTTATTGGACAGTATCATTTTTATACCCTAAGTTAGCCTCATTAGCTATCTTATCCTATACTGGTATCTCAAACCTGAACTCTGACTCTGAGCAGGATAAATTTAAATATGCAAACTCAAAGAGTTTTAGTAAAATGATTAACACACTTTTATCCATACTGGCACAAGTCAATCTCACTTTTAAGAATTTAATCCTTATTAACTAAATAAAAAAGCTGTTGAAAAGTTGTTCTCTCCAAGTGAACAGTACATATTACATTCTGTCAGTTCTGAAATAGAAATATCAATGTTACTCTAACACAGAAACAGTTTGTTTGAAGTGCAGTAACCTGAGCAAACAGAGGCAACATAACCCTACGATGCTGAGAGAAATGTCAATGAGTCTGACATTCTGGACTTAATCAATTCCAATGAAAAACAAAGCAGAAACCATACCAAAACTACCTAATTTACCCAATAGGAAGTGCAAATTAAAAAAAAAAGGAGGGGGGGCAAAATCCTACCATCTCAGGAAGCAAAAGTACACCAAATGAACATTTCAAAAAAGGAAAAATTTCTACAAAAGATTAACAGGTTAGAAATAGGAACAGGTATACTTAAATTCACCACTGTTAAAAATCTTTAATGTTTCTAACAGTCACTTTGGCTCATTGAAAATCATTCATCCAAAGAGATTAAGTCATATAAGAAAGTATGAGGTGATGCTATTAGATATTTTCCTATAAGATCTAAATTAATAAAATTGTGTTTTTAAAGTAGTAATATTTCTCTAATCCAAACTTTCATGCAATATAAGGTGAATAAGTAGAAATGATGAAAGTACATTTTTTTCTGTTTACTACAGCACTATTCTCTATTTATCGTATTTTAATAGTATTCTGATTTCCAAGTGGATTTGTACAGCTGCTAACAGATTAAGATGCCAATATCATATGTCAGACGTGCTGGCACACACTTTTAATCCCAGCACTCTGAAGACAAGAGGCAGGTGATCTCTGAGTTCCAGACCAGCCAGGGCTACAGAACTAATTTTAGGATAGCCAGAGCTAGCCTCAAAATAAAAGAAAGAAAGGGGAGAAAGAGGAGGGAGAGGCAGGTGCAGGTAGAGAAAGAGGGAAAAAGACAGGAAGGGAGGGAGAGCAAAGAAGGAGGAGGAAGGAAAAGAAGATGGAAGAAGGAAGGAAGAAAGAGAAGTAGGAGGAGATGAAATCAGTATCAGGAAAAGAATAAACCGTCTAGACAATTCTAAATTAAAAACAAAAAAAAACATTTGAGAATGCAATATAAGCTCTAGAGCTGAGAAAATTTGTAACTAATACATGTTGCAATGAAAGATGAATCACTACTTTTAAATATCACAAGAAGCATATTATTAGCTACTCACTACTATAAGAAAAAATAGGTCTATTAAAAAGTATAGAAAATAAGCTCAAGATAATTAAGATTAAAACTCTTACATAAAGGAAAGGTTATATAGGTGGCTGTGCATAATTTCTAGAAAATCTATTTTCTGTTTACTCAGGGAAAGCACAGAAGACTTATCACCTGAGATGCATCTGCACCAAACAAAAGGTAGGAGTAATGACTAAAAGTTTCCTGAAGGCAGCAGCCACCAATGCACTGATCTATTCAGTGGCCTTGTCTATCACTGATATTTCTTTATCAACTGGTTTATCAGTGGCATAGTCCTGTGATATAAATATTTTTTAAATGAAGTAGAAAAACTACAATACTAATCTTGGCAAAAGAGACTGCAACTTTATCATCTTTACTCTGAAAGTACCTTGTGAATTGTTCGTTAAAAAGATCAAGGTTATTATCTGTTAGATAATTCCAATTCCCATTCTATCACATAGAATGTAAATACATAGCAACATAAAACAGTATATAACCATATAGGTAAGACTAAGACTATCAGCCCCTATTGACTTAAATGACATTCACAGTCAACAAATGACCTAAATCATTTTACAGAAAATGTACTTTCAACAATAAAATTAACTGCATAATATCCTGTATTTTTTAATAATAGCTGCTCCATTGATCTTAGCAGAACCTTATTTAATTATCATTCTCTTAGTTTAAGTGCTGTAATGCTCATTTATCTTATTTCTAGATTATACTTCTAAGAAATAAATTTTTAAAAATCAGATAAATTTAATACTTTCCACAATATATACTTGCCAAAGTACATCATACCTTTTATATTTATTTCTAAATTACAAACAAGTATTTCTATATTACAAGCAAGCACAGGTAATAGTAAAATTTCAGCAATCTGCAAAGTAAATAAAAACAATCTGTAATTTTAAGTGTAGAATGAATGAAGCTGTCTAATCTATTGACACCTAGATTAGGTTTGAAATATTGTGTCCCGTTTAAAAAAAAAAAGCCATGAAAACCAATAAAGATTTTAACTTTTTTATTTAGCAAGGCCATTTCTGAACAATAACCTACAAAGTTATGAAGAATCTTTATTATAAATTTCCATTCCTAAACTAAAATCAATCAAGAGGGCTGAAATGATACCTTAGTAATTAAGAGCTCTTACTGCCCTTTTCTGCCCTTACTACAACCTGTATTCCATCCCCAGCACCTATGAGTGCCTGTAATCTGAGTTCTGTGGTATTCAAGGAGCTTTCCGCTTCTGCCAATATTGCATCCTCACAGGAAACACATGGCTACACAGGCATACACATGCATACATGAAAATTAAAAAAAAATCAAAACAGAGAAGTAAAAATATTCAGGAAAAAAGGCTTTCACAATTAAATGGAATAAAACCATACTGAGGTATACTAAGTGCAACTGAGACTACACATATGAAAAACATATGATGAAATGAGAATACACCATGATAATGGCGGACGGCTCCACCTTTCTGCAAACTAAGGGAAGGGAATAGAGAAAAGAGGGAGGGAGGCTAGGACCAGGAAGAGACAAATAAGGGAGCAACAATCCGGATGTAAAGTGAATAAATTATAAAAAATAAATTAAATTATTTTTAAAAAGAGACTATACCATGAAATCCAAAGCAAGAGTGAACACGTGTAGGAAGATAAAAAGCAACAAGGTCATTTGCTCAGCTATGTTCACAGCAGCTTTATTCGTAATAGCCAGAACTGGAAACAACCTAGATATCCCTCAACCAAAGAAAGGACTGGATAAAGAAATTGTGGTACATTTACATAATGGAATACTACTCAGCTATTGAAGACAAGAAAATTATGAAATTGCATGAAAATGTATGGAACTAGTAAACCAGAAACAGAAAGACACACATGGTTTATACTCACTTATAAGGAGATACTAGCCATATAATACAGAATAGCCATACTACAATTCACACCTAAAGAAGCTAAATAACAAGAGGATTTTTAATTTGAACAGAAACCAGAAGCTGTTGAAGACAGGAAACAGGACTGGAGCCAACCATAAATGTCCTCTGAAAGGCTCCACCTAAGAGGGGATTAAAGCAGATGCTAAGACTCACAGCCAAACATCTACATAGGAAGCCTTATGGAAGAAAGAGATGGGGTAGATAGAAAGACCAGGAGGGGACAGGAGCTCCACAAGGAAACCAACAAAGCCAACAAATCTGGGCCCAGGGGTCCTGGCATAGAGAGGACCTCGACCACCTGCTCAGATGTAGCCTGTAAGCACCTCAGTCTGTATTGTGGATCTCCTAGTAAGGATACCAGGGGCTGTCTCTGACGCGGACTCTGTAGCCTGCTCTTTGATCACTTCCCCCGGGCTATAAGACCTTGTCAGCCCACAAAGGAAGACAAAGCAGGCAGTCCTAAAGAGACTTGATAGGCTGAAGAGGTGGTAGGAAGGGCGACACCCCCTTTCTGAGGACTAGGGGAGGGGTAGCAGGGAAGAGGGTAGGAGCGAAGAACCAAGGAAAGACGACGGAGGCGGCTACAGTCAGAATATAAAATGAATAAATTATTTTATAAAGATAAAACAATCTGTGGTGATATCACAAGTCTTTTTGCCCCTTTTCTGTTTCATTTTATTCTTAAAGTTGAAGTCACTAAACATGTTTCAAATTCTTTTTTAAGTTATTTTTCTTTATTAATTACAGTTTATTCACATTGTGTCCCAGCTATAGGGCCCTTCCTCACCCCTCCCCAATTCTACCCTCCCTCCCTCATCTCCCATGCCCCTCTCCAAGTCCATGGATAAGAGAGGACCTCCTCCCCTTCCCTTTGATCCTGCATATCAGGTCTCATCAGGACTGCCGATATTGTCTTCATCTGTGGCAGGGTAAGGCTGTTCCCCCATCAGGAGGAGGTGATCAAAGAGCCAGCCACTGATGTCAAATTTCAATTAGAAGAAACCATAATTTTGTTAACTTTAGGGGAAAAAAGTCAATTGTTTGAAATAACAAACTACTTCCAAATGAATGAAGGCTTACTCTCCTCCAGAAGCTCGCAAGTTATTTCTGAAATTATTGTAACTATTGTTATTATAAGAAACTTACTTAAAATCAACAAGGGCTAAAACTAATGATGCTACAGCAATGTACAACACTATCGTTTGGTTTGCATGGAATAAAAGTAATTCTCAGTGGATTTTAAAATGCACTTGAATTTTTAAGAATCACACAGATCAAGATCATTATACATACGTATGTGAAAGATATATTTACACAGAGTATGTTAGGAAATGAAACTATTGTATTAATACTTAATAATTATGAGCAGGAACACAGAAATGTAATACAGGGTCTGGAGATTTACATAAACTGTTGTAATTAATTTAAGCTATGAATAACTAACCATGGGTCTTAAAAGATGAGAAAATATTTAGTTAAGATGAATACAATTTAAAAGAATTTCTGCTTTTATACTTCATTTCCAAAGTCTCTTGCACTGAGAAAAAGAATGTTATTATATAATCATACACATGTATTACACATAACAAATGAAAGAGATGCGGTGAATATTTAATAAAGATAGTGTTCCAGGTTTAAGTCTCCCCCTCTTGTAATCACTCAGATTTCCCTGTCCTAATAGTCACATAATAAATACACTCATACATTCAATAAAAATTACCTAGTATCAACTAAGACTTACACACAAATATTTTAATGTAACCTGCAACTTCTGGCATATGTTACAATGTAATCGAAATGTTCCATTTTTCTTTTCTTATTTTATTTTTTTGGTATTTTTTGTTTTTTTCAATAAATTTATTTATTTTTATATCAATCACAGGTTAGGTACTTTGCATCCCAGGCATAGCCCCCCTCCTTCCTTTCCTCCCACCCTCCCTCTCCTCCCTCCTCCCCGCCCCCTCCAAGTCCACCAACAGGGGAGGACCTCCTCCCCTTCCATCCAACCCCAGCTCATCCTGTCTCCTCAGGGCTGGCTGCAATGTCCTCCCCTGGGATCTAGCCAGTCTGTCACTCCCCAGCATGTATGGGGGAGGGTCAAAGAGTCAGCCATCAAGTTCATGACTGAAACAGTCCCTGTTT
>CM053752.1:95073704-95112690 GCA_028658305.1 Pachyuromys duprasi | reverse complement strand
CTCCTCCCCGCCCCCTCCAAGTCCACCAACAGGGGAGGACCTCCTCCCCTTCCATCCAACCCCAGCTCATCCTGTCTCCTCAGGGCTGGCTGCAATGTCCTCCCCTGGGATCTAGCCAGTCTGTCACTCCCCAGCATGTATGGGGGAGGGTCAAAGAGTCAGCCATCAAGTTCATGACTGAAACAGTCCCTGTTTCCCTCACTAGGGTCTTCAGTCCTACACCGAGCTATCATGGGCCCCATCTGTGCTGGGGTTCCAGGCCACATCCACACATGGTCCTTGATTGTAGAAACCCTCTCATACAAGACCCCTGTGCCCTGCTCAGTTTGGTCTTTTTGGAGCTCTTGTTCTCCCCAAGTCTCACCAACCTCCCCCATTTCTATCATCACTACTCGCCCTCTGCCAAATAAATAGAAAAAAAGAAAAATTTTCCTCCTAGAACTGTTTCGTAATGCTACCATTTCATCACTGTATTATTTTAAAAAATCATTTATTCTGAAAAACAAAACCTAAAACATAAGAAAAAAATAAATTTCCACAAAAACTTTATAAATGATAAACTTCTTAGAAAATACAAAATTTACTAATAGAAACAAGTATGTTAATAAATACAAAGGCAAATTTACTTCCTATATTCAAAGGGGCACCAAGAATCTACCTATCAATAAATGTAACTTTCAATAGCAAAAAGTAAGGATGAACTAACTTGAGAAGAGAATTTTGATCTTTGAAAACTATTTTGTGGCATCTTTAACTTTCTGACCACTTTGGTAATATCGTGTCCCTGAGAATATCATTGCCAACATTAATACTCAGACATCTGAAGAAACTGATATATAAAATTTATAGTAGTATACATGTGCATTATATGGGTTTCTAAGGGGAATTCTTATGTCACTAAAAGCCATATAATAATATTCGTTTGATAGCCTAATTTTTTACTGCCAAATTACAATCTTCAGAATTCTAGAAAACTAATCCAAGCAAGCTTGCCATAGATAACTATGATGAAAAGAGTCTTGGCTGCATGACAAAAAGCAAAGAATCTCTTCATAAATTTTTGAGCACAAAAATGAAATAATCTTAGAAATCAAGTTACCTTTAAAATGTTCAGTATACTAAAATTAGCCTGTACACGGGGTCACATTGACACTCATGCTAATGTATTTATCAAACATCAATTCATCAACAACTTGCTTCTAAGACAAAAAATCATTATTATGCTACTCTCATTTTTTTCCATACTGGATACAATGCACTTCTTCAGAGAAATTGAAAAGGCAGTCTTAAAATTCATATGGCAGCACAAAAGACCCAAGATAACCAAAACAATACTAAACAGTAACAACACTGCAAGAGATATCACCATTCTTCAGTTGACACTAAACTACAGATAAACATGTTAGGGTGCTGGCATAAAGACAGACACAGGACTAGAAATGAGAATCCAGACATAAACCCACAGTACAACAGAAACCTGATTTTTTTAAAGGATTTATTTATTTTTGTGTGCACTGGTGTTCTCCCTACATGTGTGTCTGTGCAAGGGAGCCAGATCCTCCGGAATCGGAGTTACAGAGAGTTGTAAGGTGCCAGGTGGATGCTGGAATTGCACTCAAGATCCTCTAGGAGAGCAATTAGTGCTCATAAAGGCTGAGCCCCAGAAGCCTGATTTTTGACACAGATATAAAATACACTTGGAGAGAAGACATTTTCAACAAATGGTGCTAAATAAATTGGGTAACTACATACAGAAGAATGTAACTAAAGACTAATCTCTTATCATGAACAAAACTCCAAAAGAAACACTAAACTTAACATAAGATATGATACTGTGAACCTACTAGAGAAGAAAGCTCTTCAAATTATAGGCACAAAGAACTTTTTGAATAGGACTTCAGTATTGTATGAATCAAGAGCAACAACTGACAAATGTGACCTCATGAAACTAAAATGCTTCTACATAACAAGGATACTATCAACTGAGTGACCAGTGAACCTACTGAAAAGGAAAAGTCTTTATCAGAGATAATCTTATTGAAAATTGGTGTCTATCCAAAACATGTAAATAATTTTAAAAAATAAATATCAAGAAAACAAATAATCTATTTTTAAAAATAGGATACGGGGACTCTGGCTAAGATGCTCAATCCCCTTTCAGAAAGGCAAAGTGGATGGACATCAGAGGAGGGAGAAAACAGAAAACAAGACAGGAGTCTACCACAGAGGGCTTCTGAAAGACTCTAACTTGCAAAAGTATCTAGGCAGATGCTGAGACTCATAGCCAAAATTTGGGCAGAGTACAGGTAATCTTATGAAAGAACGGGGAGATAGTACGACCTGGAGGGAACAGGAGCTCCACAAGAAGAGCAACAGATCCAAAAAGTCTGGGCACAGGGGTCTTTTCTAAGACTGATACTTGATACTCCAGCCAAGGACAACTCATGGAGATAACCTGAAAACCCTGCACAGAGGTAGCCCATGGCAGTTCAGTATCCAAGTGGGTTCCATAGTTATGGGGACAGGGACTGCCTCTGACAGGAACTGATTGGCCTGCTCTTTGATCACCTCCCCCTGAGTGGGAAGCAGTCATGCCAGGCCACAGAAGAAGAGAATGCAGCCACTCCTGATGAGACCTGATACACTAGGATCAGAGGAAATGGGAGGAGGACCTCCCTTATCAGTGGACTGGGAGAGGGACACAGGTGGAGAAGAGGGAGAATAGGACTAGTGGGGGAGAAAGGAGGGAGGTACCGGAGGGGATACAAAGTGAATAAACTGTAATTAATAAAAATAGAAACAATAATAATAAAGTAACTGTAAATTCTCAAAAAAATAGGATATGGAACTAAACATTGGGATCTCAAAAGAAGAAATACAAATGACCAAGAAATAGTTTCAAATGTGTCAGTATCCTTAGCCACCAGAGAAATTAAAATTAAACTAGTCTGTAAACTTCTCAGTCTGAAATTTTTAAAATTAAAAAAATTAAGTAATTCTCAGTATCTGCTTTGATACACTGCTCGGTAGAGTTTTTCAGAGGCACTCTGTGGTAGGCTCCTGTCCTGTTTCCTGTTTTCTCCTTCTTCCAATCTTGTTTGTCTTTCTGAGTGAGGATTGACCATCTTCCCAGGGACCTCCTCCTTATGTGTACAGATTTTTGTAAGTTTATCCTATATGTCTAGTATGTCTAGCATCCACTTATAAATGAGTATATACTGTGTGTGTCTTTCTGTTTCTGGGATACCTCACTCAGGATGATCTTTTCTAGTTCCCACCACTTGCCTACAAATTTCATGATTTTCTTGTTTTTAATTGCTGAGTAGTATTCCATTGTGTAAAAGTACCACAATTTCTGTATCCATTCCTCCATTGAGGGATATCTGGATTGTTTCCAGGTTCTGGCTATTACAAATAAAGCTGCTACAAACACGGTTGAGCAAATGTCCTTGTTGTGTACTTGAGCATATTTTGGATGTATGCCTAGGAGTGGTATAGCTGGATCTTGAGGTAGCACTATTCCTAATTGTCGGAGAAAGCACCAGATCAATTTCCAAAGTGGGTGAACTTCCAAAGTTCACATTCCTACCAGCAATGGAGGAGGGTTTCCCTTTCTCCACATCCTCTCCAGCATGTACTTTGAATTGAGTTCTTTCCATTTTTTATTTTAACTTTTATTAATTACACTTTATTCACTTTGTATCCCCCATGACCTCCTCCCCTCCCAATCCCATCCTCCCTCCCCCTTCTCCACACAAGCCCTTCCCAAAGTCCACTGATAAGGGAGGTCTTCTTTTCCTTCCTTCTGATCCTAGTCTATCAGGTCTCATCAGGAGTAGCTGCACTGTCTTCCTCTGTTGCCTGGTAAAGTTGTACCCTCAGAGGGAGGTGATCAAAGAGCAGGCCAATCAGTTCCTATCAGAGACAGTCTCTGTTCCCATTACTATGGAACCTACTTGGACACTGAACTGCCATGGGCAACATCTGTGCAGGGGTTCTAGTTTATCTCCATCAATGGTCCTTGGTTAGAATATCAGTCTCAGAAAAGACCCCTGTGCCCAGATTTTTTGGTTCTGTTGCTCTCCTTGTGAAGCTCCTGTCCTCTCCAGGTCATATTATTTCCTACATCTTTCATGAAATTCCCTGCACTCTGCCAAAGGTTAGTCATAAGTCTCAGCATCTGCTTTGACACCCTGCAGGGTAGACCTTTTCAGATGCCCTCTGTGACAGGCTCCTGTACTGTTCTCTGTTTTCTCCTTCTTCTGATGTTCATCCTCTTTGCCTTTCTGTATGGGGTTTGAGCATTTAGACAGAGTCCGCGTTCTTGATTAGTTTCTTTAGGTGTGCTGATTTTAGTAGGTGTATCCTATATTATATGTCTAATGCCCATTTATGAGTGAGTATATACCCTGTGTGTCTTTTTGCTTCTGGGATACCTCACTCAGGATGATCTTTTCCAGTTCCTACCATTTACCTGAAAATTTCATGATTTCCTGAGGTTTTTTTTTTTTTTTAAATCTTAGTCATTCTGATGTGTATAAGGTGAAATCTCAGGGTCCTTTTGATTTTCATCTCCCTAAACAAACTTTAGGCAGAGTGCAGGGAATCTTAGGAAAGAAGAGGGAGACAGTAAGACCTGGAGAAGACAGGAGCTCCACAAGGAGAGCAACAGAACCAAAATATCTGGACACAGGGGTCTTTTCTGAGACTGATACGCCAACCAAGGACCATTCATGGAAATAACCTAGTTCAGATGTAGCCCATGGCAGTTCAGTATCCAAGTTGGTTCCCTAGTAAGGGGAACAGGGACTGTCTCTGACATGAACTCAGTGGCTGGCTCTTTGACTGCCTCCCCAGATGGGGGAGCAGCCTTGCTAGACCACAGAGGAGGACAATGCAGCCAGTTCTGAAAAGACCTTCTAAGCTAGGGTCAGATGGAAGGGGAGGAGGACCTCCCCTCTCCATAAACATGGAGAGGGGAGGGAGGGTAGGATTGCAAGGGAATAAGGGAGGACGCTACAGCTGAGATACAAAGTGAATAAACTGTAATTAATATAAAAAATAAAATTTAATATAAAAAAGGAAAGAAAAAAACACAAATACCCTGAGCTAAGTAGATCAAAATTTAATGTATTGGGTTAAGTCAGTCCAGTGAGTGAGCAGTTGTGAGATAAGACACTTTTGAAACCGAGCTTAGTGTACGTTCTTTGTTCGGACTGTAAATGTAAGTTTAATAACTAAATTTTAGTCCATCTGGAGCAAGGATAATTGAAACGTCTACATTTTTTAATCAACTATTTATGGCTTAACTTACTTCCTGGTGTTGGAGCTAATTTGATTTTGGACAAACTAGATGCACTTTCTCTTAGCAACACTCTATTGAACTGGCCCTCAATATGAGTCTAAGAACCATTCAAAGTATCCAATCATTTGAGAGAAAAACTGCCAGAATCTCAGATATGAAGGAGGAACTTTCTAAGAAATGATCGATGTTGAAACAGAGAAAGAATAAGGATGGAAATTACTAAATGTGTTTTTATAAGCGTTTAGACTGGATATTCTAGCAATTACTACCTACTATTAACACAAATAATAATACCACCATTAATAGCCAAAGCTGGTTGAATATTTACCATATTCCCATATTCCAGGACCACATTATGCTTTACAATAAACATTTCATTTATCCTTGTGGCAAGAATTTTTTTAAAAATTGACAACAAAAGCTAGCAAAGATGTGGAAAAGAGGGGAAAATTTATTTACTGTTGGTGAGAGTACAAAATGGCATCCCATTTCGCAGAAATCAGTGTGAGGATTATTCAAAAGACTAGAAATACATCCTTCACATGGTCCTGCTGTATCACTGCCAGGCATATTCCCAAAGGACTCTATAGCCTATGATAAAAATGGTTGTTCATCCATGTTCATTGCTGCTCTACTCATAGTAACCAGAAAATGGAAACCACCTAAATGTTCATCAACTGATAAATGGATATAAAACTGGGATTCTATTCAGCTGTAAAGAAAAAAATTATTTTTCAGGCAAATGCATTGCATTAGATATAATAATAATGAGTGAGGTAGCCCAGAACAAGAAACACAAACACTGCATGTTCCCATTCCTATGTGGATACTAGCTTTGCATCATCAAATATGTGTGCTTAAACAGGAGTAATTTAGAACTCATGAAACTAAAAAGGAAACATCGGTAAGGGAAGTTCCAAGGAAGTGGGAATAAAAGAATGCAAACGGGGAGCTGTAAAGACAGCACAGAGGTGAGGAGCACTGGCTGCTCTTCCCAAAGGTCAACCTTTGGGAACCACATGGTGGCTCACAACCATCTATAAGAAAATTGGTTCCCTCTTCTGGCATGCACAACATTTATACATAATAAATAAATAAATCTTTAAAAAAAAAGAATACAAATAGGTTAGGAAGAATAATGGAGCAAAGAGGGTTATGTATGGTAAGGGACTGAAGTGTGGGGTTTGAAATAGGGAGGAATAACTAACACTGCAGACCTTTGAAAAAGCCATATACGGGGCTGGAGATATGACTCAGTGATTAAGAGCACCAGCTGCTCTTGCAAAGTACCCCAGTTCAATTCCCATCACCCACATGACAGCTCACAACTGTCTGTAACTCTAGTTAAGGGTTCTGACATTTTCACAGTAATGCACATTAAATTAAATAAATTATAAAAAAAGAAAGAAAAGCCATATAGAAAACTATTACTGTAGAAGCTGTTTAATACACATGTATACATACAGAAAAGAGTTTAAATGTGCTTGCCTTATCTGAGGGATAATGCCTCTCCCAGGCATCATAGGTATAGACCACAAAGCTCAGGACCAGATGTAGATAACCTTCTTCAAGCTGTTGGTCAGTGGGGTCACACAGACAACAAAAACAAAATATAAAACAATAAAACCTATCATAATCATTCTTGGTAAACCCCGAGAATTTGATGGTAAAATCATATTGCTAAAATCATATCTTTGAGTCATAAGAGACAGAAAACAAACTGGATCTGACACAGAAGCTTCATCCCTGCTGGTTGGTTTTCAAAGGGCCAAAGAGTGCTATTTACACTCCCAGAGGTAAAAAGTTATCAAATGTTACCCACCAGTGAACCCAGAAACATAAAAATATGCCAACTTAATGGACCAACTGAAAGCCCTAGAAAAAAAAAAAAGAAGCAGATAAACCAAAAAGAAGCAGATGACTGAAAATAATAAGAATCAGGGCAGAAATCAATCAATTAGAAACAAATGAAACTATTCAAAGAATCAATTGAAACCAAGAGCTAGTTCTTTGAGAAAACCAACAAAATAGACAAGCCCTTAGCCAAACAAACAAAAAAGCAGAGAGAAACTATCCAAATCAGCAAAATCAGAAAGGAAAAGGGGGACATAACAATAGACACTGAGGAAAACCAATCATTAGGTCTTACTACAAAAAGCTATATGCCACAAATTTGAAAATCTAAAGGAAATGGACAATTTTCTTGATAGATTCCATCTACCTACATGAAATGAAGATCAGGTAAAAAAAAAAAAAAAAGAATTGAATACACCTATATCCACCAAGGAAATAGAAGCAGTAATCAACAGTCTCCCTTCCAAAAAAAGCCCTGGGCCAGATGGATTCAGTGGAGAATTCTACAAGACCTTCAAAGAAGTGCTAAGTCCAATTCTCTCTAAACTTTTCCACGAAATAGAAACAATAGGAACATTACCAAACTCATTTTATGAAGCCACAGTAACCTTGATACCAAAATCACACAAAGACCCAACAAAAAATGAGAACTTCAGACCTATATCTCTTATGAACATTGATAAAAAAAATACTCAATAAAATACTTGCAAACGGAATCCAAGAACACATAAAAGATATCATCCACCATGACCAAGTAGGCTTCACCTCAGGTATGCAGGGGTGGTTCAATATAAGGAAATCCATCAATGTGATCCACCATATAAAAAAAACTGAAGGAGAAAAAACCACATGATCATCTCCTTAGATGCTGAAAAAACTTTCGACAAAGTCCAACATCCATTCATGTTTAAATTCTTGGAGAGATTAGGGATAAAAGGCACATACCTAAACATAGTAAAGACAATATGCAGCAAGCCTATAGCCAACATCAAACTCAATGGAGTGAAACTTAAGTCAATCCCACTGAAATCAGAGAATAGGCAAGGCTGCCCACTCTCTCCCTATCTCTTCAACATAGTTCTTGAAGACCTAGCTAGAGCAATAATACAATTAAAGGAGATCAAGGGGATACAAATCGGAACAGAAGATGTCAAAGTATCCCTATTTGCAGATGATATGATAGTATATATGAGCGATCCCAAAAATTCAACCAGAGAACTCCTTCAACTGACAAACACCTTCAACAAAATGGCTAGATAATAAATCAACTCAAAAAAATCAGAAGCCCTCCTATATACCAAAGACAAAAGGCCCGAGAAAGAAATTAAGGAAACAACACACTTGACAATAGCCACTAATAACATAAAGTACCTTGAGGTGACTCTAATCAAGCAAGTGAAAGACCTGTTTGAGAAAAACTTCAAATCTTTGAAGAAAGAAATTGAAGAAGATATCAGAAGATGGAAAGAGCTCCTGTGCTCATGGATTGGTAGGATTAACACAGTGAAAATGGCCATTCCACCAAAAGCAATCTACAGATTCAATGAAATTCCCATCAAAATACCAACACAAATCTTTACAGACCTTGAAAGAAAAATTCTCAACTTCAGATGGAGAAACAAAAAACCCAGAAATTCCAAAACGATCATGTTCAACAACAGATCATCTGGAGGTATCTCCATCCCTGACCTCAAGCTGTACTACAGAACAATAGTTATAAAAACTGCATGGTATGGGAATAGAAACAGAATACTGGATCAATGGAACCAAATAGAAGATCCAGAAATAAACTCATATCTATGGAAACCTGATTTTTGGTAAAGAAGTCAAATCCATCCAATGGAAAAAAGTCAGCATTTTCAACAAATGGCGCTGGACCAACTGGATGTCTACATGCAGAAAAATGAAAATAGATCCATATTTATCACCCTGCACAAAACTAAAGTCCAAGTGGATCAAACACCTCAACATAACACCAGACACATTAAGTCTGTTAGAAGAAAAAGTGGGAAAGGCCCTAGAACTCATTGGCACAGGAGACTACTTCCTGAACAGAACACCAACAGCACAGGCTCTAAGAGCAACAATCAATCAATGGGACCTCGTGAAACTGAAAAGCTTCTGTAAAACAAAAGACACCGTCATCAAAACAAAAGGACAGCCTACAGACTGGGACAGAATCTTCACCTACCCTATATCTGACAGAGGGCTAATATCCAGTATATATAAAGATCTCAAGAAGTTAAAAAGCAACACATCAAGTAATCCAATGAAAAGATGGGGTATAGAGCTAAACAGAGAACTCTCTGTAGAGAACTGTAGAATGGCAGAAACACACTTAAAAGAAATGCTCAACATCCTTAGCCATTAGGGAGATGCAAATCAAAATGACCCTGAGATTTCACCTTACACCTGTCAGAATGGCTAAGATCAAAAACTCAAGTGACAACACATGCTGGAGAGGATGTGGAGAAAGAGGAACCCTCCTCCATTGCTGGTGGGAATGTAAACTTGTACAACCACTCTGGAAGTCAATTTGGCGTTTTCTTAGACAATTAAGAATAGTGAATCCTCAAGATCCAGCTATACCACTCCTAGGCATATACCCAAAAGAAGTTCATAGCAGCTTTATTTGTAATAGCCAGAACTTGGTAACAACCCAGATTTCCCTCAGTGAGGAATGGATACAGAAATTATGGTACTTTTACACAATGGAATACTACTCAGCAATTAAAAGGGGGGGAAACCTAAAATTTGCAGGCAAATGGGGGACCTGGAAACGATCATCCTGAGTGAGGTATCCCAAAAGCAGAAAGACACACATGGTATATTCTCACTTATATAGACCTATGAGATAGGATAAACAGACTGAAATCTATACACCTAAAGAAAATAAACAAGGAAGAGGACCTGGGGTAAGAGGATTAATCCTCACTTAGAAAGACAAATGGGATGGACATTGGTAGTAGGAGAAAACAAGTAGCAGGACAAGAGCCTACCACAGAGGGCCTCGGAAAGACTCTACCTAGCAGTGTATCAAAGCAAATATTAAGACATATAACCAACCCTTTGGCAGAGTGCAGGGAATCATATGAAAGAGGGGGGTGTTAGTATGACCTAAAGAGGACAGGAGCTCCGAAGGGATCAATTGTAGCAGGGCACAGGGGTCTTCTATGAGACTGTTTCTCCAACCAATGACCATGTATGGATATAACCTAGATCCCCTGCTTGAATGCAGCAAATGGTAGCTCAATATCCAAGTGGGTAACCTAGTAAGGGGAATAGGGACTATTTTAGACATGAACTCAATGGCTGGCTCTTGGACACACACCCCCTCCCCCCGAGGGAGGAGGAGCCTTGCTATGCTTGTAGCCAGTCCTGAAGAGACCTGATAAGCTAGAGTTAGATGGAAGGGGAGGAGGTCCTCCCCGATCAGTGGACTTGGAAAGGAGCAGGGAGATGAGGGAGGGATGGAGGGGATAGAGAGGGTATGTGGGAGGAGGCTATGGCTGGGATACAAAGTACATAACCTGTGATTAATATAAAATAAAAATGTTTAAAAAAATAAAAATAAATAAACTACTCAGATAGAAATTTTCAAGTCTAAAAACCTGAATACATCACTGCTTTGAGGTAATTTGTCTCCACACAAAGATTGCTCTTGTATTCAATGTACCTGTGATAGCTATTCTTGGTTATCAAGTTCACTACATCTGGAATTAACTGAAATCTAAATGGCTGGGCAGACTTGTGATTTTTTTTTCTTAATTAAATCATTTGAAGTAGCAAGACCCACTTACAATCCAGATCTTTGAGGTGGGAAGATCCACCTTTAAGCTCATCCTGTCTCCTCAGAGCTGGCTGCAATGTCCTCCTCTGGGATCTAGCCAGTCTGTCACTCCCCAGCTTGTATGGGGGAGGGTCAAAGAGTCAGCCATCAAGTTCATGACTGAAACAGTCCCTGTTTCCCTCATGGGAGTCTTCAGTCCTACACCGAGCTATCATGGGCCCCATCTGCACGGGGATTCCAGGCCACATCCACACATGGTCCTTGATTGTAGAAACCGTCTCATACAAGACCCCTGTGCCCTGCTCAGTTTGGTCTTTTTGGAGCTCTTGTTCTCCCCAAGTCTCACCAACCTCCCCCAGATCTATCATTACTTCTCGCCCTCTGCCAGAGGCTTGATTGTGAGTCTTAATATCTGCTCTGATACATCACTATATTGACCCCCCCAGAGGACCTCTTTGGCATGCTCCTGTCCTGTTGCTTGTTTTCTCCTCCACTCAATGTCCATCCCATTTGTTCATTCAAACAAGCATTGATCATACCAACCTGGGTCCTCCTTCCTGTATATCCTCTCTAGGTGTGTAGATTTCAGCTTGAACTTCCTATCCTATAGGTCTATATAAGAGAGTATGTACCATTGGTGGACTTGGAGGGGGCGGGGAGGAGGGAGATGGGGGAGGGAGTGGCAGAGTGGGGGGAATGAGGGAGGGGGCTACGCCTGGGATGCAAAATACCTAACCTGTGATTGATATAAAAATAAATAAATATAAAAAATATATTAAAAAAAAAGATCCACCTTTAATTTAGGCAACACCTTCTGCTGGCAACCTATATAAAGGGCATAAAAGAAGGAAGCTTTTTCTCTTTGCCTGATTGCTTTGACTGTCAGGATTATTCCTTCACCGGCATTAGGGCCTGCTTCTTCCTGATTCCAATGTCTACTGAAGACCAGCTGAGTCATCCAGCCCTTTGAACAACTAATGGAATTCTTGGCCCTTCTATATGTAGGCATACATTGTTAGATTAGCTGAGCAACAGCCTATGAGCCATTCTAATGGCTTTTCTATATCTATAGAAAGAGATTCATCCTATACATCGTTCCTCTAGATAATCCTAATACAGATTTTTCCTCTAGACAACCCTAATACAGAAGCTACAAATTTCTCATCATGAATGAAAAGGAAAGAAATGGTTAAAACAAAAATAAAAAAACTACTTTACAATAAGTTTCAGGTTAGCCTGGACTATATAGTACAGATTTTTGTCAAATAAATAATCACAATAAAAACAATCATAACAGAAAATTTCTCATAAAAAAAGAAATGCTAATCCAGATACAGGAAGCATTTAGGACACCAAACAGATAAAACCAGAAAAGACCCTTATCTACTTGTAACACTATAATTGAAGCAATAAATATACAGAAAAAAAGAAAGTATATGAAAGCAGCAAGACAAACAGGAAGTCACATAAAAAGACAGGCCAGTCAGAGTAACAGCAGACTATTCCACTGACACTCTGAAAGAAAGAAAGACTTAAAGTGACACATCTCAAGTTTGGAAAAACGACAATGGCTAATCCAGAGCAGTTATCTGTCATAATTGAAAGAAAAACAAAAACTTTCTATGATAAAAAATACACTAAAGAAAGTTATTTCCTAATCTAGCTCTACAGAAGTTACTTGAAGGAATCCTACAGAAAGGGAAACAAATTCATCTGTGAGACCAAACTAAAGAATATGCCACAACAAAATAACATCCAGCAAGAGAAGAAGAGAAAGCAACAACAAATTCTATAAAATCAGCGAAATGGCAAAACCAATAGACACTTTTCAATAATAACTCTGAATGTCAACAGTCTCAATTCCCTAATCTAAGAAAACTGAATAGTAAACTACATCAAAAAGCAGAAGTCATCCATTTGTTGCCTCCGAGAAATTCATCTCACCACAAAGTCAGACATTACCTTACACTGAAAGGATGAAGAAAGCTATTCCAGACAAGGACCTAGAAAAAAAGCAGGTATCACTGTTCTAAGATCTGGTGTGGGGGGTGGGGGGGAGGGAACTAATCAAACCAAAACTAATGAGAAAAGATACAGGTGGTCACTTCATACTGAATATGGGAAAAGCCCATCAAGAACAGATTACTATTCTACTCATATATGTCCCAAGCATAGGTGTAGCTATACCACTCCTAGAGATAAAAAAAAGGGATTCCATTTTCCTTTTTTGTTGTTCACCACAGTTAGATGGCAAGACTCTACTACTGAAACACTATATACTGTGGTTGCAGAACATTAAAGGAATCAAGCTGGATCTGACCTGAAACTTCCTCTGTGCTGTCTGGCTTTCATAGTGCCAGAAGTAATACAAACCACTGAAATAGAAAAGCCATCAGTGTCATTATTTAGTAGCAAACACAGCATGCTACAATAGCAACCTGACAAACAAGAGAGTCCCACTGGAGCAATAGTAGCACTAAAGTTCTAGTGATAAAGCAACCACTTTTGTACTAGATATAAGACGTGCTGAACAGGAGGGAACTCAGGCTTGGTTCTGTAACCCTGGTCATGGGCTCTAGGAAGGAACTTTCTTACTGTTGTATTGCTAAATGGACACTGTCAAACTGCCTTCTTAGTATTTATGTTTAGACACGTACATTTATGTTGCCTCCAACCTTAGTCAGAGAAGCTTCTTTCTGCAATCATCATGCTGAAAATAAGTGACTATTGATTATTCAGCCCTAAATGGAATAACTGTATCAGCCCTTACCCCAGGCTTGGAGAACACAGCAGACAGAATGCAATAGGTAGAGAATTAAAAAGGGTTCTGAGAGATGCCATTTTGTGAAC
Organism: Pachyuromys duprasi; assembly: GCA_028658305.1. Classification (NCBI taxonomy): domain Eukaryota; kingdom Metazoa; phylum Chordata; class Mammalia; order Rodentia; family Muridae; genus Pachyuromys; species Pachyuromys duprasi. The sequence goes on along the minus strand of CM053752.1, from coordinate 95,098,891 downwards.
AAGCATGAACTACCTCTAGCTACAGCTACATACACAAGAACTATACAAGACAAGCCAGCATGATCAACCAACATTCTATCATGTAGCACTGACTGGACTCTGCGGACTACAAAAAGAAGGAAAAAGAAAATGGAAAAAGAAAATGTTTGAAACAGGGAAAAGAGATGGGCTAAGGGCAACTGGGGGAGGCGGGGGAAGGAGATGAAAGAGAATATGACCAAGACACAGTGTTTACATTTGTGGAATTGTCACAAATAGTAAAAATTCTATTAAAAATAATAATTAAAATTAAGTTAATGACATTTTCAGTAAGTTATAGAACATCACAAAGTAAAAGTACTACCATATCCTTTAGATGTATGAGTTATTAATAGCTATAATATTAAGCATTATATGTCTTACTTAACCATTCAAACAGTTATTATAATGTTAATACCAAATTACTAAATTCTAAATTTTTTCCTCAAATACAGAAATATCACATTAAAACACCAACTCTAGGTATTCAAGATGAAACCAAAAGGAAGTGTCTACATAAACCACTCACCCAATGAGTTCAAAGATGCAAGCAACTATATTCAAAAGGACTGAGTGGGCACAACAGCTATATCAGATAACTTTTGCATAGCTCATTCAAAACTCATTCATTTTCATCATGCTTATGATCCTCCAAAATAAATACTGGAAAACTAAAATACTATTTTTAGCAGACTTAAGGAAGATACAAGAAGTGGCTTTGTGTCACATAGGCAAATCTCTATGATTTTAGAAAGAAAAGGAGACTGCTCAAGTGAGAAGATTTCTAACATTCCCTTTGTTATTCTTCATGCTTGGAAGTTAACACAATTTTCAGTGGTAGCAGTTAGCGTGAAATAAAAACAAAATTAACAACTAGGGCTCTTGCAAAAGTAAGAGGTTACCTGGATTCCTGATTATATCAGTGGCTTGTGAACTAAAGTCATGAAGTTTCATATGATATGAGAAAATGAAACACTTACTAAAATATGTAAGTTGTTAGTAAGATTGTTTTCTGCTGAAACCAGAGAACTTTCTCAAAACTCAACAATAAGAGGTGAAATTTAAGTTTGACTGTCCAAAGCTCTTTTTGACCTGATTTAGGAATGGTGTAGTCCTCCCTTGAATATAAGAAATCAAAATATTTCAAAATGTATATTCATAAACTTTTCAGTCATCTGGAATACTTTAATGTCAAATTCCTATATGGAGCCCGTATGTTCTACAGTCATTATAAGATTTTTTTTTTCTTAGAAAGCAAGAGCAGGTGGATTTTTGAATACGAGCCTTGTATACAGAGCAAGTTCTAGGGAGAGCCAGGGCTACACAGAGAAACGTTGTCTAAGGGGGGTGGGGGAATATGGGGTGAATAACTACATACACAAAGATTTTCTTTCTTTTTTTTAATTGAAACCTTCAATTCCCAAAACTTACAGAAGCATTTTAAAGTATGGAATAGGTTATTCATGTATGTAACACACACAAAAATAATAGGAGACAATGAGAACAAAAAAGGAGGGAGAAGGAAAACAAGGAGACAAGTAGAAGAAACCAAGCATTTTGAAAAATAAACTGGTTATCAATTCCATGGACATTTTAGAATGAGGTTCAGAATAGTGTATACTAATATATCAGTATTTTTAAACAGAAATGATTCACATATAGACATAATTAAATTTTTCCTGCTTCAAAAATAACCAAAAAATCCCCAAAAAAACTCAACAAAATTTTTGTATGTCACTTCCCACTAAAGAATTATTATTTTAATAGATTATCTATGTTTTAAAGTACCTTAATTAATAATCTCCATTTGTAAATAATCTCCCCACAAAAACATATATTCCTCTTAAATAAATATTAAATAAGTACTTTTATTGAAATATTTTTATGGTAGAGTGCTTAAAAGATTTGTTAATTTAAATTACCCACAACCCCATAGAGGAAATAAACTTTTCTGCCTTTTTTTTATTCAAATATATTTCACTGTGGCCATTCAAAGGAAAATTACACATTTAAAAAGCATTTGAGTTCCTCCTAGTTATGCTTTCAGTGGTTGAGAGTAATGATAGAGTAAAAAAATCACATTCTTCACAGGCTTTCTTTTCATTTCCCCCAATTTGGTAAAATTTCAACTTCACATCTTCGGAGCCAAAAAGCAGTGGGTAATATCTAATGCTCTCTAACAGTAGCTTACTTTTACGGAAGGAAAGGGAAGTCAAGGGAATGTGCTTACTCCAATTTGTAAAGAATCAGCATATGGAATAAGCAATATCTTACTATATTTCCCTAAAATAAAATTACAGAAACAGAGTAAGTTGAAAGAGGAAGGAAAAGGGCATGTTTTAAGTCTGGCTAATGGCTGAATTACTGAAGGTCATTCAGCTAGTCATTCTCACTGGGATGGACACACTCAAATACTTGCTCTATGCACTGTGTATAGGACCAGGCTTCTTCTATAAGATAGACAGAAGCAACAACCATTTCCCGAGACCCAAGAACAGGAAAAAAAAATCATAATCATAGTAAGATAACCTAAGTGCTATTCTTTAAAACAGGCATTCAAAGACAATCTAGAAATATCCATATCTTAAAAGAATAATCACAGAACAGCATTCACCTTTGCCTGAAAGATCACAACTTCAATTTCATCAGCTGTTTTTTTTTATTTTAAAACAAATAATTCTAGAGTCCTTACATGATATAAAAATACCTCCTCAGACCTACTTTTATTTGGTTATCATTTTTTGTTGGTTGTGTGAGTGTGTGTGTGTCTGTGTGTGCACTAAACACCGAGTTTACAATAAACTGAACAGACAGCATACAAAAGGCTTTTAGAACTATACCATATGGTTCAGGGAAAGGAACAATCTGGACAAGCCCCATTTCAATCTGCAAGCCTGTCCACCTCTATAACACATTACACCACTTAAAAAAAATAAGATGGAAATGTAAAAGCAAAAATACTGTATCTTTAGTTTTACCATGCAATTACACTTTGGAAATTTTGCTGATAAAATGTAATAAGCATCTGGTTTAATTTGTATTCTGAGATGTAGGATGCAACACCCAATCCAGGCATACAAACCTAGACCACTATTCAAAAGAAGCAGTATTTCAGCAGGGTATATGTGGGTATTCAACTTATGCTTCAGAAATTTAGAAGGAAAAAAAAAAACACACTTTTACAGAAGCACATTGGCAAGAGCTGATGTAACAGATGACACATTCTTGGAAATCAAATAAAAGCAATAGGGAAATACCCATTGTTGCCTGATGAAGGCCTAATCACATGGACACAGCTGGAATCAATGTAGATCATTCATTAATAAAATTGTATTGTAGACACCACTTTTTGATGCATTTCAACTGCTGTTATAGCCAAATCCCAGAATTTCTTTGTTCAGTATTGGTAAGATTGTTTTAATAGGAAATGTGAGAAGATTTAGGACAAGAATTAAAAAAAAAAGTTCTGATACTAAAAATCAGAGTTACTCAAAAACCAACATGTCATCTTATCTTACATATACTAGCAGAAGTTCAAAATATGCAATGTAATTCTAAAGAAGGGGAACTCAGATGATACTACAGACAAAAAAAATGAACAATGTGAGACGTCAGAGAAAATATGAAATACTTGTGAAAGTATTCAACATTAGGCACAGGAAAAATTCAAATATATCAAGGATTAGAAAAATGAGAATCTAAAAGCATCCTCTTGTAAAGTATTTTCTACTGAATATGACACTGACCTAGACTCTGTGTGCCTACAGAAAGACTATTCATGTTCTGAAAACATATAATTTAGAAATCATGATTTAATGCTTCAGTTACTTAACATCAAACAATACATTCAACCATCTACTCAATGAATTGTATTTGAATCTATATGGATTGTCAAATTAAATAAATCACTAATAATTAAACATTTGGTACATGGAATAATAAAAATCAGAATTAAAAGGCAATATTTATCTCATTTTGTGTTATCTAACAAAACTTCCATGTTTTCACAAATAATAAGTTACAATACAATTTTTGAAAAGCACATCATAGCAAACTAAAATAGTTCTTAGTACATTCTTTGAATTAAAATATAGAATTTACTGTCCACAATGAAAATTTCAATAACACTTATCAAAAATTGTTTTAAATTTTTAAACATGCAGTATTTATCCTATGCATCTATCTATGTATATCCTAAATTAATAATGGTCTTACCACAGGAAAAAATGGGATTTAAAGAAAACTCTTTAAAGTTAATAAATAGTACTTATTATATTCAACTATCCAATATGCCAATTTTAATATCATCAAACCTTGGAACTAAGGATTGAAGACAAAACTATAATATGAAGTTAAACTAGAACAAAGCAAACAAAATTCAGTGGTGTCCCTTCTGGCATTGCTATAATCAGAAACTTAAAGCTAACCTAAATATTCAATGGATGAAACCTGACAGGACACTCACGCAGATTTTTTTCAGTACTGCCTAAAGAAAAAAAGTATTCTTAAGAGAAAACACTGAGGGAAGGATAATTGTAATAAGTACATAAGCACTAAACATAAACGCAATTTGAATGCTTGTTTTGATAAAGTAATGAGCTAATGTGTTGCTGAACCAGTCTTGAATGAGGAAAAATAACAGGTGAGTTTATTTAATGGATAATTCTAATCTACCTGTTTACCCAAACCCTTGCAATGAATTTTAAATACTTCCTAAATGAAAAATACATCTCAGGTTAAAAAAAAAAAAAAACGCTGCTACATATCATAATCATCTTAATGAATCCATTGTAGATGTAGCTTCCTATACACACAGAATTTTAAAAAATGCTTCTTATTAATTACTCTGGCACAAATCACCATTTACCTTTTTTCAGCCACATATGTTACGCTGTTATATTATTTTTCCTCTCAAAGTAAGTAACATTTTAAATAAAAAATTGGCCAAAATAATATCAATCTCATCTCCAAAAACATATTTTCTTTATACTTATATCGACTATAAAACACTAATATTTACAATATAACTTGAAAGAACATCATTTGTCATTAAAAGTCATATTTTGAGGAAATTCTACAAAATTTCACAAAATTCTTCCTCAAAGTCAAAAGTCTCGCTCAAACCATCTCCACTGAAATACCCATAACACTGTACTTTCACACTTCTAAAAGTAAGCCACCACCTATAATTACATGAGAACATGAAAATGTTTGGAAGCAATTCTGTTTTGTCTTGTATCACAACTGGAAAGGAATTAAATATACATCCTTTAATTTAATGGAAATTCATTTCTATATGAACTTATCAAATATTCTAAAAGTAACACCTCACAAGAAGACATGAACTGACTCTGAAATAGAAAGCAGTTACAGACGTTTGGTCAAAACGAGTCATCTTATAGCCCACTCCATGAAACAGAACCCAAGCATGGCGCTGTTAAAAGGAACAAGAGCCTGTGGCAAGACAGGCCTAGGAGAGAACCTAACAAATATTACTCTGCTAAATGAACATAGTATTAAAACGACGATCAAAGCATGTCCCAGCCCTCAGCAGAGATACTTCTCCTTGCAGTAATTGTAATAATGGCAATTAAAAAGAACCCCTCAACTGATCAGCATACAAAGAATAGAAGACACTGGAGTATGCAGCCCTAAATGAGACATATAGATCACACTCTGATCCCCAAGGGACAGGGATCAGAAGAGGAGACACAAAGATTTTAAGAGACAGAAGTGGTGGGTAACATAAAGGAAGCAGTGTTCTCCAGATATAACGCAGCAGCTGCAGATATCAACTTGCATCAGTTGTGCAGCATATACAAAACTTGCACAAATGTAGTACAAACTCAACTGTAAAAAATCTCCACAAAAAATGACAAAGACAAAGTCAATATAGTTTATTTAAGAAACAATGCCATTTACTTAATGTAGAAATGGTACAGAGAAGGCACTTCTGTTTCACACACACACACTTGTTACAATGTTGGTCTACAAGAAAAGAACAATAGTTTAACTAGGACAGATCAAGATTGCGTTCCTTTCTTAGGTGAGCTTGTGAGGGTAAGCCCTCTGCCTCACAAAATATGCAGGCTACAAGCCTTTATCAGTGCCAAGCTGCTTGCTATTTCTTGCTAGACTCCCTCAGTTGACACAGCACATTGTGTCAATTTTACGCACATAAAGAACAAAATAATGTGGCACAGGTTGGTTCTTGGGCCAAACAATTTCTTTGTTTAGGGGTTTGGTTTTGTACTTTAAAGTCTAGTTAACATTTTGTTTTTCTTTGACAGGCACGAAAAGACCCAAGAAATAAGAGGTACACTGAAGAATGACTGCCTGATGAAATTAAAGACGAGTACAAAATTGTTGACAGTTTACAAGTCATATGAGAAACTAACATTTTTTAGCTTTACAAGGATTCTAAGGTATTTAACTATCTGTTTAAGAAATAGGGACCAAGAAACACATTATTAGTAATCACATAGTCATACTTAAAATCTGATCACACGAAAGTAGATTATAAAATACAGAAAACAGGTATCAACATTTTTAGGTCACTACACTGAATGGTTTCAGTTGCAAATCTAACCTTGATCTCTCCAGAATTAAATAATCTGGGGAAAATGTTATATTAGAATCTGAATATTTTATGCCTTCACAAGGAGAAAGGTAAAAAAAAATGATTTTTCAAATATGCTTTAAGAATTAAACCACAAATCATCTAGAAAGCTATTACAGACACAAACAGGAAAACCTTCTCTGCTATCCTATTCAAATCTGTACTAGCAGCAAAGCTAATACAAATGAGAAGGCCAAGAATGCACTGTTTCAACCTTCAACTAAATATTACTATCTGAATTGGTGACTAAAAACACCAATAAGCCATTATCTCCTACAGTATGACCTTTCTCTCTTTAATGTACAGATAAGTAGAAATGGAGGTCCATTTTCTACACACCAATTGAAAAGAAAGAATGAGCTGTGACAAGCCCAGATCCCATGCTGGCATACTTTACACTAAGCTCAGCATCATCTAGAAGCAGTATGCTTCTCCCTGCCAGTCAGGGCAGGGAAAGTTATATAACTAACACAGTGTTGATAAATAGTACCAAGGGTCTTATAGCTGCTTCCGCCTGCATATCTCCATTTGGATCAGCTGTTAAACAAAGACCAGTGGCTGTCACAGAAATAGCAAGAACTAAAAGCAGTTGCCTCAAATGTCACATATGAAGGCATGGAACATTTACCACCTGAGCCTATGTAATTTCCAACAAAATGATCCCCTGCCCAGTTTTGTTCATGACCACAGGATCTGACAACAAGACCTGATAAGTTGTATAGAAAGGTGGAGAGAGAATAAAAACATGGAGAAGAAACTAAGTGAGAACAAGGCCAAACTTCAAACAATAGGCATGTTTCTCACAACTCATGTTAGCGCACAAACACGATACTGTAGTATGACAGCTCTGTTAAAGGGTTTGGTATAATGGTTTGCTTTGGGTGGCATGGGTAAGTCTGTCATGCTCTTAAAGAATGCATTAATTTGTTCCTCCTTTTACATTTTCCTTTCTTTCTCTAGCACTACTGCTGGTGCTATTACTGTGTGAGACATTGACAACTGGAGGCCAGGCATTCATATACTGCCAACATGGTCCAAATAATGGTATCTGACTGGCTTGAATTCAAGTAGGAATGTGTCAAAAACAAAAGGCTAAAAGAAAAAAAGGTATAGGAAAAAAAAACAGGGAATATGCTGTTTTTGTCTGTTCTTTCGCGGTATTGATGAAACGGGGGCTGAGGGGAGCAGTTTCCTGGAAAAAGCAGTCAAGCAAACTCAATTTCAAAGAAAGATTCAAGAAGTTAAAAGTATATAACTTAGCTGACAATCAATAAATAATATGAGAGTTGTCCAGAACTCTCCAAAGTATGTACATAAAAAGAGTGAGAATTTTCCATCTATTTCAGATGTGTGAATATATGAAATCATAATGAGATAAAATAAAAATAGAGAAACATGACCTCAAGAAGCAGAGTAATTCTGGGGCATGATGGAACAGTCCTTTAAACTCAGGAGGCAGAGGTAGATGGATGACTGTGAGTTTGAGGCCAGCCTGGTCTACATAGCAAGTTTCAGAATAGGCAGGGCCTCAAAGAGAAACCCTGTTAGGGATTGGTGCTGAATTGGGAGATGGATGGAAATGAGGGAAGGAACAAGCTAGTAAAATGGAGGTTACTGCTCTTTAGAAATATTTATCATCCTACTAGCCATGTGATGGTAAAAGAGCACATCCAGGGAATGCTACAGACTGCAAAAAGACTGGATTGGATGAGGTTTGTTTAAATGGAGAAAACAAACATCTTTTTAAACCCAAAGAGGGCACCAAGATCAAAAACAAAGTAATGATTCCACCAAACTCCAGCTGGGTGAACCAGTGAAGCTAATTGGGGGCATTTATTAGAGCGTAGGTTAAGGTCACTTACAGCAACACAAAGAATCTACTGACAGATATACCAGTAACTTAATAGCAATATGGAGACTCTATAGGTAGACACATGGGTAAAAGCAAAGTTCACTGCCACACTACCAGCAATTAACAACTGCTAATCACTCTCCTGAACTGCTTCCTGAGACAGCCATGCCCCTCCACACATGACCTGTTTGGGAGGCGCGAGTGCCGGCTGTGCACCGCTCACGGTGTCGCCTCTGCTCCTCGCCTCCTCCGACAGAAGTCTTGGCAAGGTCTCCTGTGGCGTTTCACAGCTGTTCTGATTTCAGGACAGCAGTGGCTATGCCATGCCTTTCTTGGAAGACAGTTCTGACATAGTCCCATTTGCTCACCTGATGATGCAGATGTTCTGATATTCAATCTGGCTTAATACAAAGGTACCTGCAAGATTACAAAGGCATAATTAGACTGTTGCCTTCAAATTAAACCCAATGTGAATTCTGAGTGCAGGCATGGACAAGAACTCATGAACACAAGATAAATCCAGTTCCTGGATACTCTTAAGATGGCAAATGCTTCGTAAGTTTTGGTTATTTTTAATTAATAAGAAATTACTTGTTCAGTCTCTCCAAGGATCTTCCAGTTCAACTAAGCTTCATTGAAGTTTACGCACTCCTGAATATATAAATTTTGTTAAATGGAGAGCTCTCTAGAGAAAAAGTCAGGTTTGTCAGATTAATAACCAGTTTCATAATTTAAATAGAGAGAGAGAGAGAGAGATAAAAAGACTGTCAAGAACTTCTGCTTAGAACTGGAAAGCCCAGAGATAAATGAGAAGGTATATAGGTAATCAGTTCAAGTTTGGGGTTTGTATCCAGTGAAAACACAGGAGTGCACAGAGACTTGCTGATAGAGGGTAGATACCCTAACAACACTAGTCTCTGGGAGACATAAGTCATCACTGCAATAAGATGACTCTTGTTCCCTATAAGCCATACACAGTCTCAAAGGAAACTAAAATGTTATCATATACCCAAGAGTAGGCACCATTTCTGTGTGACTATATTTTAGCCAAGATCCTTAGGGATATCAATACTGACAGAGGCACAGTAACATAGTAACTCACCCAAGAAAGAGCATATGACACATACACATTTGGAAGGGCAATCAAAGCAATAATTTGTAAACAGTTTACATACCACAAAATTATAAGATTAGCTAAACATATCTTTTAAAAGAATAATCTTCAATAGTAATCAAGTTCAGAATAACCTTTGTTTAAAAAAAATATCAGGCTGGAGAAACCTTGAAGCATCTACTTTGAATAAAACAGCAAAGAAATTATAGTCAAACAAAATTTTCTGAACTGGGATATGAGGGAGGAAGGGGGGAAGGAATGGAAGAAAGGGAACAGAAAGGAAGACTTAAAGATAGAAATAAAATAGGAGGGAAATGTATACTTTCTAGAAAAGCTTGTTTTAATGATATACATACATGTCAAAATTCACTTATAAGTCATGATTTTATGAAACATACTCAACCCTCAGACAATAAAAAAGTAACTGACAACATTTCTGTATATTTTAAAGAACTAGATGAAAGTAATGTGCACTTTTAATTTAAAAATGCATTTTATCCAAATTCTTGTCAATCTCAATTCAATTTTTAAAAATGGTATATTCTCTAAAAATAAAATACATTTTGGCATTCACCTACTGGTCATTTACTATAGATTACACCTGGCATTTAAAACTCAACAGTGGAAAAGGCAAAGCCTGCCCTGAAATAAAAAATTAACTTAGGAGAGCAATGAAAGAATAAAGGAAAACAAAATTGTCAACAGAAAGATCATTTCAATTTGTGATGCATAATATGAAAGAAACAAACAACATGATGTCATCAGGACATGAGAGAATAGCCTTTATTTTTATCAAGGTGTATTACCTTGGAGATCTTCAACAAAAATCCCAGTCACTCATGGTCTTAGAAAATTGAAACCAAGAAGTAACTATGGGGAAGTTGGTCAGAAATCTGCACTTTCAAAAACAAGATAGGTATTCCAGAAGACAAAGTATCATGATCTCAATGTTCACGAAATTCAAAATACACTTATAAGTCATGATTTTATGACACATACTCAATCTTCAGACAATAAGTAACGAACAGCATCTGTTAGTTTCAAAGAACTAGATGAAATGTGCATTTTTAATTTAAAAAATACATTTTGTCCAGATTCTTGTCAATCTCTTCTTGTTCCTACAGACAAACTTGGTCATTTCCAGTGGGCATAGAAAGAGGAAATATGGAAGCCTGTTCTCAAAGGGAACATGTATCTTTGTGTAGTACCCTCCAGAATAGGAAGGTTGGTCTGAGTAATCAATGATGTAGAAGTGACCATGTCTGCTACAAAAGACACTTCAACAACCTCTCCCTCCCCACATTGGATCATTAATTTTGACTAATCTCAGCTATCACATAAATACATTTAAGCAGCCCTTAGCATGGTCCACATGACCTTTCAATCAATCCAAATAAACAATTAAGATCCATGTGAATAAACTATGTTCCAGGATCACCCAGGCCAGTCAAACCTTGAGGTAATTATCTCTAGAGCTGACACCTTAACTGCAGCCCTGGAGAGTATAAAACTCTACTGGCTTGAAAGTAAAAGCTACATTTCCAAATTCTAAGTAAACTCAAGTTCAAACAAATCTATATACAATTTACAAAGCAGAAATATGCAAATTAAGGTGTAGCCAACCGTAAGATCAAATCTTATCAAGAAGGCATTTTGTTCTTGTGACAGAACCATGTTGAAATTCTCCAAAGGATCATATAAATTCAAAGTAGCACGTGGCAGGTTTGATATTTTAAAAGTATTATATGATTTTTCTTGGCTTATATTTTTCCCAGATTCTAAAAATTAAACAATGTAACATATCCCATCAAGCTCACATTATAGTTGTCTGCAATGCAAACAAGTTTCTTCCTGAAACTAATAATACACTCCAACATGGACAAAAATTTTCCCTGTTTATTAACACCTCTTTTATATCATGGTTGACATCTTCTTTTCCACAATTAATTCCTCTATCTATGTGCAGAATTCTATGCATTGATGCCTTCTCTGAGAACATTCTCCATCACTTTTTTCCTTTATCTTCAACCTTTACCTATCCATTGTTTCCTTTCCTTTAATCAATAGTACACTTCTTTAAAACCTACCAATTATCCTTATCAAGCATTCGAAATGATAATATATGTTTATTGTCTTTTTTTAACTTATATTCAATGCTCAAATTACTACCACTTAATTTTATTAACTATCACTTTACTAAATAGCTACCATTACGTTTGGCAAAAAGCCAACCAATTTGCCTATTTTCATTTCTCCCTCTACTATGCAATGGCTACTTTCTACTCATCATGTCTCTGTGAAACTCTATTCCACTGGTTTCCAGAATACAACAACCCTGAAGCTCTCCTCTATCTGATATCTTTCTGCCTGATACAATGGGCATGTTTTCTAGGAATTCTGCAGGGTTTTATCTTGCAGGTTATGGCTTGAATCACCTCCTGATATCAGAACTTCAATTCTATGATTTTATCCACTGATCACTCCAAAATCCCAGAGTTTTCCCATATATTTTCATATGAATTTATTTGTATTTCTTATACCTCTTTTTGCCAGTTGTTTCAAAGTATCATAAAAACCTCCTTAATTTAAAAGTGCCTCGATAGCTATGTTTTGCAACACCACTAGTTACATGTGCCTACCAAGCACCTGAAATGTGGCTACTCAGGACTAAGAGGTATAGTACGAATAAAGTATAAATGGATTTCAAAGACAATGCAAAAAATAAGAATATAAGCAGTTTTAATCATTTTATATTGATTACATGCTGAAGTAATACAGATATATTGGGTTAAATAATATATTAGGAAGATTAATTAAATTCATTTCTTTTTACTTTTTAATGTGGCTATTAAAATTTTTAATTATGTTGCTTTTGTTGTAATTTTATAGAAATGATACTACTCTACACATAAAATGAAAAAATATAATATTCCTAAATAATAAACTAAAACTAATAGACAAATGATAGTTTTCTATAGTGCAGTCTACTTGATCTTGACAGTTTTATTTTTCTATCTTGATAGCTTGTGGAATCACTATTGAACAATGAAGAAGAGGAGGAGCTGCCATCAAAGGGAATGTTTCACATGCCTAATCCCAGGACACAGATGCAAAATGACTGTGAGTTTCAGGACAGTCTGCCTATTACATAACAACTCTGTCTCAAAAAACAAAAACAAAACTCTGGAGATATAACCCAATGGCAGGGCCCTTAACCAGCACACATAAATGAGACTTCAAGTTCCTTTAAACTAATACAAATATACTCAAAACTTAGAATGTTAAAATACTAAATCATATCCAATTAAAAGGAATTTATTCTTAACTAGTTCAGAAAATTGCAAAGAACTAATATTTGATCTCTTGTGCAACATTAGTTTCACAAAGAGGCTAATATAAATGTAAGCAAAGTAATTTGGCATGGTAATATTCTCAGTACAAATGGAACAAGGTGGCAGAATCAGGCAACCTGCCTATGAATAACATCTCTATCACTACTTTTTTCTTGGCTGTACAAAAGAACTAGAATGCTTTTCTACTTCCAATTTTCTTAAACTAACCTAAACTAAGACTGAAAGAAAAGTCGTATTATAAATAAAGTTTCTAGTAAACATAAATACAAATATAAAAACTATAGAAATTTTACATTTAGAAGCAGAGAAGAATCTGGGGGAAAACAATGAATGAAAACACACAGGTGGCCTCTTGGAACCCAACTCTTCACAGGAAATATCCTCAAAAACATACATGACCCCTGAGTCAAAAGAAGAAAATAGGTGTTCATATCTATGGAACCTTTTGAAGATCTACATATACTTTTGTTTTATAAAGTTTCAAGGGTAATGCGTGTAACTCCAACACTTGGAAAGAAACAGAAAGTTCAGGAGTTCAAAGTAATTCATAGTTACACAGCAAATTCTAGGCCAGCCTGGGCTAACCAATGTCCAATATCAAAAACAAAGAAACATATAAAAATGTTGCATGCGGGCTAGGGAGTAAAGAGTCAGTTCTAAAGTAATTTCCTTTAAAAAAAAAAAAAACGTGTGGAAATAATTCATTGTGAATAACAAGACTATATGCTCTGTATTTTTACATGCAGTTTGTCAATGACAAGAGGGTATGATTTTAGAGGATGAATTTATTGAGAAGAGGAGGAGGATCAGCAGGCGTAGGAAGAGGGCAAGGAAAGGTACTGGGCTGAATACCATCACATAAACTTTGTGTGTGTTAGGGTTTTGATAACAATGATACCATGACGAAAAGCAACTTGGAGTGAAAAAGCTTTTATTTCAGCTTACACTTCCAAGTAAACAGTCTATAACTGAGGGAAACCAAGGCAGGAACTCAAACAAGAAACCTGGAAGCAGAAACTGAAGCAGAGACCATGAAGGAGTGTTGCTAACTGGTTTGGTAACCAAGCCTTTCTCAGCCTGCTTTCTCAAAAGACCCAGAACCATGAGCCCAAGGGTGTTGCCATTCACAGTGAGCTAGGCCCTCCATATCAACTATCAATTAAGAAAATGTACTATCTTGTCCACAGAGCAATCTGATGGGGACACTATCTCTTGAAGTCCCCTCTTCCCAAATGATTCTGTCTTGTGTTGAGATGACACAAAACTAGAGTACAATATGTGTATTAAAATGTTACAATTATTTGCATTATTTGTACAACGGATATATGCTAATAAAAGATAAGTAAAATAAATCATCAAAAAACAATGTTCACAAGATAATATGTAATCTGATATATACATATATATATAGTATTTAGACAATAAAATAATTCATACATATCTGTAGAATATACACAAAAACCATTGCAGTTGTATGTATATAGAGCCAACAGATAAGACCATAAGAAAGCAAGTCCTCATGTTCATCCTTAATTGTGAAATTTCAACCAAAGTAATAGACCTCTTCAAATTTTTAAATAAACCTAAAGTCCAAAAATAAAAATAAGTAAAATAGTGCTAAATAGTAAATTATAGAAATTTATTTAATCATGTCTATAAACATGGATAAAGAGTACTATATGCTAACAAGTCCATGAAGGTCCAGCCATCAAGAAAGAATCAAGGTCAGGTATAGTGGCACACATATGTAATCTCAGCACTTGGGAAGGTGAAGCAGGAGGATCCATATTTAAAAGGCAAACTGGACTATGTAAGAAGCTCTTCTCTCAAAACACACCTGCAAAAGTTTAGCACCATAGCATCTAAGTATTAAAGACATTCAAATGACAGACGTACTGCCTATTGACAATAGAGCTGTCAATATAGAACTATATTTCGTATTTTTAATTATTTAATAAAAATAAATCTATTCAGAAGTCAAAGTTAGTGATTACAAAACATAGTTAACCAAATAGGTGCAGGACCTCTGTCATGGTTTGACAGTGAAGCTTTCATCCAGGTTTATGTTTTAAATGTTTGTTCTTTAGCTGGTGGCATTTTTCAGGGAAGACAATGGAACCTTGAAGAGATGGGAACTAACTGGAGATACAGGCCTTTTGATGGTTATGGTCCACCGCCTCATTCTTTATATCTCATGTATACTGTGATATGAATAACTGTCACTACATGATCCTCCCACCTTGAGCTGCTTGCCATGATACACTAAAACCCTGAGACCTTGAACTAAAACAAATCTTCCTTTCTTTGGTTTTGTACCAAGTTTGTTGTTATTGTTTTGTTTTGGGGGATTGGAGGTTTTGTGTTTGGTTTTTGTTGCTGGTGGTGGTGGTAGTTTATTTGGTTTGGGTTTTGTTTGTTTGCTTGCTTGCTTTGGGGGGTTTTCTGTATATGTGTTTGTTTTGTTTGATTTTCAAGACATTGTTTCCCTAGGTAGCCCCAGCTATCTTAGAACTAGCTCTATACACCAAGCTGGCCTCAAATCTGCCCACCTCTGCCTCCTGAATTAACAGGATTAAAGGTGTGCACCACCAAGTACACATTGTATCAAGTATTTTTAAATTTTAAAATCAACTTTATTGTTAATAAAATCTTGAGGGACTGGGGATGGGAACAGTAGGGCTCAGGTCAGGGGAGGACAGAGAGAGAGTACTGGGACAGACAACTGGAAGTAAGGGACATATCTGGGAAGAGTTAAAAATCTAGTTCAAAGGAAACTTCCAGGAATCTATGAGGGTGATCCTAGTAAGAAATTCCTAGAATGGTGGACATGGAACCTACATCAGCTATCTCCTATAATCACCCAAGACTTTCAGTAGAGGGATTGGAACACTAACTCAGCCACAAAACCTTCAACCTCCAGTTTATCCTGCCAACAGAGATGAGCTGGGATAAACGTAGGCCAGAAACTGTGGGAGTGGCCAAGCAATGACTAGTCCACCTTGAGACCCATTCCATGAGAGGAAATCCACCACTGAAACTGCCTGGAGGGTCAGGAACCAGAGACTAGGTACCCCAGAGACCTAGGAAGGAACCAAACAGGACTTGAAAAAAAATTAATGAAATGATTCCTAATGATATTCTGCTATACTCATAGATTGGTGCCTAGCCCAACTGTCACCAGAGAGGCTTCATCTGCAAATGATGGAAACAGATGCAGAGACCCAAAGCCAAACAAATACTGTTGACGAGGGAGAGGAAGGATTGTAGGAGCCAGGAAATCAAGAACACCACAAGAAAACCCACAGAATCAACTAACCTGGGCTCAGAGGTGCTCACAGAGACTGAACCAACTACCAGGAAGCCTGCATGGAACTGACCCTACATGTTACAGTTGTGCAGCTTGTTCTTCTTGTGGGACTCCTAACAGTGGAAGCAGTGCTGTCTCTGACTCTGTTGCCTGCTTTTGGAACACTTTTCCTTCAACTGGGCTGCTTGAAGTCTTAGCTATAGCAATTAAACAAGAGAAAGAAATAAAAGTGATTTTAAATAACAGGAAAATGAAGAAGTCGAAATATCCAAATTTGCAGATAACATGATTCTTTGCTACAAAGATACTATAGAGAGCTAGAAAGATGACTGAGTAAGTGAATGAACCACTATTCTTCCAGAATACCTAAGTTTGATTCCCACCACCCACACTTAGAGGCTTACAACTGCCTATTACACTAGTTCTGCAAGGATCTGATGTCCCTGACCTCTGAGAGCACCTGTACTTACTTACAACACATGGGCACAACATAAAATACTTATTAAAAATAAATATATTTTTAAAACTTAAAGACCCTACTGAGTCTGCCAGAAAATTCTTGGACTTAATAAACATTTAGAGCGAAGTTGCAAGATACAAAATCAATATTAAAGGAAATAAAAAATATCCTTCATTTTTAATAACAGTCACTCTCAGAGAGAAAAATTAGAAAAAAAATTTCCATTAAAAATTAATTCCAAACAAGGCATGGTGGTGCATGGCTGTAATCCCAAGTCAGGGAAGCAGAGGCAGGTGGATCTCTGTGAGTTTGAGGCCTGGTCTACAAAGTGAGTCTAGGACAGCCAAGGCTACACAGAGAAACCCTGCCGTGAAAAAAACAAATTATAATGGTAATAAAAACAATAATAGTAATTTCAATAAATACCAATAGAATGGAAAAGAGGAGCCAGAAATAAAACAGCAAAGCTACAATCACTTCATCTTGTACAATGGAAGCAAAAACAAATACTAGAAAACAGCCTATCCTAAAAAGGGCTGGAGGGATGGCTCAGTGTTTAAAAGTACTGTATATACTCTTCCAAAGGACCCGAGTTCAATTCCCAGCACCCACATGGCAGCTCACAGCTGTCTGTAATACTGATTCCAAGGGCTCTGATACTTTCACACTAATGCACATAAAATAAGATCAAATAAATTTATATATGTATACATATATATACACACACATATATATAAACAGCCTATCCAACAAATGGTACTGACAAAACTAGATTCCTATCTGCAAAAGAATGAACTTAAATTCAACATTCACCGTTGAATAAAAATCAAATTGAAAAGAAATTTTAAAAAACGTAAGAAAGCAAAGAGTACACTCTTCAAGACACTGGAGTAGGCAAGAACGTATGAATTGCAAGCACAAATAGCACAGGAATTAACCCAGTGAGACTAAAATGTGGGTTTACAACAGGGAAACAATCAGCAAAGCAAACAGATAGTCCATAGAAAAGGAGAGTTCTTAACCAGCTATCCTTATGGAACTAATATGCAGAAATTTCAAAGAATTGCACAAATTAAATACGAAGCCGGTAAAACTGCCACTCAACAAATGGGTTAATGAACTGAACAGACAGATTTCAAACAAAGAAGCACAAATGGCAAATAACTATTTTTAAAAGTGTTCTGTATCTGTAGTTATCAGGAAAATGCAAATGGAAACTACCTTGAAATACCACCTCACCCCAGTCAGAATGGCTATCATCAACAAATCTGACAACAAATGTTGAAGAGGATGTTGAGAGAGAAGAGCCCTTATTCTCTGTTATTAAGGTGCAAGTTAAGAATGCAGTAGGTCCTTTTCTCTGTTTTTCACATGTATAATCTTTTATACTATCCACAGAAATTAATAGCTTTTTAAATTAATATGCATTGTATTACTATTGTCTTTTTTTTTCCAGTTATGTGACTTATGTGATAGTTAGCCAAATGAAATAAGGTAAAATCATTTTCCCTCAATCTTTCACAACTCTACAACTTCATCTTTTGGCACCCAATTCATGATCTTCTGAAAACTATTCATTTCACACTAAGCTAAATAACTCCCTATAGGCTACCAATCTAGCTTCTAGGCATATTTTTTAAATAAAAGCACAAGATCTTTGTAAACCTAAAATTTGCATTTTAAAAGGAACAAATCAAGGATCAAAAGCAGTTGCTCATATCGAAGAATTCAAAATGCATTACAGTTTTTTAAAGAAACATTTACTTTTTGTTCCAAAATATTGTAATGGGCCTACATAAATTAAAGATGATAGAGTGAAAACGTTTTTAAATGGGTAAAATATAAACCGTTAATAAAAGTATATGTCAAAATTTTAGTAAAGCTCACCATGACAGAGAAGAATTAACAATCTGTTGGTATGGTGGTGATAGTCAATGATAACCTTAATCATCTAGACAGGGACTTATAATTTCACTTCATAAAGGTAAGCAAATTATGTCATATTATGTATGCTCTAAGTCAGTAAATGACTGTATGTATTAGTATGTATCTATTTATTGACTAAATAAAACACCAAACAGCATGACTTCTTTAATCAATCAATCCAATAATTCTCATAAAAGACCCCTGTGTCCTGATATATTTGGTCCTTGTGGAGCTCCTGTCCTCCCCAGATCTTACTAACTCCCCCTTCTTTCATGGGATTCCCTGCACTCTGCCCAAGGTTTGGTTATGAGACTCAGCCTCTGTTTTGATACACTGCTAGGTACAGTCTTGCAGAGACCCTTTGTGGTAGGCTTCTGTCCTGTTACTTGTTTTCTCCTACATCCAATGTCCACCCCATTTGTCTTTTTAAGTGACAACTGATCATCTTAACCTATTCTCTCTCTTCCTCATTTTTAATTGCTGAGTAGTATTCCATTGTGTAAAAGTACCATAATTTCTGTATCCATTCCTCAACTGCCCTCAGGGTTGTTTCCAGGTTCTGGCTATTACGAATAAAGCTGCTATGAACATGGTTGAACAAATGTCTTTGTTGTGTACTTGAACATCCTTTGGATATATGGCTAGGAGTGATATAGCTGGATCTTGAGGAATCACTATTGTCTAAGAAAATGCCCAATTGATTTCTAGAGTGTTTGTACAAGTTTACATTCCCACCAGCAATGGAGGAGTGTTCCTCTTTCACCACAACCTCTCCAACATGTGTTGCCATTTGAGTTTTTTATCTTAGCCACTGTGATGGGTGTAAGATGAAATCTCAGGGTCGCTTTGATTTGCATCTCCCTGATGGCTAAGGACTCTGAACATTTCTTTAAGTGTTTTTCTGCCAGTCTACAATCCTCTACAGAGAGTTCTCTGTTTAATAGCTCGATCTTGAGGAAGCAGTATTCCTAATTCTCTGAGAAAGCACCATATTGATTTCCAAAGTGGTTGTACAAGTTTACATTCTCACCAACAATAGAGGAGGATTCCCCTTTCTCCACATTCTCTCCAGCATGTGTTATCACTTGAGTTTTTTTTCTTACCCATTCTTATGGGTGTAAGGTGAAATCAGGGTCATTTTGATTTGCATCTCTCTGATGGCTAAGGACACTGAGTATCTCTTTAAGTGTTTCTCTGTCACTGTATATTCCTCTACAGAGAATTCTCTGTTTAGTTCTGTACCCCATTGTTTTAATTGGATTGCTTGATTTATTGCTTTTTAACTTGTTTAGTTCTTTATATATTCTGGATATCAGCTCTCTGTCAGATAGTAGGTTAGTGAAGATCCTTTCCCAGTCTGTAGGCTGTCACTTTGTTCTGACAACAGTGTCCTTTGCTTTACAGAAGCTTTTCAGTTTCATGAGGTCCCATTTATTGATCTTAGAGCCTGTGCTTTTCTGTTCAGGAAGTTGTGTCTTGTGCCAGTGAGTTCCACGCTCTTCCCCACTTTTTATTCTAACCGATTTAGTGTACCTGGTTTTATGCTAAGGTTTTTAATCCACTTAGACTTTAGTTTGTACAGGGTGATAAATATAGATCCATTTTCATTTTCTACATGTAGACATCCAGCTGGACCAGCACCATTTGTTGAAGATGCTGTCTTTTTTTCCAATGAATGGTTTTGGCTTCTTTGTCAAAAATCAGGTATATAACAAGGACATTTGTTCAACCATGTTTGTAGCAGCTTCATTCATAATAGCCAGAACCTGGAAACAACCCAGGTGTCTATCAATGGAGGAATGGATACGGAAATTGAGGTACTTTTACACAATGGAATACTACTTAGCAATTAAAATTGAGGAAATCATAAACTTTGTAGGCAAATAGTGGGATCTAGAAAAGATCATTCTAAGTGAGGTTTCCCAGAAGCAGAAAGACGCACACAGTATATACTCACTTATAAATGGATAATAAACATATAAGATAGGATAAACACACTAAAATCTGTACACCTAAAGAAGCTAAGCAAGAAGGAGGCCCCTGCGTAAGGTAATCAATCCTCACTTAGAAAGACAAATGGGATGGACATTGGAAGTAGGTGAAAACAAGTAAAAGGACAGGAGCCTACCCAGAAGGCCTCTGCAAGACTCTACCTAGCAGTGTATCAAAGCACATATTAAGACTCATAACGAAACCTTCAGCAGAGTGCAGGGAATCAAATGAAAGAAGGGGGAGTTAGTAAGACCTGGAAAGGACAGGAGCTCCACAAGGACCAAATATATCAGGGCACAGGGGTCTTTTATGAGACTGTTTCTCCAACCAAGAACCATTCATGGAGATAACTTGAACCCCTGCTTAGATGTAGCCCATGGTAGCTCAGTATCCAAGTGGGTTTCCTAGTAAGGGGAACAGGGACTATTTCTGACATGAACTCAATGGCTGGCTCTTTGACCTTCCCCCCCCCCCACCCCTATAGCCTTGCTAGGCCACAGAGGAGAGCATTGCAGCCAGTCCTGAAGAGACCTGATAAACTAGGGTCAGATGGAAGGAGAGGAGGACCTCCCCTATCAGTGGACTTGGAAAGGGGCAGAGAGGAGATGAGGGAGGGATGGTGGGATTGGGAGGAAATGAGGGAGGAGGCTATGGTTGGAATAAAAAGTAAATAACAAAGTAAATAACCTGTGATTAATAAAAAAATAAAAATTATAAAAAATAGATATATAAATGTAAACAATACACATTTAATAATTAAACAGATGAAACAAGAATTCCATCATAGAATGTTTTTTAAAATAATTTATTTGTTATGTGCATTGGTGTTAGGGTGTCAGACCACCTGGAACTGCTTATGGACAGTTATGAGCTACCATGTGGGTACTGGAAGTTGAACCCGGGTCAGACAGCGCTCTTAACCACTGAACCATCTCTCCAACACCTCTAGAATGATTATTTTAAGGCATGGCAGAATGTTTAAAAAAAAAAAATAGGGAAGGAAGAATCAGCTGCTTGACCTAGTACTACATTCAAATAGCAAGAGCCTAGCTTAAAGTATGGTATTGCTTCCTACACTGGCAGCACACTGGAATCACTTGGCAAATCTAAAATTGAATGAAAAGAAACCCTGTTTAATACATTTGGCCCCATAAGACTTGCCTGATAAGTACTTTTCAGATGTTCACCTGATGATTTTCTTACATGTACCTACGTCTAAGAAACACATTACAGAATACTGGTATTCTTTCTCCAAGTGGTAGTATCTAGACACCAACAGCAACTGAGAACTTGTTATACCAATTTCTCAGTTCCCACCTTCCCTGAAACTCTCAAAGAAATAAAAACTTTGGATTGGAGCCCAGTGTTTTAAAAAGCCTTTCAAGCAATTGTGAAATACACCATTTGAAAAATGTCAGTATGGAATACGACGGACTTCCATGTCTCAATGCAGTCTCCACAGTTCACTAACTGTATGATCCTTAGTTCTCTAAAGTTCATCTTCTCCTCCTAGCAAAGTAGCAGTTATCACTTGTTAATCATCTAGAATGTGAGGAAAACTTTATACATACATTAAACTGAACACTGTTCTAGTTGCTTTCTATTGCTGTGATAAAGACCATTACCAAAACAACAGAGAGGAAGGGGTTTAGTTCACCTTACACTCCTGGTCCATCATGAAGAGAAATCAGGGTGGTGACCTGAAGCAGATCCTGGAGGCAAGAACTGAACCAAGAGTAATGAAGGAACATTATTTATTAATTTACTCCGTTATTTGTTTTTGGTTTTGGGTTTTTTTTACAATTTATTTATTTTGTATCCTGATTGGAAACCCCTCCCTTACCTCCTCCTGGATCCATTCTCCATCTCTCTTCCCTTCTATTTCCTTCCCCTAGTCCACTGAAAGGGGGAGGTCGCTGTTCTTGCCATCTGACCATAACTGATCAAGTCTCATCAGGACTGCCTGGATCCTCTTCCTCTGTGGCCTGGGAAGGCCGCATTGCCAAGAGGAAGTGATCAAAGAGCAGACAAGTGAGTTCATGACAGAAACAGCCTGTGCTCCTCTTACTCAAGAACCCACATGGAAACTGAGTTGCCTATGGACAATATCTAAGCAGGGGGTCTAGATCTTCTCCATGCATGGTCCTTGGTTGGTACATCAATCTTCAGAGTCTGCTAAGCTCAGACCTTTTAGCTTTGTTGGTCTCCCTGTAGAGCTCCTGGCCCCTCTGGGTCTTTTTATCCCCCCCCCCTCCCACACACACACTTTTCCATATGACTTCATGTGCTCTACCTGAAGTTTGGCTGTAAGTTTCAGCATCTGCTCCAATCCCTTTTCGGTGGAGCCTTTCACAAGACATCTATGGTAGGCTCTAGTCCTGTTCTCTCTCTTCCACTGCTTCTGCTGTTTATCCCGTTTGCCACTCCGAATGGTATTTAAGCATCCTCCCTAGGGCCCTCCTTACGGCTTGTTCAGCTTGGTGTCTTATAAAAGCCAGAACCACCTAACCAGGGGTGTGCATGTTCCCCCATTAATCATTAATCAAGAAAAAGCCCACACACACTTGCCTATTAGCCAATCTGATGGAGGCAATTCCTCAACTGAGATTCTCTCTTCCAGGATATGTCTAGGTTTATGTCAAGTTGACAAAAACTAACCAGCATAATCCCTTACCAAAGTCTGCTAGTTAGATACTATCGAGCATTTTATAGTCAACAATTATGAGATAAAAATCAGACATATTATAAATTCAAGTTTTTAAAATTTCAATGTCATTGTTCTGTTCCTCTTTATAATTCAAAACCATTGCTCTTGTCCTATACAACATTCTTCTAGATTCTTTCTCTTCTGCTTTTCCATTTTTCCTTTCTTCTTCTCCATCTTTCCCATCATCTCTTTTCTCTCATCTATTTCTCATGTCTTCTTTATTTCTTAAAAAAAAAAAAACAAAACACGTTTCTTTCTGATATAAAACCAGACCTTTTTCTGCCATGTTCACTTATTTTACTGTACAAAATGGTGTAGTATGATCAAGTAATATCTTGAATTCTACCACATACCAGGAAACAACAGGATTTAAAGTAAAAGGATAATGAAAGGGGGTTGTGGGAAATAATCATAAGGGTGAAGCTGCAAGTCAGTAAGGAAGAGACATGTTTTTAAAGGATACATAAAAGAGGTCAAGCACTCATGATAAAAGTTCAAGGTCACCTTGTTATGAGGTAATTCCATTTGCCCCAAACTCAGAACAGAAGTCTCCTCTACATACTACACAAGCTGGACAGTCAGTAAAAAACCACAGAAAGTGGTGCCTAGAGGAAGCTCTCTCCTGAGAATCTGAATTAATTTCTGGAACCCACACAGAAGCCAAATGTCATGGCC
Organism: Pachyuromys duprasi; assembly: GCA_028658305.1. Lineage (NCBI taxonomy): Eukaryota > Metazoa > Chordata > Mammalia > Rodentia > Muridae > Pachyuromys > Pachyuromys duprasi. The sequence goes on along the minus strand of CM053752.1, from coordinate 95,074,868 downwards.
CACATCAACAATCCAAACACTCCCAAAGCAAGATGGTGCTCACAGGTTCAAATATATATCCCAGACACTCTCAGACCAGTTAAGCCTGGAATAACATGACATAGAAACAATAGACCCTGTCACAAGGGCTTTTGACCTCCACATGCATGCCTTGATGGAATTTGTACTACCTTCAGATACACATGTAAGTAAACAATAAAGTAGAACTCACACAGAGCTGCCTGCCTTTGCCTCTCGAGTGTTGGGATTAAAGGTGTAAGTCAACACCACCTAGCATTCAAGACTGATCTACAAAGCTAGTTCCAGAACAGCCAGGCCTACACAAATAAACCCTGTATCCAATAGTTTAAGTAAGTAAGTAAGTAACTAAGTAAGTAAGTAAGTAAATAAATAAATAAATAGCATAAAAATGTATGTACCTTAATGTAGTAAAATAAGGAATATCTCTTGCCCATATATTTGATGTTCCAAAGTAAAACTTAAAAAAGAAAAAACATAGAAGCTATTCTAGAAAAAAAAAAAAATCGGGGGATCCAAGATGGCTGCCACGAGAGAACACTGCGTCTGAGGAGTAGGAGAGCAGAAACAACGCAGCGACCAGGAGACTGAACTCTGGGACCTAAAACGCCAGCATTGTGAGTGCCAGGTGAGCGGAACTACTACGGTGAGAAAATCAAGTGGGAAAACCCTAGGGACACCCAGTTATTACCTGGAGAAATTTCCCTGTGACCAGCGGCGCACAGCTCTGATCTGGACGAGCAGCTGCACTGGGCGCCCGCACCCGCCATTATAGACTGGATCGCACAGACTCCCGGGCAGTCTCGGGAGGAACCGGGAGCCGTTTTCACTGAACTTCGCCCTACGAGCGCACACTGCACCTGGGTTCTGCTTCGACCCACGGGTGTGCTGGGGGTTCGGTCCGATCATCGGAACCACACCAGACTGAGTGGATTCCGGGACCATTTTGACCAGTCCGCACATTGCCAGGGCGCAACTCTAACGCCCCGCCTGCAAAATCTCAGTCATTCTGTGAGTCCGCCCGCGGATCTGGGAGGATCCCCAGTCCTGCACCAACCCACGGGTGTGCGGCGGGCTCGAACAGATCGTGGGAAACACCACAGACTGAGTGGAGTGGGGGACCATTCTGACCAGTCCGCACACTGC
>CM053752.1:95037138-95073204 GCA_028658305.1 Pachyuromys duprasi | reverse complement strand
CAGGGATGGAGATACCTCCAGATGATCTATTGTTGTAGAGGATTGTTTTGGAGATTCTGGGTTTTTTGTTTCTCCATATGAAGTTGAGTATTTTTCTTTCAAGGTCTATGAAGAATTGTGAAGGTATTTTGATGGGGATTGCATTGAAATAGAAGAACTTCTAAGAAGCATTTTCATAGATAGATAGACAGATAGATAGATATAGGTAATCTAAAAAATAAAGATGCAAGGACATTAAAGACACTGGGGAAGACACAGTATTTAAGAAAATAAATAAAACAACATGGAAGTATTAAACGTGGTCTTCTTTAAAGCAAGCCCCAGATTCAAAAGTTAGGAGCATCTGGACATTTGGAGGATGGAAAAACATCTCTCTTTAAAAAAAAAAAAAAAAGTACACACTAGAACCTGGATTACAGGCAAAGATATGGATAAGTGTTAGAAAAAGATTGATGGTTTTCTATTAAGGAAAAGTAAAAACTAAAGTTCTAAGATTCAAAACATATGAGATGCCTAACAAAGGAAAAGGACAAAAGCATTCCAAATATCTAAGAGGCAGGTTTAACAGAAAAAGGAGTGGGTAGTAGCGTTCAAAGAAAAAACCTGAAGGAAAATGCTAGTATAACTGAAAAGCCAAGGTCTTGTGGTGTTATTATGTCATGGAAATTGAGACTAAGATGACCAAAACAGAAAAAAAACTCTACATTGGCCTAGAAAGTGGTCACCAGCAGCAACCTTCAGAGCATGATTTCAGTACAAAAGCAGACCATAGTCAGACTGCAAGGACTTAATCAAAATTCTATGATCCTAACAAAAAGCAGTTGGCACTAAACCAGAGGTCAAGTCCATAGTTAAGAGACAAACACACTTAATAACTGAAGGACAAGCTTTATTTCAAGAAAAGCCTCTTATGATTTTTAACACTGCCTCTGGAAAAGGGGGATTGTAGGTTTTCATCATCACCCAAAAGAACCACACATTAGAAAAATAAATGAAAGTTAATTCTTCTGCAACTGAGGAGGTGAAGAACAGAGCAAGAGATACAAGTTAACCATAATACTGAGCTAATCTTTTCATTACAACCAATTCACATGAACTAAATAAGGCATTTTATTTCTGCTATTAGAGCAATATAAACAGAACATCTGTACCTTCAAAAACATTTGCTGAAACCTAATCACCTAAATGGTGGTATTTGTAAGGGAAACCTCTGGAAAGTATTTGATCCTCATGCCTTTATAACAGAAACGCAAAATTTGCTTCCCGTTTGGTCTTTGTTATCTGAGAGATGTCCAGCATCTTAATTTTGGGTTTTGCAGCCTATAGAACTGTGATAAATGTGTGTCATCTAGATAAGCACCCAAGTGATACTATGTTATAGAAGCTTCAATTACTCAAGACAAATAGGCAAGTCATGAAACATTTTGTGTGAGTTAATGAATTATATATTACTATAAAGTAGTTAAAGAATATTATATTCCTTTCTAAGACCCCCCCCAAATCTCATTTAATTCTTATGCATATCCAGATATGGCATTGTTCTAGTTTTGCTTCTCTTGGTGTGATAGACAGCAGGTCCAAACATAACTTCAGGATTTACTTAGCTTATAGATTTTAGTCCGTTATGGAATAAAGCTAAGGCAAGAACTCAAAGCAGGAGCTTGAAGCAAAATCCATCCAGGATTGCTGCCTTTGACTTGCCTCCAGGTTCACATTCAGTTACCTTCCTTCTATCGCCCAGGCCCACCTGCCTCAGGATGGTACTGACCACCGTGGGCTAGGCCCTCCTACATCAAATAGTAATCAAGAAAATGCACCACAAACTTGCTTGTAGGCCAATCTGATAAAGGTAATTATTCTATAGAGGTCCCTTCTTTCCAAGTTTGTCAAGTTGAAAACCATGAGACAACACAAACACAGATATCTATAGTATACAACAAGTTTACCTAAGTATCCATATTACTTTCTTCTTTGGGGTTTTTGTTTAATTGCCTGATAGTTTGTATTTTGATAAGGGGGCTAATTTCAAATCAGCTACATGTTCAAGTTTGGCCTCCACTCCCAAGTGTTGGGATTACAGGCTGTGCCACCATACCTGGCTAGTTACTTTTAATTAAACTTAAATCCCTAAAAGATTATTTTAAAATAATGATAATTCTACAAGACACAGTGGAAAACAGCAAGATTCCTTAAGGCTTCTTAAGATTCCTAGGAACTAGTCTGCTTGAGGAAGATCTTCAAAAGAAAAAGAAAAGGTAGAAAGTTCTATTTTATTTATCACTGAGACTTTAAACCTCATATCAAAGCACCAATTAAAACAAGCTGAGTACTTTAGAGTTGGCTCATTTTTTTATTCCCAAGCAATGAAATTACAACAAAACCAGATCACCAAAGAAAATATACTATGGTTAAAAAAAATAATAAAAATAAAAATCTCTCCGATTTGCAGATGTCCAGTAAGAAAAAACATTATGCCAAGAAAAAGTTGCGGGCCTTGGTTTCTTTCCAGCTTTACTCATGGAAGATCCATTTAATTATGAAGCTACTTAATTTCTTCATTTAGTAAAGAGAAATCGCATCTACCTGAACTAATTTCAAACCTTATAGAGAAATTTTAATCCAGCAATATGGCTGCTCTGGCAAGGGATCACATCAAAAGATTTTCTAAGTCTATATGATTCGGCTGCAATGAAGACATGTTCTATATTTCAGTATGACATGGTTGTAATACAGACATGCCCTTAGTATACAACTTAAATCCCAAAAATAAAGGTAATCTTAGTTTTCAGAAGGAAGCAGCCATGTCTGAAAGTGACATCTAATTGAGGGGCAGACAAAGTAACAAATTAGAGAAAGATCCCACAGAATGACTCAGGTAGGGTAGCACAACTCTCACAAGAACAAGACAGGAAAAGGAGGCTACTTAAGAGCAGCACAGGTAGAGAGAACAAAGGTTTCTTACCAGAACAGTTTTACTGAAACAGGTTGCAGAGAGAACAAGCTAGACACACTTCATTCTGAAGACAGAATGAGCCAGAGAATGAGAAGGATTCAGAAGATTAAAATATATTGCCAGAATTAGTTTGAGGTCAGAAAGAGGAATTCAGTAAGAAGCAAAGGAAACCAGTTTGAATCAGTCAGCTTGAAGAGGCGTTTTGGCCAGAACAGCTAAGTTGAATCAGCCAGCAAGAGTTCAGAAGAACTAGAAAGGCTTGGGAATGGCTCTCATATTATCTCCCTAATCTGAGGACATAAAACACCATTTACAAAACCTGCTGCAATAACATGAAACATTATATGTAAAAATATAAATAACGACTTATAAAGCACTGAAACTATACAGAGTGTGAGCTCCACAAATGCAAGCCAAATATATTCTATATAACAAATGGATTTTAATTATTGTTGTTGTATCTTGAGTAAGAAGGGAAATTAGCTCACACTGGCCACTGAACTCATAATACTCCTGTCTCCATTTCTCAAGTGCCAGGATTATAGGCATATACCATCATATCTCACATGGACAGATATTTTACTTACTCCATATTCTACCTTTAATATTACCATATTTTAGTACTATGCTACCGGTAGTATTTAAATAATGTTCTAAACTTTAATAGTTAGACTTAGTTATAAATATCAATAGAAGCAAATATTTAGTTAGAACTCCTATTTCTCTATAACAGTCTAAACAAAAAATAATAGCAGTTAAAACAAATCTGTTAAAACATACTTATCAATTTAAATACTTAGTAGGAAATGAAGGTTAAATAATTATATAATTATTTATATATTTATCTTATCAGAATTCATTTTTTCTAAGATTATATTACATATTTTCTTATGTGTAAAATCACCCTCTCCTTTATGCAAATCGTTGTTTCCAAGTAAAACAACTGTATGGAATTTTCCATAAATAGTTTAAGCATTCCAGCCTAATTTCCACAGGAAGATTGAGAGTAACATTTTTCTTTTCAGTTTCAAAAGCTAGTTTTGATTATTGTACACAAAGTAATTTCATGGAAAAGCTGTTGGACAAACTCATTACCACCAAGCACAAAACTAGTCTCAAACATTTGAGAAGATTTTAAAGATTTCTGTATGCTATAGAAACAAATGCATAGTCCATGTTGCTCACTCTTTCCTTTTGGTTTTATGTTTTCTTTTTGTTTTGTTTGTTTTTTGAGACAGGGTTTCTCTGTGTAGCCTTGGCTGTCCAGAAACTCACTCTGTAGATGAGGCTGGCCTTAAACTCAGAGATCTGCCTGCCTCAGCTTCCAGAGCGCTAAGATTAAAGACATTCAACACCACCACTAGGCCCATGTTGCCTTCCTAATCACTATTACCTAACTATCAAGAACTTGACATACTGCTATTATTTTACTAACTTACAGGGGAGTTCACTTGTCATTTGGGGATAGTAATGGCCAAGCTGAACGACAAACTGGCTGGATTAAAGAACAGCACCCAAGAGATTTGTGAGGTACATCTCTGGGTGTGTCTGTGAGAGCATTTCCAGAAAGGATTAAATGAAGGGAAGACCTGCCCTGATTGGGAAGGTACTATCCTATGTCAAGAGGCTTCACAAAACAAAGCAAAACAAATGAACAAACAAAAATAGAAATCCCCTTCCTCTGCTTCCTGATTAACAACAAATTGAACAGCTCTAGTTAGACATTATGTTCTTGTCACTGAAATATCCTGCCCAAATACATGGACCCAAACAACCATGAGCCACACTTCCTGAAACCATGGGCCAAAATAAGTAATTCCTCATTTTAATTCCTTCTTGGGTATTCTGGTCATAGCAATATAAAAGTTAATACAGAGATAAAACAGTTGAAAATGTGGGAGCCCAGTGGTGCACACCACAAATCTAGCACTCTGGGAGGCAGAGGCAGGCAGATAGCTGTGAGTTTGAGGTCAGCCTGTTCTACAAAGCAAGTCCAGGACAGCCAAGACTAGAGAAACCTTGTCTTGAAAAAAAACAAAACAAATAAACAAACAAAAAATTGAAAATAAAAGAATATGGTCTCAACAAACACATCAGAGCCACAGGAATGCAAACTTGTGAAGTTAAAAAGACAGTAACATAAGCCAATAACTAAATGAGTGGAATAGTACTTACCATAAGGTAAATAAACACAAAGTTCATCAGAACTTCTATAATACTTAAAAGTAAGGCTGTTAGGATTTATTGAAAAATGATACCGTGCACACAACCAATTTTAAATCCAAAGATGTGTATTGAATGGAGAGACAGAGGGAGAGAGAGACATAATTGGGAGAGGGGGTGCCCAGACAGAAGAGGAGAGAGCACGAGAGCAAAAGAATAAGATAGTCAGGGAGCAAGTTGGTCCTTTTATGGAGCAACTTAACCATACCTGTCAGGAGCAACACCTGGCAGGCAACAAATGATGATATCATAGGTTGCTAGGCAACCCAGAAACAGGCTGTCTAAATATTAACATAAGCTGAATTTGAAATAAAATTTCTTCTTTAATACAGATCTTACTTCCTATCCACGCTGCTGAATTGACATTTTCACTTTTTATATTAATTACAGTTTATTCATTTTGCATCCCTGCTGTAACTCCCTCCCTCCTCCCCTCCTAACCCCACCCACTCTCTCTCACCTCCTCCTATGCCCCTCTCTAAGTCCACAGATAGGAGAGGTCCTCCTCCCCTTCCATCTGACCCTAGCTTATCCGGTCTCATCAGAAATGGCTGTATGCTTTTACAACATCTGATTCAGACCCTCAGATCAGCACTTAGAAATTGCCCGTTATTACCCTAAATCTGAAATAAGACTAAATCATTGTTCTAACTAACTGCTTGTTTCTCAATCATTGTCCTAACTCCATTTGATTTCTTAACCCATTCATTTTGTTTGTATCTGCTCCAGTTTATCTCCAATTGCAGGAAAAGTAACCCCTGCAGACAATCTCTCCCTGAATACCAGTAACAGGAATGGACATAAGACTATGAAAACAAACTATAGTGATCTGAAAAAGTTTTTATGGAACCTGGAGGGGACAGGAGCTCCACAAGGAGAGCAACAGAACTGAGAAATCTGGGGCTAGGGGTCTTTTCTGAGACTGATACCCCAACCAAGAACCATTCATGGCCATAACCTAGTACCCCTTGCTAAGATGTAGCCCATGGCAACTCAGCCTCCACATGGCTTCCCTAGTAAGGTTAAGCAGGGACTGTCTCTGACATGAACTCAGTGGCTGGCTCTTTGATCACCTCCCCCTAAGTGGGGAGCAGTCTTACCAGGCCACAGAGGAAGACAATGCAGCCAGTCCTGATGAGACATGATAATCAAGGGTCAGATGGAAGGGGATGACGACCTCACCTATCAGTGGACTAGGGAATGGACATGGGAGGAGATGAGGAACGGAGGGTGGGATTGGGAGGGAATGGGGTAAGGGGCTACAGCTAGGATACAAAGTGAATAAATTGTAATAATCAATCAATAAATAAATAAATAATGAAAAGATAAAGAAATGTCTTCCCTTTCATAAGTTCTGAAGCAAATAACCCAGAGAAAACTAGGCACACCTAATGACATGGCACACATAACAAATCCATATTTATACTACTTTCTTTCTGCTTATAACACTTTCTTTTTTAAATTAGGGGTTTAAAGAAAATCTCCTTCTCCCATCTCAAGCTGTCATTTCTTAATAAATGCCCTTCCACTTAAACAAATTCTGATGTTTCTACTGTCACCACTGAGAATCTTTTGCTGTATCTGAGCAAGTGCACAAAAATATCAATAAATTTCCAAATACCATATCAAAGGCTGAAAAGCATTACAGATGATATAGTTCAACATGAACATATACCTCATATCACAGGATGTGCACTTAAAGTTAAAATAACATTTATATGTATTTTATCATAGTAAAAATTGTAATTTATAAACACATAAACATAAACCATAAACTCTGTCTGTAAACATAAACCATAAAATCACTAACTAAAATTAACTTTGCTTCTTTTCCAATAGTACCAGTCAAATAAGTCACTCACTTTCTTGGTTTACTGGTATAAATATTAAGAGAAAAGTCAGGAACAAGAGAGACTGTCCTGGTTGGTTTAGAGGGAGCTTCAATTGAGAAAGCGGCTAAATCCAACTGACCTATGGGATGCCTATAAAGGTATTTTCTTGATTAAGAATTCATGTGGGAAGGCCCAGTTCACTCTGGCTAGTGGTAACCTGAGGCAGGTGAAACTGTATGGCATAAGGAAATTGAGCAAGCCATGGGGAACAATCTTGTGCATAGCGTTCTTCCATGGGTTCTACTTCAGTTCCTGCCTCCAAGTTGCTTAAAGATAGACTCTAGATTGTAAGCTGAACTAAATCACTTTCTTCTCCGGACTGCCTTTGGTCATAGTATCTTATCACAGCAAATGAAAGCAAACTAAGACATATACAAAACTCCATAATATGGAGAAGAGATAAGGCAATACTGGTTGCAAAAGTCACAATATGTTTTGCATAGGTTCCAAATTAACCCCTAAAATATGCCTTCAAAGTGGGTGCTTCCCAAGTTTCAACGAGAAGAAAAATGGAGAAAGGAAAGCTAAACAATTTGTCCAAGATATTTTAACTAGAGATTGATGGCACAATGACAGAAAGAGATTTGATTAACTCCTAAACCTGTGGTTTCTTCTATCCCACTTTTCTCTTTATGAATGCCATAGCCATGGTTCACACCAGGCAAGTGTTAATTTAAATGCAATCACAGCCAACAAACCAATCCCTGAAATGTGTCACTTAGACCATTAACATTGTATATACCCTGTAGAGTCAAGCATGATGCAAAAACACCAAAATAACTGCATGTTGATGATTATAATGATAACAGGATCCTGCTACTATCTACCAAGTGCCCTTTACATTTAGTGCTTCATCAATATTACTTAACTCTGAACATTCCAATACAAAGTACAAAGTAGGTGCTGTCTTCATTTTAACAACAGAAGAAAATGAGATGCACAGAGTTATGTCAAAGATTACTGCTCATATCTAGTTCAGAGACAGAAATTGAACCCAAGTTTCAATGCAGGTAAACACAAAATAAATCAGAGATACTGTTATTTAGAGAACACCACATAACTTCATCAGTCTAATTCAGATGGTCACTATGTGTTCTCAGAAGAGAGAAGGGATCAGACAAACTCACTTTCTCCACACAATTCTACTCTATCCCACTTCCTCCTTTAATGTTTCCACCCAAGGAAGACAAGAAGCAAACTAAAAACAACCAAAATAAATACTATGGATTGTTCCAACAACCACAGTACAGCTAAAAAGTGCATGCATGTGTGCATACATGTGTGTTACATTTTGTCCTTAAGAAATACTATGACAGCCAGAGAATGCAGTAGGATAACCTTTTACACCTCCTTCAAATCATTTTAAATATTTACAGCTCATTTACTGGGTTTGAGGTAGAATCTCAGAATTTGCAAATCTAACAATCTCCTGGTTAAATATTAGACCACCACAGTTTCACTATTCTAATACTTATTCAGTCTGATGACCTTTGTATACCAAGTTCAGTCACCAAACAATACCTATTAGCAGCTGGAAAGACAGTGTTTACCTTCACCTTGTGTGCTGGCTAGTTTTATGCCAATTGTTGGTATAATGTTCTTGTGGAATGTATACAATATACCTTTGTTCATTCAAATGCTAATTTCTCTACCCCACTATCTGGTTTCAATCCAGACTTTGCATTGTTTTTTTAAATTTTTTTAATTTTTTTAATATTAGTTACAGTTTATTAACTCAGCTGTATCCTGTTCCCTCATTCCCTCCCAATCCCATCCTCTCTCCCTCATCTCCTCCCAGCCCCTTTCTAAGTCCACTGATAGGGGAGGACCTCCTCCCCTTTCATCTGACCCTGGTTTATCAGGTCTCTTCAGGATTGGCTGCACTGTCCTCCTCTGTGGCCTAGCAGGGCTGCTCCTCCCTTGGGGGGGGGGGGGAGGTCAAAGAGCCCGCCATTGAGTTCATGTCAGAAATAATCCCTCTTCCCCTTACTAGGAAACACACTTGGATACTGAGCTACTATGGGCTACATCTGAGCAGAGGTTCTAGGTTATATCCATACAAGGTCCTTGGTTGGAGAAACAGTCTCATAAAAGACCCCTATGCCCAGATATATTTGGTCCTTGTGGAGCTCCTGTCCTCTCCAGGTCATATTAACTCCCCCTTCTTTCATATGATTCCCTGCACTCTGTTGAAGGTTTGGTTATGAGTCTTAGTATCTGCTTTGATACACTGCTAGGTAGTCTTTCAGAGGCCCTCTGTGGTAGGCTCCTGTCCTGTTACTTGTTTTCTCCTACATCCAATGTCCATCCCATTCAGACTTTGCATTGTAATGTTTATTCTAAGCATCACCTGTCTCAAGTTTGTATAAACATGCCACCATTTGTCCTCTGTAATTTCAATCAAACAAGCAGCCAATGCTGCACAACAGAGAGAATAGAGTGGAACATCCTGGTCCAGAGGGGAGGAAAAGGAAGCCAGTGGGGAAGTCAGAAAGCAGAGATCAGCAGGAGAGGACTGGGAACCATGAGGAGAGATTAACTATACTTAAGATATGACTAAAAGCAGGCATAATGTGGGAAATCTGAATGGGAGGAAACTATGCAGGCTTGGAGGTTTAGGATGGAGTAACTATTGGCCAGTATTGTGTTCTAGGTTAATTAAATAAACCCTAGTCTCTGTGTGGTGATTTGGGTATACAGCTAGTTTAGGATTAACTAAAAGATAAATCAATAATGAATATTAGTAACCCACAACAGCCAACCTGACACAAACCAGAGTCATCTGAAAAGAACAAACTTGAATTAAGAAGATTCCCCCACCAGAATGGCCTGTAGGGAAGACTATGTTGTACTCTCTTGATTCATAATTGATATGAGACAGTCCAGTGCACTGTGGATGGTACTGCTCCTGAGCATGTCCTCCTCTTACAAGGAAGCAGGCTAACTAAGACATGAAGAGTAAGCCAGTAAAAAGTATTCCTCCACATGTCTTCTGCTTCAGTTCCTACCTCTATGTTCCTGCCCTGGCTTCCACTGATGATGGACTGTGATGTGGGACTGTAAGCAAAACAAACCCTTTCCTCACCATGTTGCTTATGGTCATAATGTTTTATTACAACAGCAGAAGCCCTAACTAAGACACCTTGCTATATATAACATGACTTTGTAATAGTAGCATAAATTTGAAACAGGCAAGTTAAAGTCTAATCCAGGAAGGAGTCCATAGTGTATACTAAATCAATGGATCCTCAGTGAGTCAGTCGACATTCACTTATGTAATAATATACATTTGTTAAAAGCTAAAGGAAAAAGTCCAAGGAAAAAATAAAACTTTGAAGAAATTTTACAAAATTTATGATTAACATGTAGAAAATCAACATGAAATACAAAATACTTTGGACTTATATAAAATATTATATTTCCTTTACAAAAATTTGGCTTACCTTTTAGCAAATTACAATTAAAAATATTTTAATGACCATTCTACTGTTCATAACAAAAAAGAGAACAGCAACAGCGTGAATTCAACATGCTCTCACACTGGTGCAGCATGAGCACAACAGTGGTGAGCAGAGCAGCCTTGCACTATGTTCTGATATACTAACCCTGATCTACAAGGTTGAGACAACACATAGCCATGGCAGAGCGACTCTTCTCTTTTATTTACTAAGAAACTTATTTAGTATCATTATGACAGAGCCCTGTCGAAACATTAAAATAGCTGCTTATGAACATAAAATGTGTTCCAAACTGAATACACAAAAAATTCAGTCTCATAAAGCAAAAATACAACCATATATCATTATATCCTACCAATGACAACAGTTTATAAAGTGAGGGCTTCTATGGGAGTAATTCTGTGTTTGTTTCAATTCAATTGACATCAAGGCATTTAAGGTTTACAAGATACATTTGAAAAATAAGTAACAGAGAATAGTAAAACTGCTTAGTGGAGAAAGATGCTTGCATCAAGCATGACAACTAGAGTTCAGTTTCTAAACTGACATCATAGAAAAAGAAAGCCAATTCCCACAAGTTGTCCTCTGACTGACCTTCACTCACATTACATAAACATATGCAAAAACACATACACACAAATAAAATGAAAAAATTATAAAATATATTAAACTTTAAAAACAAAAAAGGAAACTAATAAATCTGACACAAAATGCTTCATAAACAAGATGTTAAAAACAACCAACAAGGTAGGAAACTTATTTAAACTACATATGAGAGGAAATAATGTGAGAAGTATCTAAGACAGCAATCCACAATAAAAACAGGAAAAAGATATGAGCAAGTAAATCAAAGTAGAAAGCTTCATAATTCAGAGAAAGAGAAAAAAAACCTGAAATGACCAAAATACATTAAAAGATGCTCAACATCAACAATGGGAAAACAATGCAAATCAAGCAAACCTCTAAGCCGAACACCAACTATATTCCCTGTGTGTTCTAGTTATGGTTTCCATTGCTGTGAACAGGCAACATGACCACAGCAACTCTGATAAGGGACACATTTAATTGGGGCTGGTTTATACTTCCAGAGGTTTAGTCCATTATCATCATGGTGGGAAGCATGAAAGCATGCAGGCCATGATGCTGGAGGAGCTGAGAGTGCTACATCTTGATCCATAGGCAGAAAGAGACTGAGCATATATAACCTCAAAGCCTGCCTCCACAATGACACAGTTCCTCCAACAAAGCCACACTTACTCCAGCAAGGCCACACATCTAATAGTGTCCCTCCCTAAGGGCCAAGCATTCAAACATGAGTCTATGGGAGCAATACCTATTCAAACCACCACACTGTGTAACAGTGAAACAAGAATTCTAGTACAAAAATTTCTAGAAGAGAATAACTGCACTGAGAAATTTGGCATTACTTACTAAATCCAGCTATTCTTTTCAATATAACCCAGCAATCCATCTAATTATATATCACTCGAACTACAAAAGGTGCACAAAATATTTATAGAAGATTATTCATAGCAGTATTGGTATAAAAGAAAAACTAGGAACCTACTTTTAGTCTCAGATTGATCATAGTATTCAGCAATTGAGTATAACGAACTCTAGCTGGTGTGGTGGGGGAAGCTTATAATTCCTGCAATCGGAGGTAAAGGCAGGAGGACCAGGAACTGAAGATCACACTCAGCACTCATAGGAGTTCAAGGCCATCTGAGCCTAGCAGAGGCACTGCATTAAAACTTAAACAAATAAGCTCTAAAAAGCATTCAACTATTCAATAATATTTTTGAGCTGAACTATGTTCACACTCAAAATTCTTATGTGGAAGTTCTAACCACATGTAGCACAGAACGTTACTGAACTTGGAGACAAGGCTTTCAGAGAAGTAATTAGGTTAAAATGAGGCTATCATGGTGTACTCATATAACACACAGATATGGGGATGCTGCCATAACTACCAAACTGAGGAGTTAGTGATGATCTACGAACAGAAACCTCAGAAGAAAGGAAGCCTACTGTATTTTTATTATGAACTTCAAGCCCCCAAAACTGGGGAAAGGGAGGAAGAGAGTTAGCTACCTCAGTCATGTTATTTTATTACAACAGCCCTAGGAAACAAATATTCTTTAAACACACACACATACATACACGGTAGCTAGGAAAAGGCATTATGCTTCCTATTAAGTGTCAAAACTTGGGATTTACTTACAGCAACACCAAATGAACTAATACGATCTGTTCTACATGCTGCACTAGGAGGAAATCATCACCTTCATTTCGTACATGAACAAACTTAGAACTTGTGCTTGTCCCAGTGTCACCCCGCAATAAAGTGCCAGAACCGGAACGAAACCATGGTGAGTCAACTGCAATAGGTCATAGCTCATTCAGTATAACCAGAATAACACAAAAAAACTTGGTTATGCCATTTTAATTCTGCTTAACAAGAATAAGTAAGAAGAGAATCCCAGAAAAATATAATTACAAAGAAAATGTAATTAAGGAGCTACAAATTGTAAAAAACTATGTTGGTCTCTATACTGTCTTCTACATGCTATGCTTTACTACGAAACACTGAACTCACATTCTGAATCAATCTGAGAACACTGTGCTAGTGACTGAAAATTCTAATACTCATGTTGAAAAGTAATAACCATCATTGACAATGATTAGGTCATAAGTATTGATGAATTAATTAATGCTATCACTTGAAAGAGTAGGCTAGGTATTGTAAAAAAAAAAAATGGCTTTCTATAAAACCAAGTAAGACTTTCTTGGGGCTTTATTGTTCTTTCTCCTTCCCTCTCTCCATATGATACCCTCCACCATGGTATGTTAAACCAAAAGAGCCTGAACAGGTACATTAAGCACCTCAATATGGCACTTCTCAGCCTCTAACACTGAGAAAATAAGTTTCTTTTCTTTATAAATTACTCAGTCTGTGGTATTCTACATAGCAACATAAAACAGTAAGAGAGCAGTTCAAGTGCTATCACAGACAGTATTTTATAAAAATTACCACAGCAATATTTGCTTGCTGCTACTATTCCATGCAGAAGCATAATTCCCCCTCCAAGTAAATTATAGCAGACCTTTCTTACAAAACCAAGACATCCACCACCTCCCTATACCTCCTGCCACTCTTAGAACCCAACCACTATAGTGTGCAGCAGCCCAGACCCCACTGAAAGCTCCAGCAGGCCTAAATTCTACTGTTTCATTATAATGTATAATGGTCCTGAACCTTTGAAAGTTTGTTTGACTAAGCTTCCCCCACAGAAAATCCACCTGATGAGTAAGTAGAGATTGTACATACCAACAGATTTTTAGGTTTTTTAATGTCTCATGAAGGCTTACAGGACTTGATTTTTCAAAGTCACTAGAAGTATTTTAAGAATATAAGTTTATAAACTAGGTTCTATCACTTATGGTAAGAAACATGTCTTTCCAGCACTTTATCATCTCAGTTTGTTTATAAAAACAATGATCATATGCACTGTACTATACTATTTTATTTTCTTACTTCCACTGTAAAGAAAAGACCTTAAAAGAACAACTGTATCAAAACCCTTTCTATAATTCTAGGAAACAGTTTAAAATTTACTGCAAAGAGGGTATTCCTTAATTATTTATCAATCAAACAAAGCCATGAACATAGTCATGGAAGCTAGAGGAGGAAACCTGCTTCAGTCTACTAATGCATCTTCTTTCACATATATGTACATTTTCTGGTTTAGGAGAAATACTCTTTGGGAAAGAAACTTGTAACTATTTAGAGGAGGAATACTCTTTGGGAAAGAGACCTGTAACTATTTAGAGTAATCATCAACAGAGGGGAGTCTAAAAAGCCACTGGACTTGCTCAGCTTTGTCACAAAGTATAAGCCCTGCTAAAGAGAAAGTAAACATATAACTTTATTAATAAAGAAATCTTAATAGATTAAGAACACCTAGAAATGAAGCCATTTCCAGGGAAGAATGTGAGGGTTCCAGTACTGGAGTAATTCAAGCAGTTGGGAAGTCATAGGGAATTACTATTTAAAGGGGTAAAGCATCAAATGGGGAAAATAAAATTGCACTTCACAGGATCTTTAAATCTGTTAAGTAAGCATAAACAATGTTTATTATCTTACAACAGATAAGTCAATATCTTAAAAAATGTACAAGTCTATATAAAGTAAATACTGGTTTCTTTCTGTATTTCCTACCTTAGGCTTGGGGATGTAAATATGAAAGTACTAGGCATATATTCTATCACTAAGCTACAATGCTAAGCAAGTCCTTTTCCATTAAGGTACACAGTCTCAGCCCTGATTTCATATTTTCCTTATAAACCATCTTAAAAGAATGACCACCAACTTCCTTGAATACTTCAAATTTCAAGCTTCCTTAGCTTCTTCCTGTCATGTAGTCTTCATATATGCTGTGCCTACAGAACTCTTCAGACAGCATCTAAAGCCTCATTTCTTCCAAAAAGCATTTCTTATTTGATAATATCAAATCCTTTTTTACCATACTTCTTTCCTAGAAAGCAAAGTCCCCACAATCTTACTTACCATGGAATTATAAAATGGCTACCACCAATGCTCAATAAATGTTTGTTGAATAGATGGATAAAAACAACATTCCCATAAGGCTAGCATTTCCATAAATTATGACTTCAAGTGAATACAAATCAACTTTTCAAAATTATAGCCAAGCTATTTCTTTATCACAAGTGATTAAACCATATCCCTAGAGGTAAAGGACAATAAGAAAATACGTAGCCCGCTCCCATAGCAATATTTTTGTACTTGTCTTATTGCGAAAATACAGTACTTTTCAATAACTTTTGGCTTCCCAATACAGGGAAGAAATTTATTTTCCAGAATCCCTTTAAGATTCTGACAAGCCAAATGATTCTCAAGTCAAAATGTGGGTAATTAAACTGAAAGAATGCATTATTTGAACGTAAAGTTTAATTAGCATGTTTAGGTAATAAGGAAGAGAGCTTCCAGACAGATGGACAAGCACCAAGTCATATAAAATATTTCCAAATATGTCTTTAAAGAAAGATATGAAAATGCCCAAGAAAGAGATAAATTGTGTTGCTAAGAAACACTAAAATTGATGAGCAAATTGTCTTTCATTCAAAAGCCAAGTTAAAGGATATCATTTATTAGTATAACTCTTTTTCATGGTTATTCAGTTCATAAAACCTTTATAATGCATGTAGGACCAAAAGAGGAGAATTCAGAAATCACTAAAGTACGTTTCCAGGGGCCACTACACTGGTGTTGCTGTCTACCAAATGTAAATTGGTCAGACATGATGGTGAACAACTGTAACACAGTACTCAGAGGCTGGAAAAGAATCTGGGTTTACAACTAACTTCAGCTACACAGTGAGTCATTGTCTCAAAAGAAGAAAAAGTGAGGGAAAAATGTTAGGGGACAACAACTACATGTAATAAAAATATCCCTTTCAGTATCAAAGGTACAAATATTTCTAATCATAATAAATCTGTTCTATCAATAATATCCATGATATTTCAAAATGTAAAAACATAAATCCTAATGAAGTGTTATGATACAGTTCTACTCTATTTGTATCTTTTTTTTTAACCACTCATTAAAGCTGGAAAGATAGCTCAGTGATGAAAAGCACTGCTCATTCATAAGACCCAAGTTCAGAACCTATATCAGGTGGCTCACAAATGCCTAAAACTCTAACTCCAAAGACATTCAATGGCCTCCATAGACACCTGCACTCACATGCACATCACATACAAGATACTCACATACTAAAATTAAATAAAAATATATCGCACACAAATAATTTATCCTAGCTTATGCAGATTCTGTTGTCTTGTAAGACTCAGAGCTACAACACCAGCACTGTACCACCACGTGAAAGCAATACCTCAAGCTCAATTTTCAAATCCTTCAGCTTTATTTTGGACCCAAAATCAACTGTCACCAAACTGTCACCATCATAAGTGCCAATCATGGACTCTGTCTCTCCTCCATATCAGAGACAAATAGCAAACATTGGAAAAGTTGAATGGAGGCCTTCAAAATGAATAATGAATTCCAAAGAATGACTGAGTTTTAATAAATTCAATAAAAGTTATCAAGAGGTCCACATATGGAAAAGACTAAGTCGTACATAATGTCAAATATTCTAAAGATGAAGCAATTATTATGGTATATAGATATTTCTTCTTATAGTAACACTGTTCTGATAGTAATACTAATTGTAGTGGAAGTTTTGGTTGTGTTAGATAGATGTATTTTTGTTGTTCCAAGTGTGGGATGCAGGAATGCTTTTGGTTTGTCCACACCAAATAGCAGCCTTGTGAGCGGGCTCAATGGGGCTTATGATCTTTGCCATCTGTTAAGAACTTTGTGAAAAAGTAAGTGATCTGTCAGCTGGAAATTGCCTCGTGCAGAAGATTTTGAGTTTTGCCCACTGAAAAACATCCTTGTGCAGACTGTGAAAAGAAAAGGTATAAATAAGAGGGAGACAGAGAGAGAGAATGAAATGGCTTCAAGATGCTCTTAGAGTAAGCTTCAAAAAGGTTGCTTCTGTCCCTACTGCTGATGATCCTTGTTCCTGCTTTTGCTATTGCTGGATTGCTGGTTTGCTGATTTGTTCTGTTGCTATGTTCACCAATGCTACTGGTTTGCTAGTCTGCTGTTTGACTGGACTAATGGATATCCTGACCACAAAGAATGGACTCGACCCCAAGGAACTATGACTAAAGAGATCTACATCCCCTGTCCCTACTAACCTTCTTTCTCTTCTCCTAGGGCTGGGGGTTGTAAAGGGGGCAGAGTCTTAAGGAACCCCAAACAAAGTAGGTTTAAAAACATCAAAGACAGCAACTTATGATTTTAACAATATTCTCAATTCATAAATTTGAAGACAGACACAAAAATCTTCTAACTTTTTATTACTAAAGTGTTCAAGTTTTCACAATAGCAGCGAAGAGAGTCTAATGAATCACTCTCACACAGGTTAAACAATAATCATCATTCCAATAACTCTATCCACAAAACTGGCTACATACCTAGCATGTTAACCAAAACAGAAATCATGGGTTTTAGGCAAAAAATTTATTTTTAATCTTTCACTATTAAACATTCAAAGTGATAAAACAACCTCAGCCCCAAAGTAAAAACTCAAGTAATCCACAAAACTTTCCTAGTCCCTCACAAGTTAAATAAAAACCATATGGTACCTTCTTATAAAACTCAATTCAATAGATCTAAACTGTTAATCTTACAATAGGTAACTCAGAGAGATAGAATATGAACTATATATCATACATTACTGTGCCAATAATTAAATATAAAGTTAAAAAAAATAGTACTGGATTATAACAGAAGAAAACTTTCATTCTTTAACAGTATTTCAAAATGAAGTATTATTTCAAATGGCTTAACCTCACCCACAATACAAAAAGTATGCAAGCATGTATGTATGTATGAATGAATACACACACATATATATGTATACATATATGCATATGTGTGTATGCAAACACACATGTATTTAATCCCCGAACAAAGCTAAAAACTAAAGTTACCCAGAGGCTGGATAACCCACAGACCTAGGAAAGAAACCACCACCACCCCCAAAAAAAAAAAATCAATGAAATGATTCCTAATGATATTCTGCTATACTCATAGACTGGCACCTAGCCCAACTGTCATCAAAGAGGCTTCATCCAGCAACACATGCAGAGACCCACAGCCAAACAAATACTGTTGACAAGGGAAAGGTTGTAGGAGCCACAGGTGTCAAGGACACCACAAGAAAACCCACAGAATCAACTAACCTGGGCTCATAGGGCGTGAACTGACAATCAGGGAGCCTGCATGGGTTTGAAGTAGGCCCTCTGCATATATGCTACAGGTGTATAACTTGATTTTCTTATGGGTCTCCTAATAATGTGACCAGGGCTGTCTCTGACTCTTTTGCCTCTCTCTTTTTGGAACCCTTCTTCTCCTACTGGGTTGCCTTGTCCTTAATATGAGGGAGGTACCCAGTCTTACTGTAACTTGATATGCTGTGTTTGTTTCCTTGGGAAGCCTGCCCTTTTCTGAAGAGAAATGGAGGAGTAGATGGAGGAGGGGGAGAGCTGGGAGTTAAAGAGGGAGGGGAAACTGAGGTCTGGGTGAAAAAATTAATAATTTAAAAAACAAAGAGAAAAGGGTTGCTAGATGTTTATTACACTATTCTCAATATTTCTATGGTTAAAATATTCTTCACATTAAAAGACTAGACCAAAAAACACAAACAAAACTAAAAACAAAACAAGAAACCTGACACTACAAAGTACTTTAAACATTTAATCTAGGACCTACAATTTGCCGAGGGCTGTCCAGAACCAGCCACTGCCAGTGGAGTAAACAAGGTCCTCCTTTCCTAAGCACAGACTTCCTAGTCACCATCTTAAGTTTTCTGAGCCACCTTTTACTTGTAGAAAAATGGCTCTGGACCTAGAAACGATCATCCTGAGTGAGATATCCCAAAAGCAGAAAGAAACACTTGGTATATACTCACTTATATAGACCTATAGGATAGGATGGACATGCTGAAATCTATACACCTAGGGAAGATAAGCAAGAAGGAGGACCCAGGGTGGGATGATCAATCATCAGTTAGATGGACAAATGGGATGGACACTGAATGTAGGAGAAAACAAGCAATAGGACAGGAGCCTACCTCAGAGGGCCTCTGAAAGACTCTAACTAGCAATGTATCAAAGCACATAAGATAATTCACAACCAAGCCTTCGGCAGAGGGCAGGGAATCATATGAAAAAAGGGGGAGTTAGTAAAACTTAGCAAGGACAAGAGCTCCACAAAGACCAAATAGATCAGGGCACAGGGGTCTTTTATGAGACTGTTTCTCCAACCAAGGACCATATATGGATATAACCTAGAACCCCTGCTCGGATGTGGCCCATGGTAGCTCAGTATCTAACTAGGTACCCTAGTAAGGGGAACAGGGACTATTTTGGTCATGAACTCAATGGCTGGCTTGTCAACCATCACCGCCCCCTCAAGGGAGGAGCAGCCTTGCTATACCCCAAAAGAGGACATTGCAGCCAGCCCTGAAGAGACATGATAAGCTAGGGTCAGATGGAAGGGGGGAAGTCCTCCCCTATCAGTGGACTTGGAGGGGGCCAGGGAGAAGATAAGGGAGGGATGGGGAGAGTAGGAGGGAATGAGGGAGGGGGCTATGGCTGGGATACAAAGTATATAACCTGTAATTAATATAAAAATAAATAAATTACTTAAAAAAATCTTAACAGGTTATCTCTCATGATTATTACTACAGAGTTCTCTTTTGAAAATAGCCTAAACAATTATGGATTAAAAAAAAAACTGGATTCCTCGTGCATTGCTACAGGAAATAGAACATGACATAGACAATATGGAACATAGTACAATAATCCCTAAAACAATAAAACAAAACTACTATATGATCTAACAATTATTTCTCATTACACATTTCAAAAGAACTGAAAAAACAGACTTGAACAGATTATTTGTACACTCATATCTATAATGGTATGGTTTCAACAGTCAACAGGTGGGAGAAATCCAAGTGTATTTCAATGGCTGAAGGAAATAAATGTGATATATGTATACATAATGGAATAGTATTCAGCATTTTAAAGAAAGGAATATCTGACACAGGCTACAAGGGTAAATCTTGAAGGCATTAAAATAAGTAAACTAAGCAGGCCACAATAGGACAATAATGTATGATTCAATTTGTATGAGTTACGTAGACTAGGAAAATTCACAGAGACAGACAGTACACTACTAGCTGTCAAGGGTTGGGGAAATTAGCAATAGGTGGTTGTTGACTAATGGCTACTCAGTTTCAGTGGAGTGAAATAAAAACCTTCTGGAAATAAATAACAATGATGGTTTTAAGACAGAATAAACATTTTATACTACCAAACTGCCCAAGAAAAGTGGTAAAATAGTAAGTTTAATAGATGTTTTATAATATAGTTTAATGACCATAACTAACTGTTAAGTGATACAAAAATTTGTCAGAAGATATAAATAAATGATTGAAAATGCCAACATGAGCCATGTTCTAGACCAGCAAACTCCTAGATAAATACTCTCAAAACTTAAACATTAGACTATTCTGAACTGTAAAGATGTTCATCACAGCCTTATCTAATACTGGAAGTAGCCCAAGTGTCCACAGTAGGTGTCCTTTTTTTAAAATCTATTTTATTTAGGTTTCTTATATCTCTTTCTCCACCTCAATCCCTTCCAACACCCCAACACAAGGTAGGAGAAAAAGGTTTGTAGGGAGAAGGGGCACAGTTCTCTTTAGCTACTTCCTACTGTTCAGGGTTCTTGGGTTCCCTGGGGCAAGGTCAATCTTCACAGTCAGGATGTCTCCAACTTCTCATCAAACTGCAATAACAGCCACCAGGAGCAGCAAAGGGAGCAGCAGCCTTCTTCCTTCTCCTTGGAGCTCCCCTCTCCCTGTCCCTCTCTGGACTCAGGCATTCATTCTTTCTCAGAGTCCTCAGAATTAAACTGTCCACAGCTGTCAAAGATCACACACCTCTCAAAGCCTGCACGAGGCAGTTATTCTGCTGCTCTAGACAATCTAAAGCAGCCCCATATCCTACACCTGGAATTAAAACAAAAACATTTACATAACATAAATGAGTTTTAAAGACAAATAAACGTTCACTACAATCCACTGTCTGGATAACATAGATGTGAACCAAACTGTCTTGAATTAGCTAAAAATAATTTAGTGTAACATATTTAAACTAAAAACAGCATCAAGTCAGAGGAGGAAAGCAAAGATCAAAGATAAGATACATACAAATATTACATATTTTCTCTGAATATATTTAGCAACTGTATGAAATTGGGGGTCTTATTAGGAAATATTTGTTTCGTAGGGGGTAAAAGATGAGAAAGGGGCTTAAAACAATGCGCAAAAATTTTAAAAGGTACTATACAAATAACTGGTGGCAGTTTGCAAGAAAGGAAGCTAATTAATGCATTGTTCCCTGAACCAAAGAGCCAAGAGAGTTTGGAAAACTAATTACATTTTCTTTCCCAAATATTGCAGTTTTTTAATCTAAGACACTTCCATTTACACAGCATTTAATGTGACCATCTGTTTATTAACAGGGAGTATGCTGAAAGATAAAAGATTTTTTAAGCAATCATGATGCCAATGTTCAAATCTTCATAAAAAAATAAGACTAAAATTATTGCAATAAGCCATTTCTTAGACTCAAAAGCCATTAAAGAAAACAAGACAGCTATGCAACAAAACAAGCATACATAAATAAATATATTTGTGTGCGTGTGTGTGTGTGTGTGTGTGTGTGTGCATACATCATGAAGCCTGGTTAGTTTTTATTGTCAACTTGACACAACCTAAAGTCACTTGGGAAGAGGAATGTCAACTGAAAAACTGCCTGGTTCCCATTTGTCTGTCGGCTGTGAGGTAAACTGATTTCAGTGGCAATTGATGTAGAAGGTCCTAGCATACTTTGGAAAGTTCTATCCCAAGACACATGGCCCCGAGTGGTATATGAAAGCTAGCTGAAGCTGGAAATAGTGGAGCATAGCTTGAATTCCACCACTCTGGAGGCAGAGGTAGGAAGATCTCTGAGTTCAAAGCAGCCTGATCTCACATTAGTTTCAGGATAGCCAGAACTACACAGTGAGGCCTTGTCTTGGAAAAGAAAAAGATAAAAAGAAGGAAAGCTAGATGAACACAAATCAGAAACCAAATCAGTAAGTGCCTAGCCCCATGATTCCTCAAGTTCCTGCCCTGACACCCGTTATGATGGATTATGACCTGAAAGTATAAGGCAAGAGAACTTCCTGAACAGAACACCAACAGCCCAGGCTCTAAAAGCAACAGCTAATCAGTGGGACCTCATGAAACTGAAAAGCTTCTGTAAAGCAAAAGACACTGTTGTCAGAACAAAACAACAGCCTACAGACTGGGAAAGGATCTTCACCAACCCTATAGCTGACAGAGGGCTAATACCCAGAATATATGAATAACTAAAGAAGTTAAAAAGCAATAAATCAAGCAATCCAATTTAAAAACTGGGGTACGGAGCTAAACAGAAAATTCTCTCTAGAGGAATATAGAATGGAAGAGAAACACTTAAAGAGATGCTCAACGTCCTTAGCCATCAGAGATGCAAATCAAAACCACCCTGAGATTTTACCTTATACCCATCAAATGGCTGGATCAAAAACTCAAGTGACAACACATGCAGAAAAGGTTGTGGAGAAAAGGGAACCCTCCTCCATTGCTGGTGGGAATGCAAACTTGTACAACCACTTTGGGAATCAATCTGGCTCTTTCTCATACAATTAGGAATAACGCTTCCTCAAGATCCAGCTATACCACTCCTAAGCATATATCCAAAAGATGCTCTTGGGAGAGGAAGAGGGAGGGAACTACAGGGGTATATAAGGTAAATAAAGTGTAATTAATAAAGAATTTAATAAAAAACATATACATTTTTTAAAAAGATGCTCAAGTACACAATAAGGACATTTGGCAACCATGTTTGTAGCAGCTTTATTCATAATAGCCAGAACCTGGAAACAACCCAGATGTCCCTCAGTTGAGGAATGGTGGTACATCTAGACAATGGAATACTACTCAGCAATTAAAAACAAGGAAATCATGAATTTTGTAGGCAAATGGTAGGATTTAGGAAAGATCATCCTGAGTGAGGTATCCCAGAAGCAGAAAGATGCACACAGTATATACTCACTTATAAGTGGATACTAGACCTATAAGATAGGACAAACATACTAAAATCTGTACACCTAAAGAAGATAAACAAGAAAGAGGACCCTGGGTAAGATGATTAATCCTCACTTAGAAAGACAAATGGGATGGACATTGGATGTAGGAGAAAACAAGAAACAGGACAGGAGCCTACCACAGAGGGCCTCTGCAAGACTCTACCTAGCAGTGTATCAAAGCAGAGGCTGAGACTCATAATCAAACCTTGGGCAGAGTGCAGGGAATCATATGAAAGAAGGGGGAATTAGTATGACCTGGGGAGGACAGGAGTGCCACAAGGACCAAATATATCTGGGCACAGGGTCTTTTCTGAGACTGTATCTCCAACCAAGGACCATGCATAGATATAACTTAGAACCCCTGCTCGGATGTAGCCCATGGCAGCTCAGCATCCAAGTGTGTACCCTAGTAAGGGGAACAGGGACTGTCTCTGACATGAACCCAGTGGCGGGCTCTTTGAGCTTCTTCCCCCACCGCCCTCCACCAAGGGAGGAGCAACCCTGCTAGGCCACAGAGGAGGACAGTGTAGCCAGTCCTGAAGAGACCTGATAAACCAGGGTCAGATGAAAAGGGAGGAGGTCCTCCCCTATCAGTGGACTTGGAAAGGGGCAGGGAGTAGACAAGGGAGGGAGTGTAGGATTGGGAGGAAATGAAGGAGTGGGATATAGCTGGGATACAGAGTTAATAAAATGTAACTAATAAAAATTTTAAAAGAATAGAGCTACAGAGCCATAGGGCCAATGATAGCATGATACTGGCACAAAATAGTCATGAAGCCCAACAGAACAGAATAAAGGACCCAAAAAGAAACCTACATAGATATAGCCACCTACTTTTTGACAAAGATGTCAAATGCATAAACTTAGGGGAGCTGGAGAAATGGCTCAAGTACGTGAAATTTTTATACAAGCATGAAAACAGTTTGGGTAGATGTGAGGGCAATCTGGCTGTGACATCTGTCACCCCATTGATCACCAGGGTTAATTCAGCTGATCTGGCTAGTTAGGCGGGTGTCCCCTTCCTCCTTCACAGCTCCATGTGCATCCCTCCCAAAGCTACACACTCAGTAGAAGAGGACGACCTTCCCCAAATAGAGGAGGACCCATCTTCGGTCAAGGGTATACAAGTAGCTACACTCCCCTGCTAGAACCTTCAAACAAAGCTCAAGAGTTTGGGGACCCAGCTTCCAGATAAATGCCAAGTGGTCAGCAGGAGTTTGAAGAAGATGGTTATAAGGAGAGAGATGAAAATATTTTTTTTTCTTTTAATGCACTCCAGGACCCCATCCCATGGTACCAGCCTCATTTAAAGTAAGTATCCAAGTCTCAATTAACTGAATTAGAAATACTTTCATAGAAACATGGCATAACAGTACACGACTTTAATCCCAGGAGACAGAAGCAAGTGGATCTCTGTGAATTCTTCAAGGCAAGCCTGGTCTACAAAGTATGTTCCAGGGTAGCCACAGCTACATAGCAAGACCCTGTCTTGAAACCCCACCCCACCCCGCCCCCATGTATCCCTCTAAAACAGGCTCCATAGGCATGTCCAGAAGTTTCCTTTCATAGTTATCTAAATTCTGACAAGTTGATAATATTAGCAATCACAAGTCCACCCTGGTCAACTTGACACCAAGCTTTTAAGCCCTATATTCTACCCCTTATCTCTGTAGGTTCATGGCCATCTCATAATGCAAAATACATTCAATCTAACTTCAAAAGTCCCCATAAGTTTAAGTACAGAGTCTCCTCTCAGGCTCAGGATATAAGCCCCTTGTTCAATCAAAAAATAATTTATATATTCTAATATGCAACATCAAACATTCCCATTCCCAAGAAGAATGGAGCATAGCATAGAAAGAGCAGATTAAAGCTAGAACTGGAGATCATTATGTTATGAAAAATAAGCCTGGCTAAGAAAGACAATTATATCATGCTTTCTCTTACATTCTGAGTCAAAATGGGCAGTGTGGTGCAGGGGGGGAAGCATTTGGAAATAAGAAGAGGATCAGTGTGGAGAACTAATTATGGATAATTGGATAATGGGTACTACAAACAAAGTAACTTACATACATGTATGAAAACATAATGAAATCCATTCCATTTTTTTAATGTCCTTGAATGTGTGCTCACATGAGTTTATGTGTTCCACCTGTGTATAACAGTCTGCAATGGCAAGGAAAAAAGCTTCAGCTCCCCTGAAACTGTACTTACAGATGGTTGTGAATTACCATGTGGGAACTGGGAACCAAACCTAGGTCCTTAGCAAAAGCAGTAAGCCACTTAGACACTAAGCCAGCTCTCAGCTCCTTTTGAAACTCATTCATGTTTATAAATAATATGCAGTAATAAAAGATTTACCTCTTTAAAAACAACTTTATGGATTATGGTTACTATTTTTTGTAAAAATATTCACTGGAAGTTACAAGATATATGTTTCTGTATATACTTTGTGCATGTGTTTTAACTTTTAGAAAGTATTTCATACTTGAACTCAATATATCAAGGACTATGCACCAAGGCCAATAAATTGTGTTTTTTGATTTACAAAAATCCACACAAGTCTGCTAGGCACTTCACACCTTTTACTTTCATATATGAATTATAGCAATATGAACTGCTAAGTTGTACATTTACTATACTAATGTGAACAGACAAATTCCTGAGGCTACAGCTATTTAAAGATAACACTAGCATCAAGATACTCATTCTTATTCTGGGGAGATTTAAGTAAAAGAAAAAGAAAAAATAATCACTTGTTATTTGTAGAGGAATTTTAACCAGAAACATGGCTATTCTGGCAATGGAGCACACCAAAAGACCTAGGTCTGTGTGATCCAGCTGTAATATAGACATGCCTTTTAGTACATACCTGAAATCCCAAACAATGACATATAATTGAGGGGCAGAAAAAGTGACAAATCAAAGAAATATTTAGCAGCATGAGTAAGAGATAGGATACTCCTAACTCTCAGGAGAACAGACAGGAAAGAGAAGCTACTTAAGAGGAGCACAGCAAGAGAGCAAGAGAGTTCATGGAGATAATACCATACAATTCAGTACAGTACAGTACAGTGCAGTGCAGTTCAATTGAATACAGTTGAGTTTATGAAATTCAGATGCAGTTTTTCCAAGCAGAGCAATTCAGTGAGAAGTAGAGAGAAGCCAGATTGAATCAGTGAGCCTGGAAAGGAGTTTTGAGCCAGAACAGCTGACTTGAACTAGCCAGCCAAAGTTCAGAAAGATCTAAAAAGGGTAAGCTTATTCAGTGGTAAGTCTCAGAGACTGAAAACTTTCTAGGCCTAGGTTGGCAGATCTAGGCTGGAAGCTGAAGCCTTCAAGGTCCAGCTTATGGAAGATTAGATTGTATGGAGGCTTGAAGCTGCGGAGCCCTAGCAGAGAGCAAGAGAGAGCGAGAGAGAGCGAGAGAGAGCGAGAGAGCGAGAGAGCGAGAGCGAGAGAGAGAGAGAGAGAGAAAAGAAGGAAGGAAGGAAGGAAGGAAGGAAGGAAGGAAGGAAGGAAGGAAGGAAGGAAGGAAGGAAGGAAGGAAGGAAGACAAACCATTCTGGTCTCATCCCAAGCCATGCATTTGTAATGCTTGGGTATGGCTCTCATTTCATCCCCTCACTGAGAAAATAAAACCAACATTTACAATTATTAAACTAACTATACTGTCAAATGCTTCTTGGGATTATATGTAAAAATTGTTTTTGGCTTCTCTATATTTTACTGTTTCAAACCAAAAAGAATCTCAAGGTTGCTTTCTGTTATGCTGAAACACTAACCAAAAACAACTTGGGGAGAAAAGGGTTTAACTTAACAAGTTATAGCCCTTCATCAAGGAAAGCCATAGCAGGAATTCAAACAGGAACCTAAAGACAGGAACTGAAGCATTGCTTACAGGAAAATGTTGTTTACTGGCTTGTCTCCATCTCATGCTCAGCATGCTTTCATATATAACCCAGGGATGGCATCTCTCATAGTAAGCTGGGCCCTTCTACATCAATCATTAATCAACTCACACACACATAAACCCACACAGACAGACTTGCCCATAGGCCAATCTGATAGTGGCAATTTCTCATCTGAGGTTACTTCTTCCCAGGTGACCCTACTTTTGGTCAAGGCTATAAAAAGTAACCATCAAAAGAATAATAAGCATTGTAATTAGACTGAGAATTTTGGTTTTGATGCTAATAAAATCAGGTTTTTTAAGTGAGTGGTGTTTCCAACTATATAATGCACTCTATCTGATTAAAACACTTTAGCTGCCAGATGGAGATGGTGGCATACACATCTTTAATCCCAGCACTGAGAGTGGATCTCTGAGTTCAAGGCCAGGTATACAGAATGAGTTCCAGGACAGCTAAGGCTACACAGAGAAAGCCTGTCTTGAAAAACAAAAGCAAAAATTTTTTTAAATTTAAAAAAAAAACACACACTTTAGACAGTAACAAACAAAAATATACAAATGACCTAAAAATATCAAAACCACTACTGTAATTATAACATGGGTATAAATCCTTAACTAGTGGTTGAGTTTCCATGTGAACCAGTATTACTTTTTCCCAGCTATCTACACCCAAGTTCATGCTTTTGTTTATCCTCATGCTAAAATAGAATTCCTGGTCTTCCACTTCATCTTCTCTCCTTTGCACATCCCTCTTAAACTTGGTCTACCATGTATGGTGTACTCTGAATATAAATGCAATTATTTCCCCCCTGCAATAATACCAGCACATAAACATGTGCCATGTCATTCTTCTACAGATAAACTTCAGTTATTTACACTGAAACAGATGTTTCCTAAAGACAAAAAAAAGTCACAACCATCTTTGCCTTCCATGAAATGCGTAGTGCAGTGTCTTTCTTATGCTGTTCCAAGTACTTTCTAATACTTTGCTTAGCAAAAATGAAATCCTATTAAACCAGGAAATTAATCTACTGAACCAAATGGAATATATGCCTTAATTTTCTGTTGTTGGTTCTTCCAACATAGTACTTTCCTTCAAGCACATTTTCTACACATTCTATTTGGAGTTCATCCAATGCAGCTTACAATGTGCACCCATTTCTACAATGGCTCATTCTCACGTTGTCATTGAATAATCGACAAGTACGACTAAGCAATACCATACTAATACCAAAGACAATTCACTAAATTGCTACGTACTAAACTTCAAACATACTAATTGCAATTGCATCATCACTGCTTCCCAAGGTGATTCTAACATCATCCTATACCAACAAGACGCCATTCATGGTAAAAAGCTGTTAAGTTTTAAAATTTACTCTTAGTGCAGGCTGATTATTTTAATTTATTTATTTATCAATCACCATATCAAAAAATACCTTTACACAAGATGCATCACTAGCTGTGGAGGACATTACCTCTTACTTGAAGGCTAGCCATGTGCATTGTCTTGTTTCTAAAAATCTCATTACGAAAGTGAGACACTACAGAATATAGACTGACCTGAAAATAACTTATGCACAATATCTTACTTAATGTCTGGTTTGGAAGAACTTCAGTAAACCAAAACTTAGTTGGATTTTTTTTCACTGTGACTATTAAATTACCTGACAAAAGTTAAAAGGCAGAAAGATTTCTTTTGCCTCACAATTTCAGAGGTCTCAATCAGAATCAATTTCTAGATCCCACCATTTGCCTGAAAATTTCATGTTTCCTTGTTTGTAATTGCTGAGTAGTCCACTGTGTAAATGTTCCACAATTTCTGTATCCATTCTTCAGCTGAGGGACATATAGGTTGTTTCCCAATTCTGGCTATTATGAATAATGCTGCTGTGAACATAGCTGAGCAAATGACCTTTTTGTATGGTTGAGCATCTTTTGGATATATGCCCAGGAGTGGTATAGCTAGATCTTGAGGAAGCACTATTCCTAATTGTCTGAGAAACCGCCAGATTATTTCCAATGTGGTTGTACAAGGTTACATTCCCACCAATAATGGAGGAGGGTTCCGTTCTCTGCACAACCTAACCAGCATGTGTCATCCTTGAGCTTTTGATCTTAGCCATTCTGATGAGTGTGAGGTGGAATCTCAGGGTCGTTTTGATTTCCATTTCTCAGAAGAATTAAGGGCGTTGGCATTTTTTAAGTGTTTCTCTGCCATTCGATATTCCTCTGTTGAGAATTCTCTGTTTAGCTCTGTACCTCATTTTTTTAATTGGATTACTTGGTTTGATAGTGTTTAACTTCTTGAGTTCTTCATATATTCTGGATATTAGCCCTCTGTCAGATGTAGGGTTGATGAAGATCTTTTCCCAGTATGTAGGGTGAGAACTAGAAAAGATCATCCTGAGGTAACCCAGAAGCAGAAAGACACAAATGGTAAATACCCACTTATAAGTGGATATTAGCCACATAATATAGGATAAACATACTAAAACCTATAGTCCTAAAGAAGCTAAACAAGGAGGACCATAGGAAGAGGCTGAAACCTCACTGAGAAGAGCAAATAGGATAGACATCAGAAGTAGGAGAAGACAAGGAACGCGACAGGAGCCTTCCACAAAGGACCTCTGAAAGGCTCTACCCACAAGGGTATCAAAGTAGATACTAAGATTCATAGCCAAATTTCGACAGAGTGCTACAAACCTCATGGAACTAGAGGGAGAAAGAAATACCTGGAGGAGATAGGAACTCCACAAGGAGACCAACAGAGCCATAAAACCTGAACCCAGGGGGTCCTGCAGAGATTGATACTCCAACCAAGGACCATACACAGAAAGGATCCAAAACCTCTGCTCTGAGGAAACCCATAGGCTGCTCAGTTTCCAAGTGGGTTCCCTAGTAAGGGGTACAGGGGCTATCTCTAACGTGAACTGAGTAGCTGGCTCTTTGATTACCTCCCCTGGGGGGTGCAGCCTTGCCAGCCACAGAAGAAGACAATGTAGCCAGTCCTGATAAGACCTGAAAGGCTAGGGTCAGATAGAAGGGGAGGAGGACCTCCCCTATCTGTGGACTAGGGAAAGGGCAGAGGGCAGAGAAGACGGAGAGTAGGTGGGTCTAGGAGGAGATGAAGGACAGGGCTACAGCAGGGATAGAGAATGAATAAATTTTAAGGAAATAATTAATTTTTAAAACGTATGTTTTACAACTGAAGTCATCAGAGTTTTGTTAGAATGCTAAGAAAAAAAATGATGATAATTCACTAAGAGGGAAAATGAGTTTCACTTTTAGCGAACCCACTCATTCTTTTTCCCAGTATTAGTTTCAAACACACTACTAATGAGATAATGATGTATACCAATTGCAGAGACTTCAACTAAAAATTGATCTGATTAAGAAATACATTGTTGTATTGTAAGAAAAATGACAGTCCAATTTTCTTACAACATACTGCAATTCAATATCTCTTTTTAAAGAGACATAAGTTTATTCCAACTCATACCTGCTTGCTAAATCATTTCAGGTAAATTTCGTTAAAGGTACTGAAAGAATTTATGACTTCAACTACTCTTGCATCCTAATATAATACAGTAATGTTCTCTATTTATTAGGCATGATTCTACTTGAGACTTTTTTGGCCATTTTTCTTGCATCGATAGAAACCTTTTTTTATAAGATATATTCTGATTACAGTCTCCCCCTCTCCCATCCATTCTTAGATCCTCCTCTCATCACCATCCACACTCTTCTGTCTCTCCTTAGAAAATAAGCAGGGATCTGAAGAAGAAGAATAGTATAAAATAAAACAAAACAAATAAATGATGACAAGACCAAAAATAAAAAAAAAACCAGAAGAAAAAAAAAAACAAACAAACAAATAGAAAGGATAAGAAACCTCTCAGATATGGTGCCAGAAGCTGGAAACAACCTAGTTGTCCCTCAGTAGAGGAATGTATACAGAAATTGTGGTACATCTAGACAATGGAATACTACTCAGCAATTAAAAATGAGGAAATCATGAAATTTGCAGGCAAATGGTGCAATCCAGAAAAGATCATCCTCATGGTATATACTAACTTATATAGACCTATAAGATTGGATAAACATACTAAAATCTGTACACCTAAAGAAGATAAACAAGAAAGAGGACCCTGGGTAAGATGATCAACCCTCACTTAGAAAGACAAATGGGATGGACATTGGATGTAGGAGAAAACAAGAAACAGGACAGGAGCCTACCACAGAGGGCCTCTGCAAGACTCTACCTAGCAGTATATCAAAGCAGAGGCTGAGACTCATAATCAAACCTTGGGCAGAGTGCTCAGAATCATATAAAAGAAGGGGGAGTTAGTATGACCTGGAGAGGACAGGAGTGCCACAAGGACCAAATATATCTGGGCACAGGGTCTTTTCTGAGACTGTATCTCCAACCAAGGACCATGTATGGATATAACCTAGAACCCTTGCTCGGATGTAGTCCATGGCAGCTCAGCATCCAAGTGTGTACCCTAGTAAGGGGAACAGGGACTGTCTCTGACATGAACTCAGTGGCTGGCTCTTTGAACCCCGCCCCTGAGAGAGAAGCAGCCTTGCTAGGCCACAGAGGAGGACATTCCAGCCAGTCCTGATGAGACCTGATAGGCTAGGGTCAGATGGAAAGGGAGGAGGACCTCCCCTATCAGTGGACTTAGAGAGGGGTAGGGAGGAGATGAGGGAGGGCATGAGGGAGGGGGCTACAGCTGGGATACAAAGTAAATAACCTGTAAATAATACAAAAAATTATTTTAAAAAACAGAAGAAACATATAGACACGGGGACACAGTCATATACACAGGAATCCCATAAAAACACAAAACTGGAAGCCGTCATATATACAGAAAGGGCCTATGAGGTTTAAAAAAAAAAAAAATGCCCTGTCAAAATACTATAAAACAAAGAACCTCCAAAGATGCTACTAACTTCTCTTTGTGTTGCCTATCTATTGCTAGGCAGGAGACCTGTCCTTGAGAGTGGTCTGTATCCCCAGTGAGGACATTGGCAAAAACTATTTTTTCATTTGTAAGTGTTTATCAGTTGGAAATAGCTTCTGGGTTAGAGGAGAGAGGTCAGCTCTGGGCCTCCATCTGACCCAGAACATGCAGACTCTGTGCATGCAGCCACCATTCAGATATTTTCATAGAAAACTTGTGAGTAACTTTTTGCAAATACAAATATACTTTATATAAAGTACATGACAAGATGCACTCAAGAATCCAAAGTAAAACTTATATGAAAAAAATTATAGTGCGTACTAGAGAACAGATAATATCTTTAACAAATGGTGCTAAAAAAATAATAACCTGTATGTTTACATGCAAAAGAATGAAAGTGGATCTGTATCTATCACCCTGAACAAAAATTAGATATATGTGGACCAAAGACTCAATGTGAAACTTCAAATACTAAAACTACTAAATTTAAAAAAAAAAAAAAAGGTCAGTTTCCTACAAGGTTTAGGTGTAGGGCATAACTTTCTGAATAGGATTCCATTTGCTTAGGAATTAAAGTCAAAAATCAACAAGTGGGACCTCATTACAACTTCTGTACAGATAAGGAAATGATCAACTGAGTGAAAAGGAAAGCCACATAACAGAAGAGAATTTGTTAGCTATATAATTTCACAGATGATGAATATCTAGAATATACAAAGACCTCAAAAACCAAAAGATCAAGGAAACAAATGACCCAAATAACAATTGGCTAGGAATCTAAACACAGTTCCCAACAAAAGAAACAAAAGTACTAAGAAACATCTCACAAAGGGTTAGCAATTAGGGAAATGCAAATTAAAACAACTTTGAGATCATAGAACTACTAAGATCAACAAAACAACTGACAACAAACACTACTGTGCTCATGGAGAATGAGGAACCCTTATTCATTTTTGACAGGAATGCAAACTGATACAGCCACTCTAGAATCAGTATAGAGAATCCTCAAAAACTAAAAATAAATCTACCATATGACCCAACTATACCACTCTTTGGCATATATCACAGGATTTGGCAATCATATATAAATACAAACTAATGACTCTGTTTTTATTGTTCTGTGTGTGTGATTTCAGGGGTGGCCACTTTGTATTGGCTAACCAACTAGGGGCTCATCTCTGGGAGGCTAATTCTTCTTTCAGCAGTCATTTGTTGCCAGTAGTTCTTTGTCTAGTGGTAGGAATGACTACTGAATTTTTCCACTTCCGTGTTAGCATGTTTATTGGCACTACCATTGTTTAAGTTTTGTTTATGCAGCCATTTCTAGAACAGACAGTTTCACAGCAGACTTCCTAGTGTCCTGGCTTTTAAAATCTTTCTGGCCCTCTTTTGCAGGAGTTGTGATGTCTGGGTGCCTCAAGCCTTTGCATAGTGTACCACTGTGGCTTTCCATTAACTTTAAAAAGAGGCATCTTTGATGAGGGTTGGTAGCTACACTTATCTGTGGGACAAGGATGAGATTTTAGAATGTAGTAAGGAATCATGCTGGTCTGGCAAAGTGGTGGCAGTGAACAGTTGTCAAATCCTGTAATGCATGCCAAAGAATAGTATAGCTGGGTCATATGGTGGATTTTTAGTTTTTGAGGGTTTATAAATATATACACATATGCACACGTATATACGTATGTAACAATAATTAGCAAAGAAAATGAGGCTATCAATTTAATACTGAGGAAGACATGGGAAAGGTTGAAGTGACAAGATCTGGGAGAGTCTGAAAGGAAAAGAGAGAAGACAGAAGTGATATATTTTATTTAAAATGTATAAAAATAAAGAAAACCATTATAGTGCTTAAACTAACCTAGTCTGGTAAACAGCTTTCATTCCACTGTTTCCCTTTAGAATTCAACCCTAAAAACTAGCTTCTGTATAAGTTTCATGAATAAAAACGGGATTTTTAAAGTCAGATTTTTAAGGCAATTAATATAAATTGTGAAATAGTAATGTAGTATAATTCTGCAAATAAAGATAAAATTTACTTCAGCTACACTAACTACCATTACCCATTTTTTATTTTTATGTAGTCATAAAGTTTCTGGAATCATATGGCTTAATGCCGTACTTGTGCCACACTCAGCTAGTCACCCCAAGGATATGGCAAACTTCTTTTGCTATCTTTGTCTAATGGCACATCACTGGCCCCAGCAGGCAGCTTACCCAAACAATTTCTGTAATGTATTTTGGCTGTCTCTACATAGTAGGTGACAATCCTTGTCAGGTTTCCAGTCTGTCTCATAACTGAACGATTAGAACTGGCTGCAGATGTCACATCTAAACACTTAAATGGATTTGTAGCATCAGTGTCACCTACAAGACAGTATCACTAACAGCATTGTCCTGGAGAACATCTATTTCAGTACTGCCAAGCTCTCATCATCATACTGATAGGACACTAATTTCCTAAATCAGAGGTCAACAAACAAGAACACAAAAGTAAAATCAACACTGATGCCTGTTCTTCTATAGCTATGACCTTAAAAGTAGGTTTTATATTTTCAAATAGAAAAAATTAACTTACATTCTGTAACATGTGAAAACAGTATGTAATCAAATTTCAGTCTCCACAAAGAAATGTTACTAAAAGACAGCCATATTCCTTCACTATTTCACTACTTCTCTCCAGCTGCTTTCTTACCCAAGCAGCACACTAGAGTATGAGCTACAATGATTGCTACACAAGCCCCAGATATTTACCATCTGGGTCCTTTAAAGAGAAAGTCTACCAACTCTTAGCCTAGAGAAGTTTTTAGTTATAGGCATTATGATACCAAGGGTGTACTGTATTAATAACCTCGGATAAATGACAATAATGAATCAACTATTTCCCTCCCTCGCTTCCCATCCACTTAATAACAAATATTTCCCTCCAATATAGACAGCTATACTCCCTCAACTCTTTCCCTTGGCTCAGGCTTGCCTTCAGCAAAGGCGATGATGTTGGGCAGGAACAACATCAAGTCTCCAATACTGGCCTTGTCCATGTCCCAAGCCCTCCCAGTTCTACACTGCACCAATGTAATGGAGATCTCTACTATTTTCAGAGCTGACCAACATGTCTTGGCATTACTGTGCATGCTGTTTGTCACTCTACCCAGGCTCTCTCTATCAACCACTAACGCATGTTTTCCCCCCCTTTGGGTATCTTTACAACATTTACACCTTTACAAGTTGAATATTTCAGCTTCTAACCTCAACAACTCCTCTTAACTACTTCTCTTTGAATCTTCAAACTTTTGGCCTACGAGTTCAACCTTCATAAATGGCCTTTTCTTCTCTTATTCAGATCAGTTCATATAAACACCAAACACAAGACTATAACAAAATCAAAATCTATACATATGGTTGTACGTCCCCCCTAAGAATACTCACTTTGAAACATCTCTCACTTGTAGTATCTGCCTCAAAATGGCACATATTACATTTCCTTTTTTTTCTCCACTATTGGCAGTTGTTCCAAGATTCAATGCCTGCTTCATCCAAACGCTATCACCACCTACCAAGGAGGGCCCAGGGTATCTGCATCTCTTTGAACATGAACTCATGTAAAAGCTCACAATGACACACATGGTATCAGGAAAGAACACCATAACTGAAATTACTATTATAATAACTTGAAGTAGTAACTTGGGTGGAACCAATCTTTAAAAATATCAATCTTATCAATGCTTGTTTGAACGAACAAATGGGATGGACATTGAGTGGAGGAGAAAACAAGCAACAGAACAGGAGCATGCCAAAGAGGACCTCTGGGGGGGGGGG
>CM053752.1:95001284-95035782 GCA_028658305.1 Pachyuromys duprasi | reverse complement strand
CATACACCTAAAGAAGATAAACAAGAAAGAAAAGCTGGGGTAAGAAGACTAGTGAGATGGACATTGGATGTAGGAGGAAACAAGTAGCAGGACAGGAGCCTACCACAGAGGGCCTCGGAAAGACTCTACCTAGCAGCGTATCAAAGCAAATATTAAGACACATAACCAACTCTTTGGCAGAGTGCAGGGAATCATATGAGAATCATGTTGAAGCTGAACCCTTAGGCAAAGACTATGTGCAGGAATACCATTCTTTGCCAGGCCAGAAATCACAAACTCCTCTTGAAGAAACTGGATGCAGCAGCAGCAGCATTGGCAGCCAAGTCAGAGAAGGTTGTGGCAGAGAAGAGGACTGCAGACAAGAAGCCTGCAGCAGGCAAGAAAGAAAAGAAGCCTGCAGATGTCACGAAGCTGAAGAAGCCTGCAGGAAAGAAGGCTGCCCCAACCAAGAAGCCAGCAGAGAAGAAACCGACCACAGAAGAAAAAAAGCCTGCTGCATAAACTATTAAAATTTGTTTCATTCCATAGAGCAAATAGAGACAAGTCAATTTGAATAAAAACCTAATCAAAGAAAAGAAAACACTAAAATCAATGAAATGATTCCTAATGATATTCTGCTATACTCATAGATTGGCGCCTAGCCCAATTGTCACCAGAGAGGCTTCATCCAGCAACTGATAGAAACAGATGCAGAAACCCACAGCCAAACAAATACTGTTGACAAGGCAAAGATTGTAGGAGCTCCAGGGGTCAAGGACACCACAAGAAAACCCACAAAATCAACTAACCTGGGCTCACAGGGGCTCACAGAGACTGAACCAACAACCAGCAAGCCTGCATGGGCCTGGCCTAGACCCTACATATATGCTTTCCAGTTGCCTAGCTTGGTCTGGTGGAACTCTGCAGAGGGAGCAGGGCTGTCTCTGACGCAGCCGTCTGCTTTGGGGCCTTTTCCTCCTACTGGACTGCCTTGTCCAGCCTTATTAGGAAGGAGGTGCCAAGTTTTACTGCACCTTGATATGTCTGTTTAGTTGCTACTCACAGGAGGCATGCCTTTTTCTGATGAGAAATGGAGAGGGAGTGGATGAGGATGGGGGAGGGGGAACGAGCAGAGAGGGGGGAGAGGAACTAGTTGGGATGTAATATATGAGAGAATAATTTTTAAAAAAATTAAAATTACAAAAAAAATTCCTTTTACAGAGGACACAGCATCCACACAACCCCAGTTCTAAAGGACCTGACACCTTTGGCTCCCATAGATAATTGCAGTCACATGCATATACATACATATAATTTTTTTAATTAAAATTAAAATGTTTTTAAAGGAACATGACTAATAGAATCCTGGCATGGTAGAAAGTGGAGGCAGGAGGATGAGGAGTTCAAGACTGTAGGCTACATAACACCCTGCCTCAAAAAAAAAAAAAGACTGAATCTGAATAATTTTTAAATTACTTAAATTCAAACTTTTAAACTAAAGGAGAAAGAAATGCTTCAACTGAGAGATATTAGTTTGGTAATTTCAAGTAATTTGTATCTAATGTGTCAAAATTAGAAATCATTCTCATATGAGCAGAAAAGAAAGTTTTTTTTGTTTTGTTTTGTGTTTTTAAATAGTGATTACGTGGCAGTTTCTAGGATAACACAAGCAAGAAAGGACTACAGTTTAGGAAAGCATTTCACTTTGCTCAACAGGCTAGGGGTGTTGAGCTGAGGAGTTGACCAAATCAAGATCAAGTTTGGTACAACTTGGTTTCATCTAGTTAAATGTTTAATCAAGTACTTCTAAACCTTTTGAAACTGTAAAATAGTGGAGCTGAACTACACTGCTGAGGCCCCTCCCAAATAAAACAAATCCTGCCATTCTCTGATTTACAAGGTAAAGATACCAACATGAATTCAAAACAAAAGTAAATAAGAGATATATTATTACTAGCTTTGGGTATCACCTACTATTGGTTTTCAAGTTTGTAGAAGTATCCTGATTCAAACGTGTTCCTCCAACCCTCAATATTAAATTGCTTCATTAAATACAGAACAAGACCCTAAGGACAACAGTGTATAATTCCTCTCAGTTGAAGCTGGGAAGAATCTATTCCACATCAAAACCTGGAATGCACTATTTAAAAATCCAATGTGTCACTGGTGTGTGGTTTCCAACGTGAAACTCCTGTCATGGTTAAAGCTTAAGGTAAAACAGGCTAAAATGGATCTATTGCGTTATACTACCGCTTTTTTTTCCAGGAGCTCCTTTACCTGGCCGCTAGAGTAAGCTTTAAAATCAACTTCGGGGAGGGGGGGGGGGTGTGTGATACCAACTGAGTCAGGAAAGCTGGGGCACAGGAGAGCCGAGGACCGCAACCCACCGCGTGTGGAAACATCACGTTTTCCATCCCCAAACTGTGTGATACAGGTGGAAGGGAAAAAAAAAAAAAAGTAAAGCCTTCTCTTCTCTTTGAACTTCCCATCACAGGGCCTCAAGGCACTAACTTCAGGATCTCAAAGCTTACTTATCTAATGAGGCGTGGTTCTGAGAAGACTGAAAGTTGCTCTTGACCCGCGGAGTGGCGGGAGGGGTGCGGGCGCTGCGCACCGCGACACCAAGGGTGAAGCGAGTGTATTCAGGCAACTTTGCTTGTTGTCCCGTTCGTAGCAAAAAACTTATTAACTCCTAGAACCCTTCCCCGCCAAAGAACGTCGAGACCCGCGGGATCCTGCGGAAACCTCGGGCCTACGCCGAGTCCTCTAACCGGGGCACCGAGGGGGGGGGGGCAGAAAGAGAGCGACGTGTCGGGAATCGCGGCCCGAGGTGGGGACGCCGGGACCCCGACCAGGAAAGCGCGGGCCTGGGCCACGCCGCGCCGCCGCCCGGGGAAGGCCGGCCCGGTGTCCGCCGGGCCTCGGCCCACCCCGGCCTCCGCGCCGGGGGACAGCACCGCCGGGCACCTCCGCACGCCAGCC
This sequence comes from Pachyuromys duprasi, assembly GCA_028658305.1. NCBI lineage: Eukaryota > Metazoa > Chordata > Mammalia > Rodentia > Muridae > Pachyuromys > Pachyuromys duprasi. The sequence goes on along the minus strand of CM053752.1, from coordinate 95,032,821 downwards.
CGGCCGAGCCGGCGGGAGGCCGCGCTCGCGCCCGGGAAGCGCGGCCTCCGGCTCCGCCTTCCTCGCCCCCCTCTCCTCGCGGCCGCCGCCCCACTGGGAACTCCGCGCCGCGCGGCCCCGCGAGGCGGGCGCCGGGCGGGAGGGAGGGAGGGAGGGAGGGGCCGCGCTCCCCGCCTCCCGCGGCCAGCGCAGCTTCCCAGCCCAGGCGACTCACCTCCTCCTCCTCCTCCTCCTCCGCGGCTCCCTCCAGGCCACCGACGGCCCAGCTGGCGACGCGCTGACGCCGAGCCCCTCCCCCGCGGCCGCCACCGAGGCCGCAGCCCCTCCCCGCGGCGGCTCCGGCGGCCTCGGGACGCGTCCGGCGCCGGACACGCCCCTCGCCACGCCCACGAGCGTGAGGCTCCGCCCTCCCCGGCCGGCAGCCTCCACGCGGAGTCCCTGACTCAGAGGCCGCGCGGCGCGGTGCGGCGGGACTTCTCGTACCTGCTGGCCGCCCACGGGCCGTCCCCACCGCCACCCCCCCGTAGGCTTTCCAGTCACGCCAGCGCCCCCGCCGCCCCTTCGGCTTTTCCGTACGCTCTCACACCTCTGGGCGCTGCCTCCGCTCGCGCTGCGGCCTCCTCTTCCTAGCGGGAGGTGTGCGGGCTCGCCGGGCCGCGCGTTCTTAGGCGCGTTTCCAGCCGGCACCTGTAGTCCCCTTCCCGTGTCCTTCCGGGCGCGCCCAAGCCTCAGGGACCCCGCGTGGCAAGTGCACACCCTCCTGCGGGCATTGGTCAGCACGTCCAGCTTTCCCTCCCTCGGCACTCCTGGCAGATCTCTTGCTAGCCAAAGCCGGCTTTTCTGACTACATAAGTCATGTGCGGCCTTTTGGCTACATGAACTTCAGATGCATCATGAGTATTAATAATTACACCTTCGCGGTCCTAATCACAAGAACAGTCACAGAGCAATTAAAAGTGAGAAAGAGCCCAAGAAACTCTTAAAGGTCGCTGTAAAATGAGGTATTTGTCTCATTTTATATGATCTATATGATATATCACATTTCTGTGATTCTGAATTAATGACTTTGTACCTAAGATCACGTTGTGGATTAAATGATTCTGGCAAGGGCATGCAGTAGGTATGTGCTTGTATCTGGTAACTTCATTTTTAAAGCTACAACTTGGAACAGACTCTAGTACAGAAATGCATTAAGCATACCAAAACAACAGAAACCGATTAGTCCTTTGGAATTATATCCAAGAGTTGCTCAAAGTTATGTGAGTAAACATTATTATCCTTAAATTGAATGGTGAAAACGATCATCTCTTCTAGACAAAGCCCATGCTCTATGCGGACCTCCAAAGCTTAAAACCATTGTTGACTTGAACAACAGTATCACAAGCATTTTAAAGACCTAATAAACCATCTGTCCGTCCACTTTTACACAAATTGGGAAACAGAAAAGAGTGAATGCAGAAAGCTGAAAATGAGAATTCCTAACTGCAAATGAATCTAGTAAACCCTGTTTCACAGAATAAAATATTAGGAAAACCCCAAAGTCTATTAATCAATCTGGAAAGAAGAATCATAATTTTGTAAATGAATCAGCTTCTCAAGATCACCTGGAGTCTTTTTTTTTTTTTCTGATTAAGAGCTGAAGCCCAGAGAAGATAAGTTGCCTAACCTATATATGCAGCTTAACTGGAATAAAATTGGATTCATACTCAGACCTGTCTCATGTACTTGTCAGCATAGGATTTAGAACTACAAATATAAAGCTCCTCAACATGAGAATTCTTTGACATCGAAGCTCTGCCTCAGTATACATGATCTGTGAGTCTGAGGTTAAATATTGCTGTTAGACGCCATCTCACCCTAGTATGTTCAAGGACTCCTGTTGTGCAACCTGTGTCTCAGTCAGAGATCATCAGCATGATCTCAGTCACTTCTGGCCCGGGCTCTGGAACCATGATCCAACCAAACACATTCATCCTCAGAGGTGCCAAAGACTGTGCCTGATTAAAAGAGTTATGAAATCTCTATTGTCAAGAAAATTACAACATTATTGGTGGGGTAAAATATGAGGCATGAAATGATAATTCAACACTAATAATCAAGAACTCCACAGTAATTTCCAAATGTTAAGTGGGAAAATGATACACATAAATTAGGAAAAGACTTCTTAAAGGCCATAACAGCAAAAAGGAGATCTGTCGTTTAGGGCACTGTATACAGGAGAGAAAGTAAAGCAAAATGCTTGAACAAAAGCACTGAGAAGAAAACAGGCACAGCATGAATGGTGGAGAGTAAGAGCAGGGAAGTGAGGCAGGAAACCTGACAAGCAAAAGCAAGCGAAGCCAAAATATAAGACAGAGCTATTGGTAGAGGACCTAGATTTCAATGTGAGACATACTTTAGTGGGAAATCATTGTGGGCACACTGGGCAGGGGAGAAAGAGAGTCGGGAAAAACGTGAAAAACATCAGAAGTCCATAACCTTGTTAGGAATATTGGACATCAGTGATTCTTACATAAGAAAACACAATAAGTAAGAAGTCCGAGGTGATCTGGGAATTGTGGCAAAAGTCAATAGGAGCCACATAGGTCCCGGGTCCTTAACAGTGCTCATTGGAACAGCCTGCAAACTGCTGGATAAGGAAGCAAGATAGCTTCCCAAGGGAGATTCTCCACATCTTATTCTCATTCCACAAAGCTAGTTTGAAACTCTAATAGATTTAGAAGATAGGCCCTGTCCCTGGGCCTCATCCTTGTATTTTTGTGGTCAACTTATTTTCATTTCTAATTCAGCCATAGTAATATAAGTGTTTTCTATGGCAAAGTATATTTTATAGTAGAAAATAAAATTTAAAAAATGGTTGTTAAATAGATATAAAATGTTGCTTTGCCTCTACCTTTCAGTAGGTTATGTTCTACTTGGAGAAGAAAGGACAATGTACTTAACATCATATGAAACATAATCAATGGACGGGGAGAGCAACCTTGTGCATAGCAAGATGAAGTAATACAGAAATTGTGAGGGATATAGCTGAGTAGACTAGAAATGATATGATCTATAGAGTCATCATTCAACAAATTTCAGTGAACTTTGCACAGTGTTCTAGATACTAAAGACAAAGTAATAAAACAAACAGTTCCTGTTCTCACTGAGACCCAAAAGGAGTCATGTTTCATGTGTTCAAGACTCTTACGAAAAGCAAGGACATCTAGAATAAGAAACTGGGAAAAGCGTGAAGGAATGAAGCAAGGGAGATATGAAAGCCTTAAGTGTCGAAGGGCTTTTGAGGTCAGGTTAAAGTAAGGACATTGGAAGATTAGTCCCTCTGGGATTGCAAATTTGAAGGATAGATGGGGACCTGGAAAAGCAGATGCAAGCCTTCATGATAATACAGGCAGGAGATAAGAAGTAGACAAGGTTGCTGGCAAGGTTAGCAAAGAAGATGAAAATGTCAAGACTAAATAGTGGGTAGGTGGTGTTAGTTGCAGAAAATCTATAGCATCACATGCAGCAGAAAGGTCGAAGAGATAAGCATTAAGAAAAGGCCAATCTGGTTAACAACAAAGATGTCATGTGTGACGTCAAAGAAAAACGTCTCTGAAGAATCAGATGTGAAAAAAAGGCAATGAATGCTGACTAAAATAACCAGCACAATTCACAATGTACAAAGCATGCATGTATTTTCTTTACCTTTGGGACACTATTGATTTTTAGATACATTTAAGTTTGCCTATCTGTGCCTCCATATTTAAGGAAGAATAAATATCTTCAGATTCTATCTAATTTACTTTTATGGCTCAAAATTCAGTCACATAAATGACTCCCAGAAAGTTCACTCTTCTCTTGGAATATGGCAATAACCTAGCAGCTCTATTACCTGTTATGCCTCAAGCAAGTGGGCAGTGAGTATGGTCTTGGACACATCATACATTCGCACTGAACTCCAGGTTTTCACTAGTAAAGAAGAGAAATCTCAGACTGAGGAATAGAGGCAGAAGGCAAGCCTTTCTACAAAGACAAAAGCAAAGGATCCTGTGAAGTGTTGCAGGAGCAGCTACCATGACTTCAAGTGGCACTTTCGCCATCTGGAAGAAGACAGCTCAGCTGAACCAGATGCTCTTTTGTTTAGCACGCTGCAAGACAATTGAGTAGTTTTCTTCCCTGGAAATAGATTAGAAAATTTGGCAGACAAAGTAGAGGGAGAAACCTGAAGTCATCGATCTGAAGTGATGTAGCCTTGAGCTTCCAAGGATAAGCAAGCCAGACGTTGGCCAAATTTGTGTCCATACATGTATGTGCATGCCTCCTCCTAATTGTATTATGTTGGTGAGTAGAGTATGTTAATTTGTTATGTGTTATTGAAAGATGGCATGCTATTATCACTCGTTTTTAGTTGGAATATACTTGATTTTGGGGTCTGCTGGGAGCACCTAATCTCTTGTGGTGGTTTGGAAAGCTGTATTAAATTCATTGAAGGAAAAATATGTGAAAATTATTCTAAAAATAATCATGAAATTTTATGTTTAGTTTGCCGGCCTAAATGTTCCTCAAGTCAGTAGTGACCACAGATTCCTAGCATTAATAAACAATTACCATATTGCTGAAATTAACACCATATTTAGGCCTAGAAATCTTGTTATTGGTGCTGAGAGAGGCCAGAAATATCAGTAGCCTAGGAAGCATAAAATATATTCTTTGTTGGTAAAATATCTTTAATTGGAACTTAGCTATTCCACATTGTAGTACAAGGGAACATGGTTTTTCATTATTACCTCCTGGCCTACAGTTAGAAGCATTTCACACTGTGCTTCATCCTGTACCTTTTATCAAGGATAAATTTTCATGTTTTTCCTTAAAAACAAAGAAAGTTTACATAATCTCACCTCATGACTACCCTTTCCAGTAATTATCTGTTGCTTGGAATCAGTGTCAGCAACCAAGTTCAGATGGGGGAACATGTTTGATCTGCTGTGATGTGATTTAGAAGACTGCATACATAGAAGGTACAGCTATGCACATACAGAGAACATATTGATCTAATTTGACTGCCAGTGATTTAATTAATGTTTTTCAAGCACTTTGAACATGAAAAGCACTATCTGAAAGCTGAGAGCCATTACTCATAATCATTTTTCTTAGAATTAATGTACAAATGTGATACTCGTATGGTAACGTTGAGAGACAAGCTCTATTTTAATAAAAAGCATTGGGCCACGTTTTAAGAAACTGATTAAAACTTGAAGACTCTAGTTTCTGAAAGTCAACCTTCAAGCTGCTTGAGTATCATCTATCAGTAGATGCTGAGGCACACAGGCTAAATAAACAACAGTGACAGCTTGGGGAAGGATACGCACCTGTTTATTCAGAAGATGTTAACAAGGGCAAGCCTAAAATAAGAACACACGCCACAACCTGATTTTCACTTCTTTTGTGCATGCATTCAACCTAAAATTACCCATATTATCAAGTTCTTTTCTTCTAACTTTTCCTCTTTAAGAAATAACTACTAATGAGCATGATAATTTGGTAATAATCTAAAAAGAAAAGTGGACACTTTTTAATGCTTTAACAAGTAAATGCAACATTTTTAATTATTGCTTTTTCTTCAAGTTAGGTATAAGAACAATTGGCAAAAGAGAAAGAAATTTTGAGCTTAAAAATAAGTAGCTTGAAATAAAAAGGACTTCATCTAACAAATAGCAGTTTTAGCAGCATTCTTTCCATGTCTACAGAAGAATGACAGGGTATTTGTTCAACTTTCCAGTACCATGGGACAGATTATACTTGCTTATAGATTAGGAAAGACTAACCCAGCACATACCTATAATCCCAGCCCTCAGGAGGCAGAGGCAGGTGGGTCCCTGAGTTTGAGGCCAGCCTGGTCTACCAAGTGAATCCAGGACAGCCAAGGCTACACAGAGAGACCCTGTCTGAAAAAAGAGAGACTGAAAAAGGTACTGACTTTTACCAAAATGTATGTGTGGAAACCCACTGCTTTATAGGATAATTGAAAATAAGGAATTTGAACACAGGTGCCTCACATAGGTACATAGCATACTTCCCACAGAAGACATAAATTAGCAAAAGAAAGTCTCAGCACTAAGCAATAAATACTTACCTGTGAGTTATTGTATAGGAAAAATAAATAAATAAATAAAATAATAAAATAAATAAAATAAATAAATAAATAAATAAATAAATAAATACCTGTGAGTTATTGTATAGGAAACACCAGGGACCCCAAAACAACATAGGCTATTGTCCTTACTTTTGGTTGCCCACCATAACTAGTTGGTAATACCCTATTGCTGAAGGTACAATATATTTTGGTTACAGGGTGTAGAGGAATCAAGTTGCAACTGACCTGAACATTTCTTTTCTTTTGGCTTGTTTTCATGTTGCTAGAAGGTACTGTGCAGGTTACTAGAGGAGAAAGGTATTGCCTACCAGTTAAGGCTGAATACTACAATGCCAACCTCCCAGGCAAGATGTATCCACTGGTGTAAGAGTGGCATGAAGGTAATGGGAGTAATGAACTCTTTCTGATTAGATTTGAGGCCTGTGGCTTGTCGACTGCCCCCCGCCCCCCGAGGGAGGAGCAGCCTAACTAGATCCCAGAAGAGGACATTGAAGCCAGCCCTGAAGAGACACGATAAGCTAGGGTCAGATGGAAGGGGGTGAGGTCCTCCCCTATCAGTGGACTTGGAGGGGGGCAGGGAGAAGATGAGGGAGGGATGGGGAGAGTGGGAGGGAATGAAGGAGGGGGCTACAGCTGGGATACAAAGTACATAACCTGTGATTAATATAAAAATAAATAAATTACGTAAAAAGAAAAGATTTGAGGCCTGATCCACAAGAGAGAATTCATGCCTGATACTATAAACTTGCTCCTAAGCCCTAGGCAGGAACCTAGTACTGTTGTTGTGCTAAATAAATATGTTGTCAAATTCCCTTATAAACATTATGTTTGTATATATAGATTAGTGTTCTCAGTCTTGACCACAGAAACATCTTTCTGTAGTGGTCACACTTAAATATAAAGACTCATAACTGGCCAGTGTGCTATGAATAAGTAACTATTGAGTGTTCAGCCTTACATGGAATATCTCTATCAACCTCCCCAAGGATTGGGGAGCATCCCAGAAGAGAAGGTAGGAAGAATGAAAAAGCTGATAAATGAGGAACAGTGTGTGAGGTGCTTCTGAAGATGGCTGCTGCGCTCATGAGCTCACTGTAGCAATTGTTACCTGCACACTCCTGGCCAAGATCTCTCATCCCATCATGCAGCACTAGTCAGTCTTCACTGGTCATGCACACATAACAAGAAGACTGAAGTTATAAGGAATAGTGATTTGTGAGGGATCTTAGGAGGGATGGGAAGGAGGAGGGAGAGTTGGGCTGGATATTATCAAGATGCACTGCATACCATTTACATGTATGAAATTGACAAAGAATAAATAAAAGGTCATAAAATAAATGCTGATTTTTCTTTGTGACCACCAGCAAGATGGCCTCAGAAACCTCTGACTTGTTTTTCTTTTTTAATTTTTGCTTCTTTTCATTTATATTCTAGTCACATAAACAGAACTTTGCTTGTCCTTCAATGTAGAATTTTCTTTTATGTATATTACACAACATGCATATTCTGAATAAAGCACCCATTCCTTTAAATGATTTTTTACTTAATATTTTTAAGTTAATCTTAATTTTAATTTAATCATCTTTACACGATGAATTTCAACTATATTCATCTCTACTCCCTTTGTCTAAATCCTCGTGGATCCTCATATCTCTCTTTCAACTTCATATCATATTTTTTGTAAGCTGCTGAATCCAGTCAATGCTGCCCATATATAGATAGTGTGTAGCTATCCACTAGAACTGAGTCAACCTAACAGGAAACTGGAGCCAGTAGATCCTCAGTGAGGGGCGGGGACGTGCGTGCCCTTGCTCTGTGCTGGGGGTTTGCTAGCCCCATCTTGTGCAGGTGTTATACAGGCAGCACAACCACCGTGAGTTCATAACCACAGTGATCCTGTCAAGTACAGAAGACACTGTTTTGCTTCAGTCCTCCCCAGCCTCTGACTTTCATAATCTTTCCGCTCCCCTTTCCATGTCTTTCTTAGCAAAGGTCTTATAGATAGCAAGCAGATGTGACAGGGGAAAGTAGTGTCTGTCAAACATAGCACAGCTTTCTGTTTGTTTGTTTTTTCAACCTTCTCATGTGGTCTGGTTGATACCATAGTACCTAGTACTCAGAAATGGGCTTCAAGAGAATTGAATTGCTGGTCCTAGGTTTGCAAGAGCACGTTTCTAGCTTGCCTGTCTAGTTCTAGAAGCCCAGTTCTCTAAAGAAGCAATTCTAGATCTCTAGGAGGCATCTAAGCCTCAAGAGACTTAAGAGACTTCTAGACCCTCAAGAGACTTCTTATGAATGAGAATTAAACCTTGAAATGTTTAAGAGCTGAGAAGTCTGGTAGCATTAGCTACAAAGCATTCTGTACTCCAGAAATAATCACTTGATTTAGATCTATCCTCTCTCAAAATGGGAATACTTTGTGACTTGTTTTTTTTCTTCTTTCAGACAGGGTCTCACTTTGTAGTCCCAGCTGGCCTAGAACTGGCTCTGTAGACCAGATTGACCTCCAACCCACAGACACCCACCGGCCAAATCCTTAAGAGATGAGAATTGGTATTACAGGTATGCACTTCCATGCCTGGTGAAACACACAAATAAAAACACTTTGCAGCACTGGACTTTAAACAGAAGGCAAAGGACAATGGAGCAAACAATATGTCCTTTATTAAATTAGATCACTTCAGTACAAATATATAGAAAATATTACATTATAAATTGTGTGCTAGGAAAAAAAATGGGTTTTGATTGGTTGGTTGGTTTGGTATAGGATATGGTTTACATTCCATTGCCATACCTTCTACACTTAAAGAATTAGTGAAATTTTGCTGGGCCTGGTGGCACATGCCTTCAATCTTAGAAGGCAGAGGCAGGCAGAATTCTGAGTTCAAAACCAGGCTGATCTATAATGTGAGTTCCAGGACAGCCAGGGCAACCCTGTCTAGAAAAAAACCAAACAGACAAAATGACTTAGTTAAATCTTAAATCTAGTCTACTGGGGTCAGGGGTATTCGTCTTTGCTATGCCCAGATCTTTTTTATTCCACCATGTATCGTTAATGAAACATCTTCCATTTTCTCAGATGGACATGGTCCCCAAATCTAAGGCCAGTCAGAAGCAGTATGATAACCATGTGCTTTTGCAGCTTTACGCCCACTCCTTAGGTTCTTAGGTATAACAACTGCATTTCTATGGTGTTCACCATTTATATTCCTAATGCCTTAGTGTATAAGTGTATGCAATGCTAAAAGCTAGTCCTCACATATCTGGGCCCAGTACCTACATGGGAAGGATGAAACACACAGCTTTGGTGGAAGGAATGAGTGATAGAAGGCAAATGCTCACAGAGGCTGAACACTTGGCAGAAGCCACTGATTTATAGTATTTGCTGATCTATCCAGAAGTGGTATCTGTGACAGCTGAAGGACAGCTTTTCCTATAGAACCAGTTTGAAAGTTACATATGTGCATAAGACAAGGGCAGGGAAAATGTTCCTTTCATGGGTTCCCAAGCACTGCAGACTCTTCAACCACTAACTATGCCTGTAATAACCAATCTTGTAGCTGCCTCCAATTTCTTTTGAAATAGGAGGAAATAAAACATGAGCTAGCTCCAGTCTGCTTTTCCCATGAGTAGTTAATAGCATTTCTTTTATTTATTTTAACACATTACTTCCCCCTTAATTCACAGACTAAAAAGGAAACAAAATTGTGTTCCATTTTCTTTTTCCTGTTGCTTTTTCAATTAGTCACACACACAAATCCTAACATACTTCAGGGGGCCAAACAGGACGGACACATTGAAATATCTTTTCCATCCTATTCAGTATGCAATTGCCCCATTTTGAAGTTGTGTCCTGTTGCTTTTGTTCCTATAGAAAGAAGTTACAATTCAAGAAAACTTTACAAAAGGGAAGCTGATCTTAATGCTATCAACCTTCCCTCTTTTCTGTTAGCAGAGTATTACAGGAAGGGCCGATCTGTGCCACCTGTCATCAGAACTGTTCAAGATCTGTTCGCTTTTGAAGTTAACTCATTAAACTATCAGCCTTTAAACAACCATATGATGTATTCTCCTATGGATAGTTGGTACCTGCCTTTGTCTCTACAAATTGCACTAGTAAAACCATGTCAAATAATTTAATCAAATGACATCATAATTAACATTATGTTATAATAGGCATGAATATAAACTCAAGTATCCATTTTCTTGGGTAGTGTTAACCAAAATGCCATATTTTTTTGTCCAGACTGCCACTAGATGATTTTGTAATTAGAAGAGTCACTCTAAAATGAAAGTCTGTGGTTGATGAGGCAGAACCAGCTCTGCTTAAAAGGGAAATTCTTATTAGTACAAAATATTGGAGGACAAACAAAATCAATTTCTACAGGAAGATTAACCAAATTGTTCATTATCGTAGCAAACACTGCAGAAATCAAAAGTATGGACTTTATCATAGACAATATTAGCCATACCCAAGAAAGAAAATGAGGTACCATAGTCTAATTTGTGTACAATAATTGTTCATAGTAACATTCTCATAGCCTGGGTAGTAACTCATTTTGTTCTATGTGACCTTTGTTTTTCAGGATTGGCTGCTAATAGGAAGTAGAAAAAATAAACATAAAATTGGATTTTGCCAAGATAGCTTTGATGTTTTGAAAATACTTCAAAATACCTCAAAAATACTTCAAATACATCAAAAGTAAAAGGAGAAACTTCTAATGACATGTAATCAAGCACCTTTACACCTTGAGGTTTGAATATTTGAAAAGTAATACTGCTTTTTCAAAGGCACTTACAAAGATATCTTTTGTTCACATACCATTTTAGCTATTACAAAGATTCAGCAAAAAGTCAAGTTAGATAGGGGGCTGGAGTGATAAGTCAATAGTTAAAAAACTTTATTATTCTTTCAGAAGGCCTAGGTTCAGTTCCCAGCGCCTACATAGCAGCTTGCCATTTATAACTCCAATTCCAGAGAATGAGATATCCTCTTTTATCCTAAACAAACACATATAAAAGCAACACTAAGTGATTTCAATGGTGTGTGTATGTGTGTGTAACGGAAATTATAGAAAAGGAGATTATGAACCTGAACGTTGGACTATATGAAGCGTTAGAGGGGAGAAAGAGGCAAGAAAATGATGTAGCTATTTATGAAATTCTCAAAAAGTCAAATAAAAAGTTACTATTATCAGCTTCTTTTCGACCATACCCTTTGCTGGGTCCATGATCCGTGGTCCTGCAATAGCCAAGCTCTGAGGCTGGGGCCCTGATATGTGTGATACCACTCTGCTGTCTTTTGAGCTATAGAAGGATTTTTAAAATTAGCTCTAATTTTTGACTCTCCATTTCCTTCTGGAATTCCACTTTTGCTCATTTATCAACTTTCTTTTTAGGTCATTATTTTAATAAATAATATGAATTTCAAAGCTATGACTATTTTCCCTGTCCTTTCTGCCAGAGAAACTAAGTTACATACAGACACACACACACACACACACACACACACACACACACACACATTTACCCAACATTCACACAGCACATCTTTTTGTTGTTTGTATTCTTTTTAGACTGGGTGTCACCATGTGGTTCGTCCATGCTAGTCCAGAACTTGAGATCCTTCTGCCTTAGCTTCCTAAGTGCTCAGATTACAGGTGTGCTCCCTGTAATCTGTGTTAGTTTCACACAACGTATTTCCACACTAGTTTTGTCCGTGCCTAAGATGCTAAGAAATACAATGAATATTTTAATTTGATTGGACTATAAGAAATTTAGACCCATGTGAAATTTAGTTTGTTGCCCCATAATGGTCCAAAACTATTGGTTTACACACAAGGAGTATTTTTTTTTCCTTTAGTTCCCAATGTTGTCAGCGTTGAGGACAGAGGAAGAATGTTCTATGTGTATCACTTCTATTTCCAAATGAGCTTGTTTCTACAATCTGGTTAAGTACTAAAAGCCAGTTTCAAGAAATCCTGGCCATAGATGAGAGCACACAGCAGATTGGGTTATTCAAAAGGGCTTAGAGTACCTTTTAAAAAGGTTCCTAACTTCTCTTTTCTCAATCTCCATTTCCCAGGGTAAAGGATCCTGATTACCCACCATTGAATATTAAATAGAGGGGCTAACCATTTCTGAAGACAGAAAAGACCACGCAAATTATGATAGCAGCTCTTTTTAGCCTTTCGTTAGGACTATGTCCTGGCTGGGTTTTTGTTAACTTGACCCGAGTTAAGAGTTATCTTGGAAAATGAACCTCAATTCAGGAAAAAAAAAAAAAAAGCTTCTATCCAAGTGCTTGTAAGAAAGTCTGTAGAGCATTTTCTTGATTAACAATTGACGTAAGAGGGTTCTGCTCACCAGAAGCAGTGTCATCCATAGGCAAGTGATCCTGGACCCCAGGGGAGTAAACTAGTAAGCAGCATTCTTCCATGATCTCTGCTTCAGTTCTTGCCTCCAGTTTCCTGCCCTGACTTCACTCCCTGATAGACTATGAATTGTAAGCTAAAATAAACCCTTTCTTTCCAGTGTGGCTCTTGGTCATTGTATTTGACACAACAATAGAAAGCAAAGTAGAAGACCAAGATACTCCCTGCCTACCAATTCCTTTCCTTCTTTTCTATGCTGTTACATGTACTTATGTGTGTGTATGATCTATTCTGGATGACATGACTTGTGTTTAATAAGACATTTTAAAAAGGTCAAAATAGCTGCACAAATGTCAAGTGAGCCAAAATTCCAGCATAAATGGTGGGTGCTCTCCAATAACTTCCTTACTGAGGAGTTACTGGCAGTTGCTAGCTGCTGAGGAAGGGAGAATCATTCTTTTTTGGATGTATGGCCACTAGTAGATTTCCAGTTTTCCAGAAGCTGGTCCCACACCTATGAATATATGGGGAATGCTAATTGGACCCAGGAGGTTATCAAGTTGAGATGGGGATAAAGGAGAAAGTTGGAAGAGAGAGGGGAATAAATATGATTATATTTCATTGTGTACACCTATAAAATTCTCAAGAGTAAAAAAAAAATCTATACACAAATTTTTTAAAAGTTCAGGGTGTAAAAACCTAGTAAGTCTAAGAATATGACAGTAGTGACCTGCTGTGATCTTCTCTGTTTGTAAAACACACAAATAGAACTTAAAGTGACTTAGGATAAAGGAGGATTTGTTGGGAAGATACTACAATATCTCAGGTATTTGAAAAAGGGAATTCATCAACAGAATAGGAAAAATAAGAAGAAGAATGAAGAAAGGAAAGAAAGAAAAGAAAGTCTAGAAGTGAATCAGCCTGTATTCCTGAAATCTGCATTTTCACTTTTTGTATTTCTGTATCTCTTGTGTTTATGTTCTTTGTCACTAGGAGCATTTTCCCAAAGGTCCCCCAAGTCATCTTCATGTGCAGCTAGGGAAGCCATTACTGTCTCATGCCATATGAAACAGAGGAACCAGTAACATTTACCTTCCAGATTCTATTCCACAGCTCCCCCCTCCTAGCAAAAACAGACTTTCTGTCTGTTCTTACTCAAAAATATCCTTTTGACTCAGTTTGGGCCTAGTGTCTGCCCCAGTATCCACAAATGATGATCAGCTCTGTAAGGGTCATGGTAAATATGACAACCCATGAAGGCTGTTAGGTAGGAGAGTGCATGTTTAAAACAGTAATCATTCCAAAGACTGAATGTGATGTCTCTAGAAGGAGAGTGCTGAGCTTATGAAACCATATCCAACATGGTAAAATTAGATTTACAATAAAATTAAGTTTATTAAGCAATAAACATTTTCTTCCTCCAATGGTAAGGCTATTCACTTTTTCAAAAAATTCTTTCCATCATTCAGATTTATTAAAGGATACAATTAATATTAACCACCCCAAAATTTAGATCTGAATAAAAACTATTTCACATAAATAAGGTTGTTAGTATTCGTTTGTTTTCTTTGCCTTTCAAGACAGGGTTTCTCTGTTTAACAGCCCTGGCTGTCCTGGAACTCACCTGTAGACTACCTGCCTCTGCCTCCTGAATGCTGGGATTAAAAGTATGCACCACCATGGCCACCGAGGTAGTTAGGATTACTGTGACTTAATTTTATTTAGTTTTTGTGTATCTGTAAGCAACGTGAATGTTACCAAATTTTGTTTGTTTGTTTATATTTGTTCTGTTTAGTCTTCTTTAAACAGAGAAACACAGGCCTAATTTGACCTTAAGAAGGTGCCAAGTCCCAAGCCAACAAACAAAACAAAAAGTGAAAGAGAATGAACTTTGAACCTTAGCGTTTTGGCATCGTGGGAGTAATTGAATTTAATAGGAGAGAAAGGCATTTCCACTTTGTCCAGCAGTAAAACAAAAGAATAAGGACAAGCTAGAAGGAAGGAATTTGCCAGCAGGCAGATCTATACTTGGGTAGAGAAGGTGCCACATTCCAGGACTGGTATTAAAAAGAGGCCAGAGGTGTCTAGACACTCCTGTCTGCTCCTGAACACCTCCCTAGGGAGTGGAGAACAGCCTGGAAGAGATAGAACAGGGTGTACTGTATGGGCAGCTGACCTTGTCAGTAATTCATTTTACATTTAAACAGCTTAATAGACATACTATGGAAAGTGTCAGTAATGTTTGGTTCTAGAAAAAATAATTGGAAGAAACTTTGCTCTCTCTACTTTCATTGTTTTGTACTAGGTGGCACATTGCAGGTTTATATCAATAAAATGTAAATACAAGGTTTTTAAGAAACAAAATACATTCTAGTAGAAAAACAAATCTCCAGGTGAATAGCTTAAAGAATCGATGCTGAGTACAATTTAGATTGATTTGTTTATTTATTTTGTGGGAGAGAAATAAAAACCAACAAAAGATAAGAGGCAAAGCCTTGAAAGCTAGAAAGTCTTTAGAGGTGGAAGGTTGAAGAGGTAGGAGGATTGTAGTTTGCACATCTTTTTCCTAAAGTCAGTGGTGTCGACCATGTTACATTTAAAGTTGCTCCAAAAAATAAAAACAGTTTGGTAGTTCATGCTGTAACAGAGAACACTGAATTCTGGTCCCTTGTGCAGAGTTTCCGGGGGTGAACAGACATTTCCCAAAGGCTGACATGTTAGAAATTCATTCCTGCCTGCCTCCCTCTCTCTGACTGTCTCCTGCAGCCTGGACCCAGGATATTGTTGTTGTTGTTATTATTAATGTGTGCTGTAATGCAGGAGATCTACTGTGGGAATTTTAATTCTACTGGGTACTGTTAAAATGACTATAAAAAGACAGTCAGGTACAGCAGGCCGTGTGCGTCTTTTATAAAGGTTTAAAAACATAAGTAAACAAATGAATGAGCTGTTGCTGTTTTACCTGAGTCCCCAAGGCCCAATACTTCCTTTGAATGCATACATATGAGCAGCTTGGTCGGAGTCATGACTCACAGCTGTGGGCAGAGCTTGGCCCTTTGAGTTCTTGCAAAAGGGCTTTCTGGGAGTGAGAAAAGAAAAGGAAAGGTAGGGGAACAAATAAAGTGGGGTGGGGAGAAAAACTGAATTTCAGTAATAGGTCTATAATTCCTTGGATCTGCTCAGTCATCTAGCCTGAGGTGTTTCTTGCCCACCTCACCTAAGTGGAAATCACACTGTTGGAAGTTCCACATGCGAAGGAGCAGATGATTTAGCAAACCCTCCCACATTGAAGATACTTGTCTCCTTTATGAGTAAGGTTTTCTTTCCAGTTGTTCTCTTTTTTTGTCAAAGGGCCAGTTCTGTTTCTAGTATTGTTCTGCTTAAGTTGCTGGAAGAGGCAGGGGAAATACAGTCCTGCAGAGGAAGAAAGGGTCAGATGGCAAAGAAGGCCTGGGGAGGCTGCCTTTGGGAAGGACTTGGAAACACAGAGGAGGAGTGAAGTGAGAGATAAGGCAAGAGCTCTCAGGACAAGCGAGTGCGGCAATAAGGCATTGAAAGAAGACACACATGTGAATACAGAAAAACAAGAATGAAAGGGTGCATAACGCCCAGAATAAATAGGAGAAAGAAAAATGTTTTATTTTAGAAGTTGTTATATACCGTGTGCTAGTATGTAACACTGTGTCCTACAAATCTGTATATCTAAAATAATTTTTAAATCATATCCCCTGAAAAGAAAAAGATATTACAAACTCTGCTTCCTCCAACTTTCTCTTGAACAATCTTTATTTATTCTTGTTACAAAATCTCAAAAAAAAATCATTGGCTTCATGTTTTTCTAAATCAAACATTTTATTTATTATTTAGTCTAATTAAATAATTTACATTTGTTTTAAAGTAATATGTACTAATCATAACTACATCCTGAGTTTTATAAAAATCATGAAAGAGCAGTACATTGAATTTACCAAATTTACTGGGCAAGCATGAGGAATGAAGTTCAGATTTTCCAAACCCATATAAATTCAGAATGGGCATGTCACCTGCCTGTAAGTTTAGCCTCAGGGAATTACCAGAGCAACCTGGCTAGGAGGACTAGTCAGATCTGTGAGCTCGGGGTTGGTTTGGGGACCCTGACTCATCGAATGTGGTAAAAGAGCAATAAATGATGATTTCTGCATCAACTTCAGGCCTCTTGCACACACCTGCATGTACAAGCAACTCACACACACACACAGGGGGCAAAGTTTTCACCCATGAACATCAAAGAATAATCATATAATGATATAACCATGAGTTGTATCCTGTCATCAATATTGCCATCATCATTTTGGTCATGACTACTTTTATGAGGAAAAAGATGGAAACATAATTTTATAGAACACTAAGAAAAGAAAGAACTAGAGATTCACATAATGAAGAGAATGGTAGCTGGAACAAAGTTTCTGATAATAAGGGAAAGGGCTAACACCTATTTAACCATTTATCATGTACTACTGAGGGCTCAAATCATGTCGTGTTCTTTGTGAGTTTAGCCAACTGAAGTTTAAAGGTGCCGAGTTACACAGATTCAAGCATGAATAACACCTCTAGAACAGTGCACAGTTATCAAACTTGAAATGCAATACACTCATGGTAGAATTACTCACCTCCCCTTCACGCCTCTGTCTGACAGTGTAAACTGCTTCTGCCAATCCAAGCAGTCTATGTAGAGATCATGGTTCACTGCAGGTGCCCACACTACAACAGAAAAATACATATAGCTTAACATCATTTCTCCAACCCAAGTCAGTTCTAGTTGCCATTCAACATGTACTTATTGAATACTTCTTATTTCCCACTGAATACTAATCCAGACTTTGAGGAATGCACACAGAATGTGGAAAAAAAAAAAAGGAAGCCTTGAAACCATCTGCTTTGAGAGACCAGACATATTTACTTAAATGAAACTATCAGGAGATAGTAAGAAACAATATCAGACAGAAACAAATTGAGAGGAAAGAAAATATAAGACCATCCTGTTTAGTGATTTTCAAACTGCGCTTCCTGGAACCCTGGGGCTTTGTGGTGATGCTTCGGGAGTACCAGAAAGATTGATGTATTCCATGCCAAACGTTGAAGATTTAAATGATGTTAGGAGGCTCACTGCGGCAATTTTTGTAATGGCAAAAAGTTACAAACAACTAAATGTCTTTCAGCAAAGGTCTGCCAAAATAAATTATAGGCCCTTCATACAATGAAATACTAAATAGCTGACATTTAAACAAGAAATAAATCTTCTAGATTTGCTAGAGAAAGATCTTCACAATCTATAAGTGAATGACAATATATAGTAGCAAAAAAAATTCATTACATAGCCTCATTTCTGTTTTCTTTTAAAAAGTTGAAATGCCCACATGTATGTATTTATTCACACATGTGTTGTATGTATGTATTCGTGTGTGTGTATGTGTACTTTAAACATTATTTTTGGAAAGGTACAATATATTCAGAATTTTATCTTTGGGTAGTAGGATTAAGACTGGTATGAGGAGGAAATGGAAAATTATCCTACACTCCTATTGGTTAAAACTGAGATTCAGGAAGCCTATAACTGACTTATGCCGAGGTGTCTAGTGAACATTATTCAGACTCCTGCAGTGCCAGTCTTTTGATCTCTTGTTTGTGTGTCTTCATGCCTCAGGAAAAATTCAGTATAGACAGGAATCATTTGTGGAAGCGTTTGGTCTTGACTGGTTCCCACATTAGTTCTACCCCTGTTTTCTTGACAGTAGATTAATTCTTTCTTCCTTACTACCCTATACACAGACACCTTTTTTCTTTATGTAACACGTATACTTTTACTCACCAAGAAGTAGAACTAGAAATGTCTATTGCTTCTTGTTCTAGGTAATATTTGGGAGACAGTGGTCCTCACATTTGTAAAAAGGATTTCTCGAACAGGAGACTTAGCTTGCTACTTTCCTTACCTATCTTTGAAATACCTATATATTTATAATTTTATGAGCTACTACATGGACTTTTATATTCTCATCTGATTCTCACCATGCACTCTATCTTGAAGTTCTGTGAGGGAAATGGTCATGGCTATTTTGCTTTGCAACAGAGAAAGTGCCACACCGTTGTGTAGGGCACTAAGTGGAACAAGTGAAAATTTACTCTTTTTAGGGATAATTATAGTGAAGAAATTGTTCTAGCTATCTCAAATAGAGGGTCTGTTTCTGTGAACAGTGTTTCATTGGCTTCCCACAATTAGAGCTATGTGTGTCAAACTTCCAGAGCACTTGGCCTGGCCAGTTCATCTACAAAATCTAATATGTGCCTAGAATGAGGACCAGAAGCAAAGATTTCATTTAAGACTTCTTCTCAGGCTTTGGAGCTGTCATTTTGAAACTTAAAAGCCAAAGTCCAGGTTTTCAAAAAATAAATAAAAGATCTGAACTGGCACACTCTTCATTGTTTTTTAGTAAAACTTGAGTTCCTCAGTGACTTGTGTTTGTTTGTTTTCTCTGGGAACCAAGCAGCTGTCCTACACCCAAGCATGTATCATCTCACGACAGTGACTCAGAAAGCCGTGCAGATGTCATGGCTTACATAGTCCCTAAAAAATGCCTACCATGCAGGAAGTGAAATAAGGTTCTTGGACTCAGCAGAAATGGGGTGAGGATAAAGAGGCTGCTTTGAATTTGTGGGTTTTCCCAGGCTGCTTTGGAAATGTCTCATGCAAATCCAAACAGTATCTGG
This sequence comes from Pachyuromys duprasi, assembly GCA_028658305.1. Lineage (NCBI taxonomy): Eukaryota > Metazoa > Chordata > Mammalia > Rodentia > Muridae > Pachyuromys > Pachyuromys duprasi. Next base: position 95,013,567 of record CM053752.1, on the reverse strand, counting down.
GTCACAGATAGCTTGCAACCAGCAATCCTGAATAGACGTTTAGTCTTCTAGTACATGTAGAAGCAGTTGGCCTACGTGAAAAAATAAAATGCTTTAAAAAACCATTTATTGATAGCCTACTGCCAATGAGGATCTTTTTCTTTCCCCTAAAAGTATACCATTTTTGTAGTCGTTTCCAACATCTAAAACTTTATTAAGCTGAGCAATAAATAAAATCCAGTCATCTAGCGCTTCTACTAACAAGAGCTTAAATATGCAAGATGAATTGTCTCTGAATACGTTTTGTGTATGTATGTGTACATGGTCCAGCTTTTAATGGAGAAATGACTTGCTAGAAACATGAATCACATCATTGTATTTGACAAAATATTTAGTTTGTAACTTGTATTACTTTAGAAGCCTGTCAAATGCTATTTACAATCTTTCTTTTTACTCTTAGTTATAATAAACCAAAAGTACCTAGAATTCTATGGGACACAGACTGTCAGGAAATGTTGAGTGTATCATTTGGGGGGAAAGCAAACACATTTACAAGAAGACTTCAACATGCAAGTAGACAGGATTTAAGAATATGCAAATGGAAGACACTTAAAAATGAGGAACAATTTAAGAATAGAGAAATCAAAATGTAAAGCAATTTTTTTCATAGTCACTTCAACCTCCTAACCTGTATTCTGGTCTGAAAATGGCATCATCAGGCTTGTACACTGATAGAGAAGTTTTGGGGGGAAATCCCAAAGATGACCACAACCTAAAACTGCACAGCTTAAAGGGGAGTTTCCAGTGGTCTTGGCCTTTAGCCCAGGACCAGGCTATTTATTTGAAGTGTCCCCACAGCACATGCTTGGTTTGGTCTAGTATCAACAGTTAAGCATAGATAATAGGGGTTAGTACTAAGACTTCCCTGGGAAAGAAATGTGCTCTGAAGCTAGTTAGCAAACAGGAGAAATGTAATAAATACTTCTTGAATGGATGAATGGTACTTGGGGGCATAAGTAAGTTTAGGCCTGGCTCAGTAAATGTGAATTTCCTCTAGCTAACATAACAGTGAGGCTGTCCTCAGAATTCATCTATAGCATTAGAACTCCTGTCCTCCACACCAAGGCTTGAGTTTGAGCCTCGCTGAAGAGAAGGCAGGAAGTATTGCCAAATGAATCATTTGTCTACTTACAAAGTTGGTAATGGAAGGTGCATCTATGGTAAAAACAAATCATATCATGAAAAAATACTTTTTATGAATGAAACTCTTTCTCTTTCTCTCTCTCTTCTTTCTTTCTTTTTCCCTGACTCTTCCAGGCAGGGTTTCTCTCTGTATAGCCATGACTGTCCTGGAACTCAGGCTGTGAAAGGCTTTTTGTTGTTATTGTTGAATTTTATAGTCTACATATGGTGTTACAATACAATCTTTTTGGCAATTTTTTTTCTTTAGTCAAATGTCTAATGTTTAAGAGAATTTAAGCTAAATATACTTCAAATAAGTCTTCTGGATTAGACTCTCATTTGTCTCATTTTTTTACACAAAAAGTCTGAGAAATTATGAAAGTGAAGTTCACATATTGGTCATTTAATATTCTAGATATTTATAAATATTAGATGATCATTTCTAGACATATGATCATTGCATTGCTTACTTTATAAATGATGGACTTTATTTCTTGTTGTGGTGGTGTTATAAATGATAGTGTTATTCTAATCAAAATCACACTGTTGCTCTATTTTTTTCTGAACCGCTGAAATTCTGACCTTAATATAACATTTTCAAAGTGCATTAGAATTACATTGATATATGCTTATAACTTCTGAAAGAACGAAAGTATAAAATACACCATATAGATGACATATGGGGAAATGAATGTACAAACTGAATTTCAGTTTAAAAAAATTCTTTTCAAATAAGGAAATGACATTTTTCTGAAGTTACTCTTTCATCCTTGAAGACAAAACATGAGTGAGCAATCTCAGAACTTGCTTTTTAGCAAGTCAAAATGCCGTTGGAATATTCATAAATCTTCATACATGATGGAGATTTTGAGTTAATTGGCATTACAAATTCTTGATGTGGTAATTCAGGATTGGCATTGATGAGTATGACTTTTTCAAGACAGACAAGTAAGGATCGTAAGAATGAATTGTATACTTAAAATACACATAGTTGTGCTGACAATAGAATTCTAATGTCACTGAGTTCATAGAAAGTTTCTAAACGAAGGTAAATGAGAGGTGGGGTAGGTTATAGGGAAGAAATGATAATGCATAAATGTGTTAAACTTTGAAGTCAGAAATAAATTATGACTCATTTTGAGGATGGTATTGGTAAACTAATACAATCTTCCAAATAATAGGACCATAAGGATTCTGGCTGAATTCTATTTTGAATAATAAGCTATCAAGTGAGTTTTTAAATTAAGCACCTAAAAAATGAAACAGTGATGAGCTGTGGTCCAAGCCACAGTGACTGGTGGCTTGACTAAATATATCAGTTACATCTCTCATTGTTCTGACATAACACCTGACAAAATCAACTCAAAAAAAAGAAGCATTTATTTTGCTTAGTAGTTTGAGAGGAAAGCAAGCAGGAACAGAAAGAGCATCAGGCAATTAGGAGGGGACGGACAGGGAGGGAAGGAAAAAGAGAGGGAGGGAGGGAAGGAGATGAGAGATGGAGGGAGAGAAGGGAGAGATAGAGAAGAGAGTGAGAAAAGAGAGCGAGATGTTGAGTTAATATTCACTTCATGTTCTTTTTATTAATTCCAGTAGCCCAGCCCATGGATGATGTGGCTTACACTCAAGGTGAGCCCTTGCTTCTTGTTAAACTTTTCTAGAAACAGCCTTGTACCTTTAATCCCAGCACTCAGGAGTCAGAGGCTGGATCTCTGTGAGTTGGAGGCCAGTCTGTTCTACAAAGCGAATCTAAGATAGCCAAGGCTACACAGAGAAACCCTATCTTGGAAAACAAACAAACAAAAAAGAAACATCCTTGTAAATATACCTGGAGATCTGTTTTCATGATGACTCTAAAACCGGTTAAGCTGACAATGCAGATTAACTGTCATACTCAACCGTACAGCTCATACTGTAAGAAACTATGTAAAGCTAAAAAGCTATGTAAGACCTCGGTACTTTACAACAACATGTTAGATATTTCATGTGGTCATACTTTAACATCTCCATACTTGAAATTTGTTATCAATAGCAAACAATATCAACAAAAGATCATTGGTGACATCTGAAAATTTAGTCCATGTCGATGGGAATTCTGCAATTAATCTAATAGCTCTGGTCAAATGCTGTGGCTGCAAGCAAGTGGAAACTGAGCGGTGGAGAGAGGGCTCTGCGGTGGAGAGCACTGGCTGCTCTTCCAGAGGACCTGGGGCTCAATTCCCAGCCCCCCCCCCCACGGCAGCTCACAACTGTCTGTAACTCTGAGACCTGACACCCTCACACAGACGTACATGCAGGCTAAATACCAATGCACATAAAGTAAAAATTTTAAAAAGTGGAGACGGAAACCTCTATGTACCTGGAATTATTTTCATTGTTCTGTGTCTGGTACTTGGGAACTGCAGACTCTTGTAATGTGAACTTACATTTATGGATGCTGAACTGCTGCTTTCCCTCATTTACAATAGCATCAGTGAGATTTCCTCATTTTAAAGCTTTATGCCAAACACAGAAGCCAATTCAAAGGCAGCTTGTTCCCTTTGGGAAAGGATAACTTGCTTAGCCTTTGCCAACCACTTCCTGTCAGAGGTCAACCTTTGTCTTTCTTTACTTCCTGTCAGAAGACAACCCCTGTCTTTGTATAGCATGCCCCACTGGTCTTGCCATCGCTCTTCAGTGGCTTTCTACCTGCCATAAGTGGTACCCCTTTGAAATACTACTGACGTTGAATACCATGATGTTCTGATCAGATCCTCCCTTCCAACTTGGCAAACCTATCCACATCTCTAGGGAAGATAAACTGATGAAGTTTACAGCTGTGTCCTTTCCTGAGCTTTGCTTTGTCCAAGGCTACAATCTGTCCTAACGGGAAGGCCAAATCAGAGTGGCCAACAGGGAGTTACATAAAAACCAACTCCTAGGTATCATTTCAGACACTTCAAATGACCAGCCCAGCTGCCCAGTGAAATTGCAGCCCAGCTTCTCCTTTTGCACGGTCTCCCTCTCATTGCTCTCATGCAGGTCTATCCCTTGAGGGCACTCTCCTGTAAGGCTGCCAACGTCATTCTCACTCAGCCAGCCTGACTCTAGCTGTGTCCACTATTTCTTCTCCTTTCCTTCTAGCACATTCTTCAGGTTCTGCAGCCTGAAATCTGAGTCTATCATACAGCAGTTCTCAAAGCTTTAGTGTTCATAAACAGTTTTGAATTCTAGCATATTTGTGACTCACTCAGAAAGATTCGTTTGCAACTATAATGAGGACACCCACCAGTCTTTCAGTTCACAAAACTGTGACCTGTCCTTTCCACTCCCTATTAAGTATTTCCGAGGCAAAACTCTTGTAGGGTTCAGAAAATAGCAGAGATTTTATGCTGTTCCTGTGGTACTTTTTAAGCCTAGCTGCTGCTTATCTAATGTCTTACATTGCACTGTGTAACCTACCCAGCTCAATACAGCTTTTGAAAAGTGCGATAAAATCAGAATCATCAACTGTAGCGAAATAAAATTTACCCACTGGTCTGAATTGGTGACACACCATCAAAAGAAGCTAGAATGCACTTGTCTGTAGCTGCTTCTGAGACATTCAACTTTATTAGTAATTGCTGTGGGTGGCACGCACCAGGAGACCATATATAGCCTTTAGTGACGTCTTCATTTATTCTGCAATGAGTGGCTTAAGCCAAAGCCAACTTTTAAAGAGAGAGAGAGAAAAAAAAAGTGTGCCTGGGATAAAATTCAAGGCCTCACCTGTACTAGACAGGCCAGAGGCCTGCTCCTGGGTAACATTTTAAATTGATCCATCTGTAGGAAGCCCTTTATGAAATGGTGCCTGAAGAAGCCTTATTCATGCTTGATCATAGCAGGTCTCCACAGCCCAGTAGAGCCTCCTCTGACTGCTTGGAATGTCAATACTGAAGCATGCTCTGCCCCTCTTCCCCGCCACCCCCCACCCCGTCGTTTACACCATTGTTTTTTTTAGAACATTTTGCATAATGCTGAAATGAGGGTCTTGTGGAACTCCTGAAAACTGCTTTTTTTTTTTTTTCTAGATCCCACCCCACACCAACTAAATTAGAGCCTGGGGCCATCTGCCCCAGGATAAGCTTGCAGCAGATCTAGTGTAGCTTCCCATATACTGAGCATGAGAGACCCAAGTCAACAAGTGCAGAAGTAGTAACTGGTGGTCTGGTCATTTGACAGGGAAGTAATGAGGCCGCGACAATTTTTCTTCCTTTATTATATCTCTTTATATATCGCACAGCAGTGTGGAGCTTCCTTATTGTCTTGCCTCCTTCTCCTCCTCCTTTGTTTTCCTTAGCTTTATTTTTATTTGTTTACTTTTCATTCTATTTTTTTTTCTGTTTTAGGGAGAGGGTTTCTCTGTGTAGCCCTGGTTATCCTGGAACTGGCTCTGTAGACAAGGCTAGCTTCACACTCAAAAGTTCTGCCTGTCTCTGCTGCTTGAGTCCTGGAATTAAGGCATGAACTACCACACCTTTATTTTTCATTCTTTCCTGTGTATGAATGTTTTGCCTGCACTACATGTTTACCTGGTGCCTGAGGAGGTGGTGAACCTCCATGTGGGTGCTGGGAATCTAGCCCAGGTCCTTTGCAACAGAATATGCTCTTACCCATTGAGCCAAATCTTGTTCTTACCCACTTCAGCTCACCTACCCTGCATTCATTAAGAACTTGCTCATGTCTCTTGTCATTAATCTGCCTGCTGAACCATCACCATATTTTGGGAATGGAAGAATTCTAAGGACAATGCAGGGCACTTGAAAGTATCAGTCATTAGCTTCCATGTGCTGTATTTAATAGTATAAAAGAGTAAAATTTCAGGCTGGAAGGATGGGTCAGTGGTTACGAGCACTGACTGTTCTTCCAGAGGACATGGGTTCAATTCCCAGCACCTACATGGCAACTCATAACTGTCTGTAACTCCTGTTCCAGGGGACCTCACATAGACATACACTCAGTCAAACACATAAAACAAAAATAAATATTAAAGAAAACAAACTATAAAAGTTCAAACAGGAAGCAGGTAAGAGTGATGGGAGGGGACAGTGATTGGGCCTATTTCTACCAAAATCGTCTTTCCTTCCTACCTATCTGACTTTATATAACACTCCACTCCTCCCCAGACTGGCCATTTCATTCTCTCATCTTCAGAGAAATGCCAATCTGTCAACAGACTCCTCAAGAAAACTGAAGATATTTACTATAAGTAAAAAGGTGAAATGGGTTTTATAACAGTTCCCAATCAAAAACCTTCTGAAAAACTGTGGGCTTCTCTGGTTCTCCCTAAGAACTCCTGAACTGAAATGTGTCCCTCTACTCTTTAATGTAGAGCTCCTAGTCCTCTGTTCTCTCAGGCCATCCCTTGCCCTAGGATGCATTTCAACCCCCACACTGCCCACATGCCACTCTCTGACTAGTTTCCTGTTGAGCTATCTCCTCTTGATCTGCACATGCCACTCTCTGACTAGTTTCCTGTTGAGCTATCTCCTCTCGATCTGCGTCCCTTTCTCCCAGCATTGCCTGCTGAGCACTATCCCTTTCCTTACATGCCATTAGCTGACTTGGTGACTCTTCTGCAAAGTACAATATGACAGAAATCTGAAGGATGAAATAACCTTTCACTGACTGCACTCCTACAACCCCAATTTTCCCTCTTTGGAGGAAGTAAATCAGAGTTTGCAAGGAGAAGGAAGAGTGAGAGAGATAATGGGTGAGTTCAGATTTTAGCAATTCTTTAGGAGTACAGCAGAGTCTTCTTTTCTTGCAAATTCCTTTCCCTTTTCCTTCTTTCCTTTGAATCTCAAACACATAGTAGACACTAACTTCATGCTGGCTATTGACTATCATTCTCCAAAAGAGGCAAAATGAAGTGCTTTCAAATAACCAAAGATTGGTTTGATGTGAATTTTTGAGGTCTTCTGAATACTTTAAAATTGATCACTCATCAAACATAATTGCAGATGAGCATTGAAATTCGTGCTTCTGTTATTATCTGTTTATGAATTAACTCTGCTAATTCAAATCTAAAATACAACTAAGGTCAAAACTAAGATGGAAGGAAAAGAAAGCATTATTTTTGTGAACATGCTAAGGCAAGTTGTGCTTTATTACTGTGTCTCACTTCATTTTTTTTTTAATTTATTTATTTTTATCTCAATCACAGGTCTCACTTCATTTTAAAAGCATTTGTGTGCCATGTGTGTGGTGGGCTGTGTATATATGATGTACATAATTATTGCTGTGTGTGTGTAGGCCAGAGGTCAATATCAAGTGTCTTCCCTTGATGATCTCCTTTTCCTCCTCTACTTCCTCTTCTTTTTCTAGAGGCAGAGTCACTAATCAATGAACTTCAGGAATCTGTCTTTGCAGCTTGTGTGGCTACCCTCAGTTTTCTTTGTGAATTCTGGGAATCGAAACTCAGTTTCTCATGTTTCTATGACAGGTACTTTATTGACTGATCCACCTCCCAATCCTTACCTCATTCATTTTTGCAGAAACCCTGTGAAGCAAGTGTTGTGACCTTGTTTTACAAATGAAGACACTGAGGCTCAGAGAGTGGTAAAGGAAATTGCTATAAGTTGTGGGAACAAGAAACAGAAGAAGCAGGATTTTCACTCAAGTCTGTAAGACTCCCAAACACAGTCTTCTTCTTTTTCTCCTCTCCACCACTCCTCCACTCCCCTTCTTAAAATTTTATTTGTTTGTGTGTGTATGTGTGTGTATAAATGTGCACATGTGAGTTGCAGGTACACATGGAGGCCAGAAGAGGGTGGTAGAGCCCATGGAGCTGGACTTGCAGGTGTTGTAAACCACCTGATGTGGGTACTAGGAATGGGACTCATGTTCTCATACATGGCAGGAAGCATTCTTAGGTGCTGAGTGATCTCTCTACCCCAAGCCTGTAGTCTTTATCTAAGACAATATGCTGCTTTTTGGTGCTGCATGTTCTTGGACTCTGGAAAGTTCTTTTGGAATTGCTTTATCTGTTTTGGAGATGAAGAGTCATTTTTGTCTAGTTAAGCTTTAAACACCAAAGAATAAAGTATAACACATTTCTACACAGGAAAAGGCATTTGGAGTGTTGTATAAAGGATTGTCACTTTTAAGCACTCTACACATAGTAATTGCTGACCAAGTGCAAGAATATCACACAAATTGCTAGAGTCTTATTTATTATGTTATACTATAGCTAGAACTATGCCACAGTATTGACATTCCAACTCCTAAGCTGAAAGGAAGCCAGGTCGAACACTATCTTTTTTCCAGGGACTTCAAGCTAAGGCATCAGTCACATTTGACTATATTCCAACTTCCGTAGTAGATAGTGGGAGTATGATTTAATGCCCTTTACTTAATGTCTCCTATTTTACTCTACTATCTCAGTTTTGGGGGATTTTTTGTTTGATTGTTTGTTGTTTTGTTCTTTATTTCTTCCTTTCTTTCTTTTTCTTTTATCCCACTTTTAGCTCAAGTTTCTTGTATATAAAAATAAAATGTAAAATGTCGTAGGCACATGATTTACAGAGGTAGATTCCAGCTTCCTTGTAAGGCCATAACTATGGATATTGCTTTTGTTTTATTGTTTCTTATCTATTCAACTAGGCTGTGAGTTTCCTTTTGGATAGGATTCAGGTCTCACTTACCTCTGTAGCCTCTTCCCCTTATGATGCTTATCCTAGTACTGTTGGAGGGCTTCAGCAAGGCCTCAATGAAATACATATACAAATAACTTAAGGAGAGAGAGGTATAGGATTCCTTTTTTGTCTGCCCTATACTCAAGAAAATAGCCTCAGTGGGTGTCTGAATTGTTTAGAAGTTTTACTGCTATCTAAATGAGTTTAAAATGTTTAGTTTGAGATTGGCAGAAAGGGTTTTTTGTGTCATTTGGGGTACATTGGCAAAAAATAACAGAATAACCACCTAAAATGTCTTCACAAGACAAGTTATATGAGAAGATAAGGACCTTAGAAAGGTAGTATCAAAGTTGGTGTGGTGCATATGTGATGTCATTCAGGACATAGGCTCTTTGTATTCTTTGTTCTTTCTTGCTCTCTGTTTTATGGCTGCCAGATGGGTGCTTCATGTCCATATGTCTTGTCTTCCCAGAACTTATTTCAAAGGTAGGAACAAAAGAGGCTTGGAAGGATTTCTTTACACCCCCGCCCCTTCTTTTACTAGCGGGGAAATGCCTTCAAATGGGCCTTCAGTGTATTCTCCCTTTCTTCTTATTGGCTCAAAAATGTCCCATGCTCACCCTTCTACCACTGGCATTTGTTGATCAAGACTTCCATGCTTTGTGGCGGATTAGATAAGTCATGGTGTACTCACTTTTCTAAGCTATATCTGCCTGGCACCTTGCTTCCTGCATGAGCACTGTCAGGGTTCTGTAAGGATGAAATGAGAAATAGACGTTGGAGAGGAAATGGCCTTTTCTGTTACTACACCCCCAAAGTGAAATAATTTGTTTAAATAGTATATTTCAAAGATGTGAACTAGTTAGAGAAATTCTTAGACCCCACAACAGGGATAGGGGCTCAAATTTATTATTTGTCTATTATTGCTTATGCTATTTAAATCTCATACCATTAACCTTGTAGTAAGTAGACTTAGAATTCACAAAGAGGGATTAAGACTCTCCACCACCAACCCCTAACCACTTGTAACTTGCTGAAGGCAGAAGAGCTGGCCCCAGGATCATGAGAACAGGAGAGTTGTCCCTGCCCCTCACTGGCTGCAGCAGAACTGGCCCAGCAACTTACCTACCCTGTGATGGCATGGGCAAGAGAGCGCTGCCTCCCTCTGTCCTACCTCTTTCTACCTACATCAGGCTGGCTCCAAGGTCATGAAAGCAGGGGAGCTGTCCCTGCCCCTCATCTGGGCAGCACGGTAGAGCCCTGGTTGCTGGGGGTTGTGGGTGAACCAGCCCCAAGGGTGGGAGAGCAAGAGAGCTGTCCCAGTCCTTTGTTGGCTGCAGCACTCAGGAGAGCAGACCCTGTACCTCTTCTGGGCAGCACAATAGAGCTGACCCTGCTGGCATGGGCATGGGTGAGCATGAGGGCATGAGAGCAGGAGAATTGACTCTGCTCCTTGCCACCACACATTGGGTGAGCTACTCAGGGCTGTGCTGGAGAGCTCACCTTAGCGGTATGAGTGTGGGAGAGCTAGTGAGCTGATGAGCTCAGCCACCAACCAGGCCCAAATCCAGGGCTTTGAATTTGCCCATCTCAGCATCTACTTCATCTGAGAACTGCTAGAGCACTTGAAGGGGCCAGTCCTGCAGATCCAAAGCTTCAGGGTCTCCACAACGCAGGGTAACATCAGGATATCCGAGAGGAGTCCTGGTCAGGATCCAGTATTGGTAGTGTAGCAGAAACCAGAGGCCTCAAAACAGACCAATGACTCGTTGCAATGAACATTTGCAAGTAAAGAAGTGATGAAAGGGTATACTGTGGGACACACTGTCACACACTACGACTTCAACAATGACCTTTTTTTGTGGGGTGGGAAGTTGCAAGAATGGAGGGTGGGAATGAAGGGACAAGGGAAACGAGTGGGTGTGAAATGGCGTGAAATTCACAAAGATTCAATAAAATGTTAAAACAAAACAAAAAAACAAACACAAAAACAAATGGGGATAAGAACCAATCAGGGGGAAAATTACCCAAATTTGCACATAAATTAAAAGCAATCTCTGGAGAACAATATCTGTTCCTTTGACCATAAAACCTATTATCCTCTTTCAATGCTTTTGGGGGGACCTCTTTTCAGTTTGGTATATTTTCACTCTTTAGAGAATCTCTAAAGCCCGTCTGGTGAAAGGAGGGAAAAAAATGTTCTTGATGCCACAACCCGTTCAGGTACAGAGAACTTTGAAGGTTTTAATTCACATGACAAAGCATTTGATGGAACTGGGATAAAGTGCCCATTGCCAGAAAGAGTTATTAGAACACTGATGTTTGACAGTACTTTTCTAAGTTTATAAATGAGAGTGAGTGCAAGTGCTTATGCTCTCTCCCCTGCCTCCCAGAATAAAGAGAAGTCTTAGATGAGAGTCGCTGTCAGGGTCTGACTGAAAAAAATATTAGGACCAAGTAATTTTCATATATGCTTTTCTGACCTCATGCTTTGAAAGAGTCTCTTCTCAAGTTGTGGTTGGCATTTTGCAAGTATAATATTTTGGTGTTTTTTTTTTTAATACTTCTTTTTTGTAATGAGACAACCTAGGAAGCAGTTATACCCTAACTATAATCATACAAATTGGTAATTGATTCTTGGGGGGTTCATACAATATCCCAATTTCTACCTGAAGATACCTCATCTCTTTCCCGGTCCATGTGGCTTAAATAGAATGGACCTTATTCCCAAATTCAGGACATGAACCAAGATGAGTCAAAACTCCTCTGTGTTTGAGTCTTACTTCCTTAAATTTAGACTTATGACAAGTTTAACCAAGTGAAGTCATAACATAGTCATTTTATTTTTGTGAGTGTTAAAACCATTCATTTGTTCAGTGAAAACAATTTGAACAACTTAAGGAGATCAAAGGGATGCAAATTAGAAAGGAAGAATTCAAAGTATCACTATTTACAGATGATATGATAATACACATGAGCTACCCGAAAAATTCAGTCAGAGAACTCCTTCAACTGATTAACACCTTCAGCAAAGTGGCTGGATACAAAATCAACTCAAAAAAATCAGAAGCCCTCCTATATACCAAAGACAAAAGGCCCAAGAAAGAAATTAGGGAAACAACATCCTTCACAATAGCCACTAATAAAATAAAGTACCTTGGGGTGACTCTAATCAAGCAAGTGAAAGACCTGTTTGAGAAAAACTTCAAATTTCTGAAGAAAGAAATTGAAGAAGATATCAGAAGATGGAAAGAGCTCCCATGCTCATGGATTGGTAAGATTAACATAGTGAAAATGGCCATTCTGCCAAATTCTACAGATTCAATGCAATTCCCATCAAACACCAACATAATTCTTTACAGACCTTGAAAGAAAAATTCTCAACTTCATATGGAGAAACAAAAAACCCAGAATCTCTAAAACAATCCTGTACAACAACAGATCATCTGGAGGCATCTCCATCCCTG
>CM053752.1:94982124-95001184 GCA_028658305.1 Pachyuromys duprasi | reverse complement strand
CAATGGAAAAAAGACAGCATCTTCAACAAATGGTGCTGGTCCAACTGGATATGTACATGCAGAAAATTGAAAATAGATCCATATTTATCATCCTGCACAAAACTAAAGTCCAAGTGGATCAAAGACCTCAACATAAAACCGGACACACTAAATCAGTTAGAAGAAATAGTGGGGAAGACCCTAGAACTCATTGGCACAGGACACTACTTCCTGAACAGAACACCAACAGCACAGGCTCTAAGATCAACAATCAATAAATGGGACCTCATGAAACTGAAAAGCTTCTGTAAAGCAAAAAACTTTGTCATCAAAACAAAATGACAGCCTACAGACTGGGAAAAGATCTTCACCAACCCTGCATCTGACAGAGGGCTAATATCCAGTATATCTAAAGAACTCAAGAAATTAAAAAGCAAGAAATCAAGTAATCCAATTAAAAAATGGGGTACGGAGCTAAACAGAGAACTCTCTGTAGAGAATTGTAGAATGGCAGAGAAACACTTAAAGAAATGCTCAACGTCCTTAGCCATCAGGGAGATGCAAATCAAAATGACCCTGAGATTTCACCTTACACCCATCAGAATGGCTAAGATCAAAAACTCAAGTGACAACTCATGCTGGAGAGGTTGTGGAGAAAGAGGAACCCTCCTCCATTGCTGGTGGGAATGCAAACTTGTACAACCACTCTGGAAATCAATTTGGCGCTTTCTTAGTCAATTAGGAACAGTGATTCCCGCTATACCACTCTTAGGCGTATATCCAAAAGATGCTCAAGTACACAACAAGGACATTTGCTCAACTATGTTTGTAGCTGCTTTATTCATGATAGCCAGAACGTGAAAACAACCCAGATGTCCCTCAGTTGAGGAATGGATACAGAAATTATGGTACTTTTACACAATGGAATGCTACTCAGCAATTAAAAATGAGGAAATCATGAAATTTGCAGGCAAATGGTGGGATCTAGAAAAGATCATCCTGAGTGAGGTATCCCAGAAGCAGAAAGAAACAGATGGTATATAATCACTTATATAGACCTATAAGATTGGATAAACATACTGAAATCTATATATCTAAAGGAGATAAACAAGAAAGAGGATCCTGGGTAAGATGATCAATCCTCACAAATGGGATGAACATTGAATATAGGAGAAAACAAGCAACAGAACAGGCACCTAGCACAGAGGGCCTCTGAAAGACTCTACCTAGCAGTGTATCAAAGCAGATATTAAGACTCACAACGAAACCTTCAGCAGAGTTCAGGGAATCATATGAAAGAAGAGGGAGTTAGTAAGACCTGGAGAGGACAGGAACTCCACAAGGAACAAATAGCACAGGGATCTTTTATGAGACTGTTTCTCCAATCAAGGACCATGTATGGATATAACCTAGAACCCCTACTTGGATATGGCCCATGGTAGCTCAGTATCCAACTGGGAACCCTAGTAAGGGGATCAGGGACTATTTCTGACATGAACTCAATGGCTGGCTCTTTGACCGTCGTCCCCCCCCCCCACCACCCGAGGGAGGAGATGCCTTGCTAGACCACAGAAGAGGACATTGCAGCCAGCCCTGAAGAGACCTGATAAGCTAGGGTCAGATGGAAGGGGAGGAGGTCCTCCCCTATCAGTGGATTTGGAAAGGGGCAAGGAGGAGATGAGGGAGTGATGGGGAGAGTGGGAAGGCATGAGGGAGGGGGCTACAGCTGAGATACAAAGTACCTAACCTGTGATTAATATAAAAATAAAAAAGCAAAAAAAGAACAATTTGAAAATATTCACTTTTTCTCAAAACACCAACTTTTGACACCTGTAATAACACAATTCATCTTACCCAAGTCTAAGGTAATACATAGTATAGTATTTATATCTTCATTTGAAGAATAGAAAAAAAACTCTAATGTTTAAAAGCAAGGCTTTTTATTTAAAAAAATCATTTATGCTGTCCACCTAATCAAATCTTAAAATGTAATAGTACTTTTAGAGTATAGGTTCCTACTCAGAGTCACTTTTTAACATTGAGAACACAATCTCAGCCGAGTGACACATTTTATAGCATCCCAATAATACTAATAGATTTCTCAAAGACAAAACCTGATTTTCTTAAAAGTTTCTTCAACAGGGACCCTACCTCTGAATTGTAGCAAAAATTTTCAGAAGCAAAGGAATGCTGGAAATGTCACTGATTCATATCAGACCGCATCAGAGGAATGGGAGAGGAAAGAGAGGATTCACACACTGCTGAGAAGTTAGGAAGAGAGAAGGACATGGTACTTTGTCATGGTGTTGGGCCTTGTGAAAAGCCTCAGGAGCTGCTTTCCTGGTTAATTCTGGTGCCCATTGTCCAGACACTTTAGTGTCCATATCCCATGATTCAGCAGTATGGCTCATTGTCAGAGCTACTGAGCCTTGAGTTCCCAATTAGTAACTCCAAAAAGGTTGAGCTAGAACAAACCAAGTAACATGGAAACATCTGTTAAATATAGGTGTTTTTAATGAAGTAAATTATAAACTTTAAAACTAAATGTTGATCTGGAGGATCTTTTTTTTTTCTCCATTCTGTGTTCTCACAGCATGATAATGACCAACTCGGTAGGCTCATAACACTTAATAGTACCAAACAAATATTCCTAATCCAACCAGTTTAAAAAAAAAACCACAAAAAAACCCATAGCAAATACATTATGCTATTGAAATTGCTGGTAGGCTTGTTTTTCTTCCCATTTATGACAGTAGACCTGTTAAATGTGTTCCCGAGGGACCGTAATTAAGAAAGAGGGAAAACATTGCTTAGTAAAGTTGGGATCAGGCTTTTAGAAGAGTTCTTATCCTCAAAACTGCAAGAGCTTGACCTGTTTATTGGAAATAGTTCTGCTAGAATTAGAAGCGGAAATAGGGGTATGATAATGAAACACAGTTTAAGCAGGAAAGGGTGGTAACACACATATCACTCCACACCACGCAAATATGCTGCCAGTTTAGATACAGAGCTGTGGTTCCTTTTGTTAAGTGATTCTATTTTCTGTTAGAAAGGCTAACTTTGAAATACCATTTTCAGGAAAAGAGGCTGGAATGAGAGCTTCATTGAAATTACTACATCCTTGAAATTCTCTCATGCTGTTCACAGTTAGGATGTCCTTATGAGCCATCCATTTCCACATGGATTTTTGGAAATAAGACTCAGTCTTAAATGGTCCAGTTTCCACATCTGGAAGCCACTAGAAGGTGTTGTTTTGGGTTTAAGGTCAAAGTTGAAAGTAGAGAGAATCTGTGACGCCAGCATTTGTTTGTGGCTGTGCTTACATTTCAGCCATGTTGCCGACACCACATGTAGTGTTTTTTTCTTTCTTCCCCTGATAATCCAAGGAGTGTGGTCATTGGCAACATGGCATTCCCTCAAAATATTACTGTTTAATAGGAATTCTTAATTAGCAGTTCAGAGAGATAGCTTATTAATACCAAGGAAAAAGGATATATTTGATGTATCATAATGTGAACTCATATTCATTGTTTGGTTTAAATATAGACATTTGGAGGAGTTAATTACTAAAAGCTTAGGGAAAGCCATGAGCTCCTGTCATCAAGCCATATTCTGCCACATTAATATGCCTGTGAGCATTTGTTCCTTTATAAACTTCTCTTGATTCTTCCGTACCATGTTCAAATGTCCCTCTATTCTTTTTTCAAAACTTTATAATTGATTCTTTGTGAATTTCACATCTTGCATCCCAGTGACACTCAGTTCCCTGTCCCTTTGTATCCACTCACACCTCCCAGGAAGAGAACAAAACAAGACAGCATTAAATATATATATATATTGTCCTGGAAGCTGTAGTGTGGTAATGTATCCCACAGCATACCCTGTTTTCCCCACACTTCTCTTCTTGCAAATGTTCATCGCAATGACATTGCAATGAGTCACTGGTCTGGTTTGAGGCCTCTGGCTTCAGCTACATTATCTATACTGGATTATCTCTATAGGACCCCTCTCACATATCCTGTGTTGCCCTGGGTCACGGAGATCCTGCAGCTTTGGATCTGCAGGACCAGCCCTTTCACATTCTCCAGAAGATCATAGATGGGTAGATGTTGGGGTGGGCCAGCTCAAAGCCCTGGATCTGGGACTGAGAGGTAGCTCAATTGACCTGGCTGACTCACCCAATGCTTTAACCAGCAAGGGTCAGGACCATCTTTCCTGTTCTCCTGTCCTGTCCTCAGGGCTGGCTTACTCAAACATTCACCATAGCGGCCAGCTCTGCTATGCTGCCCAGGCAAGGTGCAGGTCCTGCTCCCTGGAGTGCTACAGGCAGTAAGGCACATGGCCAGGTCTCCATATCTCGTTACTTTGGGGCCAGTTCACCTGCCTACCGCAGACAGAAAGAAGCAAGGGCAAGGAGAGTGAGTTATCATCTCTACCTTTCCAAGCCACCCCAGGTCAAATAAGGGGGCGGGCCAGCTCCCCTGTGTACCCAGCCAGTACCCTCTACCTGAAGACTGCTCCGTGATGTCTTCTCAGCAGATGTGTCACAGAACAGCACATTGTGTCACAGAACAGCACAGGATCCCATGTTCTCGGGTATTTTTGACAATTGGTTTGTGTGTGAGCATTGACCTATTACTCCTCTCCTCCGTAAAAGCTGTTTACCACTACGACTGGCATTTACTAGCAATCAGTAAATATGTATTTACAAATGGTCTTTTAAAAAGTTTTTCTGACCTGATAAGCTAGAGTTAGACGGAAGGGGAGGAGGTCCTCCCCTATCAGTGGACCTGGAAAGGGGCAGGGAGGAGATGAGGGAGGGAAGGGGGGGATAGGAGGGAATGGGGGAGGGGGCTACGGATGGGATACAAAGTACATAACCTCTGATTAATATAAAATAAAAATGTTAAAATTAAAAACAAAAAAAACAAAAACAACAAAAAAAGTTTTTCTGAGATGTAGCTTGTCTCCAGAGATTCAGATGTATCAAGGCATGTCACCTTGTTGGAGGAATGAGTAGTAACTAAAAGACTGAACTGAATTAACAGAGATATATTTCATTTTAACTAGTACCAAAGCTGTATATAGTAGTATCTATCTATATGTATATCTTTTATCTACTTATAAATCACATCTTTTAATTTTTACAGTAGGAATGGTCTTATACGTTGCCCTCTATGCATATTTTTCAAGCCAATTTTCATGAAAATTCTTGTTTACATGGACTTTCATAGTGTTGGTTGCACAGAGACTTAAGACTCCTAGAATTGAAAACAAAGCAATAACAATAAAAGCAAGGGAAAAAGCCATGGCCAAATATATGAACAACACGTTTGAGAAGTAAGAAGTATCAAACATATTCATTAGAATTTAAAATAAAGTTGGGCCAGGGAGATGCTCAGTGGGCAGAGGTGCTCGCTGTTGAGCCACCAAACCTAGTAACTTGATTTGGATCCCTTGGAACATGTGCTGGTTGGGTTTTGTCAACTTGATGCAAACCTAGATATATTTGAAAGGAGGGATCCACCATGAAGAAATGCTTCTATAAAACTGGGCTGTAGGTAAGCCTGTGAGACATTTTCTGAATTAATGATTGATGTAAAAAAGCTGAGCCCATTGTAGGTGGTATCACCCTTGGTCAGGGTCCCTGTGTATAAGAAAGCAAGTTGAGCAAGCCATGAAGAGCAAGCCAACAAGTAATGTCCTTCCATGACCTCTGCTTCAATTCCTGCCTCCACGTGCCTGCCTGAGTTCCTTCCTTTATTTTCCTCAGTGATAGACTGATACTTGGAAGTACAAACCCATTCTTCTCCAAGTTGCTTTTGCTCATGATGTCTTATGGCAGCAATAGAGAGCCTAACTAAGATAGAGTCACAGGGTACATGGAAAGAACCAATTGCTTTGAGTTATCCTTTGACCTTCACATGGGTACCATAGTGTGCACATACACATGCATACACACACACACACACACACACACGCACGCACGCACGCACGCACGCGCACACACACACACACACACGCACCCACGCATGTAATAACAAATACAATTAGCTAATAGAAAGCAATAGCAAGATCCTAAAACCCTTTCCTGCTGTTGGCATCATCAGTTCTAATGTGCACCAGCTTGTCCCTTTGAAGTACAAGAGTTTCCCCATATGGACCAACTGGTGAGACAGGGAAGGCTGATCTGTGATTTGAAAGCCCCTCCTTACAATTTGCAGCAAGGTTAACTTGACGATTGAAACAGTGAGATAAACTCCTGGCCAAGTTTATGCTTGTACTAATTCTTTATCAACACATCACCTATTCAGAGCAGTGGAAGCACTGACTCTCTGGAATCAGGACAGAACATCCTCCTTGTTCCTTATGCTCTAAGATTCTCTATGTGCAGACAATCATCAGGCATTCCTTTTTCTGAGCAATCCAAGGTTAATGTTCACCAGGAAACAAAGGGTTCCTTTGAGGATGAATCTTGAGACTGTCTTGCCACCCACCTGCCCCAAGTTACATGCTAGAAATTTTCCAAGTACCAACCATAAGGAGTTATCAAATAAGAATTTCCCTGAACGCCCAAAAACTCAGAAAGAAAAAACAGTTAAAGGGGTTGGGGGGAGATAATAGGCTAAATGACTGTAGGTAAATTTGCTCCACAGCTGGAGGCAACTGTCTCCTTTGATTCTCGTAACCACCCTATCAAATAGTTTTGACATTGTGTTTTAAACAGAAGTAAACTGAGGTGTAGTGATGTACCTTGACTAAGGTCTGTAGCTAGGGAGAAACAAGGCTGAGACTCAAACCCAGGCCTTTTCATGAGAAAATCAAGGTTCTCACCCCAGAATGGAGAGCTTCTTATACAAAGCAGAGAAAATGGTCTTCCCCAAGACCTGCCAGGTATACAAACTTTAGGACAGAGTCCAAGAACACTCTGCAAACTTATACATGAACCCCCAGTTTCAAAGTTCTATTTTTGCTGTAATTAGTTTGAGGGGAAAAAAACAAAAGTCCTGAGGACATCAGACTTAAACAACAGATTATAATGAAATCAGAAAAGGCTTCCAGTGCAAGCCAGGAGCTCCATACTCAGCCCTGTATAATGAGAAGCTAAGCTTGCAGGGTTGACCCTGATTGATATCGAAGCTCACAATGATGCAGCCCAAGGCCTGTGTGATCTGTAGGCTTCATGTCCTGGCACACAGTAGGCTGATAACATTTGTAAAATACTATCATAAGAAAAAAATGTGATTGTTCCAGTGGCTTAAGGAATTCAGCTTACTTGTATGTCATAGTTTGCTGAGGAGTCCCTTTGGCAAAAGGGCTATTGTGTCTATCTCTGACCTTCCATTTGTATATCTGAGCTTCGTTTAAATAACTGTCCACTTTCTAAAGCAGAATTTCTGCTGCCTCTTTAGTTACATACATATTTCATATATAAAACTTGGGGTGTTACTCAGTGGTAGATTGTATGCTTAACACAACTCAGGCCTTGGGTTCAATTCTCAGCACCAAAAACAAAGCAAAAATTGAAACAAAACAAAACAAAAAAAAGCAAAACAAAAGCAAAAAACTCAAAACATTTTAGAGGCAAACATAGCATGCCTTCTGATGTACCTCCTTACTGAAACTTCCATAGCCTCATTGGAGAAGTCATTATAAAAAGCCACCGGGGATGTTTGGAGGAAGTAGTTTCATTTCCTGGGAAAGGACAGCAGGGCAGCGTGTTCATTAGCTGTGGGATATATGCACATGGCCTTCATTTTTATTAAAAACCCACTAACAGAAATGATGTCCTTTCTCGGGCCTCCCACTGTCCTTCATAGCAGGATACATTAGTCATGTCAGACCCAAATTTACCTCTGTCCTACACAAACCTCTTATCTTGTGATGGTTACTGTAAATTACTGACATCAGCAAAGGCTTGTCAGGAAACTGAGGTAATCAAAAACTCTAGAGCAGTTGGAGAAAATGCATCCAGGATTATTTCAGGTTCTTCCTCCTCTGTAGAGTTCGTGTCTCTCATCTGAGTCATGGTTGAAGTTGCTTAAAGGCTGTGCTCCAATCTCTTATCTGGAAAGGGTTTGCTTATTTGTGTTTCCTCTTAAGTTGCTTCGCTGAGGCTGTGATGTTTTGCCTCACTACTTTTACAACTTAATGTGGATATCAGCGAGGAGATTGCTGCTACTCAGCATAGCTAGCGGTTATGTGGGGCATGAAGTTCTGCCACGTAGGTCGGGCTGCCCTGATATAGCTATTGTAAATAGTTTTCAAACATCTTCATGTATATTAAATTGGAAGTTTCTGGTTTGTTCTGTGCCCTTCCACATTTGTAAGTCGCCCACTTTCTATGCTGTTTGCCATCTTGTCACCTGGTTGTCCTCCTTGGACTTAGGGGAAACTAGCTGTTACTGATAGTGTCTTTAGAGGATGCTTATACTTTTCTGGCGCTTCCTGTGTTTTGGACTTTGTGCTGGCTCTGGAGTGAAGCTGTTGTCAGTATTTTCCTTCTGGGATCACACTGATCTTGTACAGTCTGCTCCTGGGTCAGAACCTACTACAGCAGATCAAGGCTGCCTATTGAAGCCCAGAAGGAGACCTTTCTAGGACCAGGATCTTCAAGAAGGATGTTTCATGGTGACTCCTAAGCTACATTCTGGAAGAAAATAAAATAAAAGAGGATGTCCAGGCAGATGCAATTGAAGGGTTGGAGTGGGGAAGGGAAAGGAAGGGGTGGGCAGCGGAAGCATCAGCTCATGAAAGCTTTGTGGACCAAGCTAATGAAAATGTCCTATATTTTGGGTCGTTTAGGGAACCATGCAATGGTTTAAAGTTGGACTTTGGTGTAATCAAATCTGTACTAGTCAATTTAGAAACCACTTATTCATTTGATTTTTATTAGTATATCTATTTTTAAATTTTTAATGTGAGTGCGTACGTGTTTCACTTTCAGGAGTCAGTTCTTGCCTTCTACCTTGTTGAAGCAGGATCTCTCTTGTTTTGCACCCACCCCAACACTCATTGAATTCAGTTTGTGGAGGTCTGTTACTCCTAGGCAGGAGCCTGCCCTGGAATATGTTCAATATACCAGGTATCACACTGAAGAGGACTGCCTTTTCTTCTTTCAGTAGCAATAGAAGCCCCCCTCCCCCCCAAGATGAGGAGGCATGGCTTTTTTTTTTTTTTGAGTCTAGATTTCACATATAAGGGACTCATTTCTGAGTTTGCCTTATTTTCCTTAACATGATGATTGCTGGTCCCCATACATTTTCTATAAATCATATAACTTTATTCTTCTTTATGTCTGATAATATTATACACACACATATGCAATGTATGTGATAATTTATTTGGCCATCTCCTTCAGATGTTAACTCACAAGAGTGGGTACACAGAGTACATATTTTATTCTGACTTAGGAGGGTTAGAAGAAAAAGATAGAAACTAAAACAAAAGGAACTGAAAAAAATTTTGGGTCAATTTAGAAATATGGGATGCTTTAGTTTAGCAAGTGATAAACCACACATATCAGTAAGGGTGTGGTAGGATTTATAGAGAGAAAAGTTAGGAATACAGCTGTTCCAATTTGGATCTATTAAGCTTGAGCTGTTGTGAGCGCCTCGTTGGTGGTTCTCAGAGTTCACGTAGGCAGGCAGGCCTGTGCCTCAGAGGAAGTCTGACTTGGGTGATACAGTTCAAGTCTCTGGTAGACAAGCAGGAATTAATGCTGTGGGTGTTGAAAGAGACGCTGAAGCCCAGTGATGGGAATGAGGAGAGCTGAGATCCCCAGGGGGCTCTGGGAAATGCTACCATTTAAGGGTTGAGTGAAAAAGCAAATCTTGGTCAGTGTGTAGGAGGGAAACCAAGAGGAATGTGGTTAGAGATTTAAAAGAGTATGTTTAAGGAGGAAGTCATTGAGGGGATTAAAAGCTGTCTGTTCTATGTGTAAAGATGTTCTATGATTTTCAAAACAAATTAAATACATTAGGTGGGACTGTTATTGCTAGAAACATGTAATAATGCGCTAATGGCATATAAAAAAATACCACAGTGTGTAGACCAAAAGCACATTAAACCTGGCTTTCAAGATGATATATTATCCTCTAGAAATAAAACATAAAGGATGGCACCCTGCCTCTCTGTGAAGAGGGTCTGGGTTGAGTTTGTTTTTCTAGCTAAGAGATGACATGTTCAGAGAACGGAGCCCTTTCTTTCACACCTACACCTTTTGCGGTCTGCTCATGGGTGGGTTGGCAGTGGCAGGCTGGAGTAATGGGGCAGAACGGCGCTCACAGACCCCCTGAGAACGCCTTGCCCTACCTGGTCTCACTGGCTGGAAGAGCTCTCTGGTAAAACACGAAGTTGACTCACTCCCTCTTGCCTCACCCACGGAACTCTCCAGAGTCTTCCCAACTCTCAGTGACCTAAGTATATTGCAGGAAGTGTTAGCCAATTTCACAGGAGACGTGAAGTTGGAGAGGGTTCAGTTCATACCAGAGTGGTGAATCTGAAGAGAGGACACGCTCTCTCATTTCTGTGACTGCACTCTAGCAGGGAAAAAAAAAAAAGGATTTAGATGCCCCCCACTCCTGCCACTGCCACACACAAGCAGTTTTTAAATCTTTAATTAAGATTAAAAAGTGCTGCTGTTCTTTTCCTGAGATTTCTACCTGAAACAAGGTCTTGCTTCCCACGCAACATGGTTTCCTTGGTTTTCTGGTTCTCCCATTATCTTGGTCTGCCCTCTGACATGGTTTCCCAATTCATGTTTTCCTTTCTCATTTCCCTCTCACACTGACACAAGCCACAAACCTGTAACTAGAATATCTGACTCACTCTGCTCTCCTCTTGCTAAGAGGACATCATGTGGGACAGGAGGTAGGAGCGCTCTTTGCAGATCAGCCAGTGCTGCCTGCACTCTGGTGCCCTTTGCAACAAGAACTTAATTATCCTAATTAAAAAGCCTACCTTATAGGGGAAAAAAAAGATATTTGGTGAAAAAAAGAAGTAGGCAGTTTGTCTTTATTCTATGGCTTGTGTTTGAAAACCAGAAAGGACATTCCTGCTGCTGTTTGTTTTATTTAAGGCCCAGTCACCCAGAGAATGCTTAGGTTGGACATTCCCCATGGGGAATGCTCAGGCCTTTCCATAGCTTGTTTTGGGAGTGTAGTAGCTTCGGAGAGCTCTAGGAACAGAACTGCAAACTGGGTAGCTGAAAACAACTCAGACATCTTTTGAAGTTCTGGAGGCTAAAGGCTCAAAGCTAGGTCTTGTTTCCCTCTGGCTACCTAAAGGAGATTATGTTTGTTGCTGTCTCCTTGCTCCTGAGGACAGCTGGCAATCACTGGCACTCCTTGGTTTGGGGACACATCCCTCCAGTTTCTGCTGCTGTCTTTTCAAGGTCTTCCCTGTGTGTGTCATTCATATTGCACTACACCAACCTCAGCTTAACTTGATTACATCTGCATAGACCCTGATTTCTAGTGAGGCTGGACTTATAGGTATCAAGGGTAAGTACGTCAGCAGATCTTCTGAGGGGAGGCAGAGTTCCATCTAACCAGTGATTAGAATCAGGCATTTTTTTTTCTTTTCCGGTCAGTTTCCGCTTTGACTACCTTTCATTTATGAATGCTTCTGTTTGCTATTCCTTCGCTCGAGTGAATGCCCCCTCTTTTATGCCTGTGCACCCATCTTTTAGAGCTCAACTCCCAGCCATAGCATAGATAAATTAGACGAAAGAAATGCATCAAGGCAAATATCTCTTCTTGTTATATGCCTTTAACAAATATTAATACAATGCTGAGATGGTGCTTTAACCTAAATGCATTGGTGAAACTTTGCGGTGGGTAAGAATACCTTTTCAGTAGATACATTTTCCGGAATACTCCAACTGTGCATATCCTCTGTCTCGGTGCCTTTCTGTTCCTAAGGAAAAGCAGACAACTTGATTTATCTTCAAACTGGTACATTTATTCACCTCCTGGTTCTACGTGTGCCAAGGGAGATGCGTTCCTCATAAGGAAGTCCATGAACTGCAAGGAGTTTGTTTCAGAAAATGCCATCTTGGGGGGAAAGCATGTGGCCTCTAAACCCGTTTTAAGCTGCTAGTAGTTTTCAAAGAATGAACATGGAGACAGAGGGCATTCGGTTGCTAGGAAAATAGAATAAAATAAACATCATCTCCCTGCCTCTTGTTTACTTTTTCACTTTGGGGTGGGCTGCACTTGCCACTCTCTCCTTCCCATCTCAGTGGTGGCCGGCTCAGTCAGGCTGGCAAGTCTGTCTCTCAGGTGTGGGATGATGTTGCCAGCTTAGCAAGGATGCGTCGTAGGGAATCTCCCTCCGTGGTTGTAAAGAGCAAAAGACAGAGATAATAGTTCACTGGCATCGACAACCTGCCTCCTCCCACCCGCAGACCCCGGGAATAATAGACACAGCGCTGCTCTCCTCCACCCCCTCCTCTGACTCTGCCGCTGTCAGAGTCTCTTCCCTTCCCCACAACTGGGAACTCGAGGGAGCAGATTGTTTTGGCTGGAATTAGTCGGGCACAGATGGTACCACCTGCTGCACGTTCCTTACTTCTTATTGGCTTCTCACGCAGCTCTGTGAGGTTTTGTATGTTTTTTTTTTTTTTTTTTTAGAAGTTCAGAGGAAGGGGAAATGGCTGAGGCCCTTGCTCATGCCTGATTCTAGCCCAGCTGTTTTGAGCAGACTAGCAGCGACAGGAGCTGGCTGGAAAACGCCGACTGGGTAAGGGGCTTCCACCAGCTTCCCATCGCCATATCTAGTGCTTCAGTTTCCAAAATGCAAGCTTTCTTTGAGCCAAACACTTTCTGCCTAACTGTCTGACAGATCTGCCTATGACGAGGTACAAGGCAGGTGCAAACGTCTGAGAAATGAGGTTTTCCTCATTCCAAAACACAAACGTCCTGTTTGCTCTTCATTTATAGGGGAGAAATAGTAATGGTTAGGCCACGAGATCCATTACAGGCAATTCACTGGGGTTAATAATCCAGTCCTCAGACTACCACAGTGTGAAACTCAAGAGATTAATAAATTCAGTTTTCTTACCTACGCAAATAGGACATTGGACCAAAGAACCCAAGAAGTTAATCAAAAGCCCCTGCTCGTCTTGCTTTTCCTTTGCCCATCTTCTGCTATACTCTCTGGGGATAGGGAGGGACCTTGTTTCTGTTCCACAAAGCCAAACTCATCTGTGCCTTCTGCATCTTGACCTGCTGCTCCTTCTCCCAAGAACACTCTTGTTCCAGCTCTTCCCATGGCTCGCTTCTTATCGCTCAGTCTCAACTTCCCCGGAAGCTTTTCCTGACACCTCAAATTCTAGCTGAGCTTACTTGTCCCCTACTTCTATCTTACTATTTTCTCACTTGCTTTCATTTTTCAGCTAAGCAGTCCTTTCAGCTGGGAGCGTGTACTTGTTGTTTTCTACCTTCCCTCCTAGAGGGCACATCCTTGGAATTGGCATTACAGGCAGTTCTGAGCTGTCATATGAGTGCTGGGAGCCATCTCTCCAGTTCTTAAGGTGTGTGGAGGGATATCGTTTGTTTACCACTGTATTCCTAGAACGTAAAGTGGTTGTTTGGCTCATTGTTTGGCTTATGCAATTGTCTTTTAAAAGCAGTTGAAAGCAATAAAATCCCCTGAGTAAGAATGAGAGCCCTGACTTCTGGTTCTGGTTCTCTTGCAGCTACAGGATCATCTGGCAACTTATTTCTACTCTAGCTCAGCATTTGAAGGTCTAAGGCTAGGGATGGGAAGTGTCCAGGATTTCTCCTACTCTAACCTTCTTTAGTATTTTTCCATCAGTTTGGCTTCTCCTGATTCTTTCATCTCCAAATGTTCTGGTTACTTTGAGCATACCGAAAGCTCTGTTTTCTCCTCTGCTCAAGCATTTGAAAAGAGCACTCTACTGGGGTGTGTTGAAGAGAGTATGGAACACTTTCAGAGGAATAGTTTTGGCAATCTGCAGTCAGCTGCTTTCTAGATTATTGTGGGATAGAAACAAACACTCGTGTGTTTTCAAGCATTTTCAGACCCCAGGTTCTTCATCTACAATGTATGGGTGGTAGATTAGTTGGTTGTTCAATGTATGAAGGATTCAGAGCAGTTGTACCAGTGGGAAGAATGGGAACTTGTAAAGAGAGCCCAGAACTGTCGGGGGAGAGACTGGATGAAGACACAGGTCCTTAACGTCAAAAGCCTTTGAAAAAGAAAGTTGGCAAAAGGCATCAGTAACAGTTACGGATTTTTGAAGAGCATTTCTCCAAATTGTGAACATCTCTGGCTGTCATCAGTGGAGACCCTATGCGATAAGAAGTGATGAGGCACAGATGCCGTGACAGCTTAGCATAGTGCAGGTTTCCAGCATCGATTGGTTTCATTCCACTCTTGCTTAAGAAATTCCCATACACCAGAAAAAAAACTTCGTGCAGGAACTAACCCATGTCTTTTGATGTTCCCCTAGCCATTCAAAAAGAGCATTTTACTATGGTGCTTTGGGGAGGGTATAGAACACTGTTTCAGAGCCTGTGATTAGTTGCTTTCTAGATTATTGTGGGATGGAAACAAACACTTGTGAGTTTTCAAGCATTTTCAGACCTCAGTTTCTTTATCTATAACATGTGGGTGGTAGATCAATCGCTTTTATTTTCCTAAATGTTGTTTTTATTCATAGGAAATAAAATTTTCATCAATTTTAATGTAGACATGAAGTGTGCCATCATTTAGTTGCAGTCATCAAGCACAAGGTGTTGCAGCTGAAAACCCCCATGAAAGTGTTTTGTAGGGTCATTAGTTTCACTTTTGTTTTCAAAAGTGAGGTAGTACATGTTTAGCAGTTCTTGTGGTTAGAACTCTGCTTGTTGGAAGGTTGTGTTGACCATCCCGTCACCATTTATTTCAAAGTGGATAAAAGGTCCATTTTCATGGAATTGTCTTTGGTGTTGGAAATGTGTGTTATATTGAGGAAAAGAAAGGTAAGCACTCAGAAGTTAGGTTGATTATTCTTAGGCATACTTACTTTAGGAATGCCTTTTTAAACAAGTTGGGCAGAGTGGCTTATGCTTCTATTTTTTTCCCCTCTTGCTCAGATCTGCCTTTAACCAGAATTCTATGCACTCACACTTTCTAAGCATGTTCAGTAATGAGGTGGTAGACCTCCACACAGTGCTTCAGACAGCAGGAAGTGGTTGAGGGTTACTCAGTAGTTGGTATTCTTCCTTTGTGTCCACACGGATCTTGGACTGCTCTGTAGTTTTAGGAAATGTTTCTGTTGGAAGTGAGATTGTTTAGAAGACATGTGAAAACCAAGATCCAGGTTGCTGTGGTCACTAAAAGTACTGCCTTGCTTCCTCCTAATTTAGCGATGTTTTTGAGTCTCCTTTCTAAAGTTATATTATTTTATTCAACAGTATTTTAAATTAATTTAAAGGGTATATTTTTTCCTTCCAGAAACAAAACTGGACAGAAATACACTAATTATTTGCCCTATATTACAACTTTTATAACATAATTTTAAGAATGGGTAAAAATGATTATTGTTTAAAGAAAGGCCATGTATTAGAATTCTGAGTTTTGTTAAGTGATGAGAAAAAAAGCCAATTTAATATTTTCTCTATTTAATTGTTGGGATACCTTAGAAATTGTTTCACCATTTTTATGAAGCTCTCCTAGGAACTTTGTACTTTTCCAGTATCAACATTTTAAATGTTTTTAATTTATGTAAGATAACAAAATAGAAACTATCTCATAAGCCCTCTGTTTAGACTCCATTTCTTGAGCATTGTTTTTTTAAAGATGCAATCTATTCAAGTATATTCACATAAACTTAGCAAAGTTACATACACACACACTCTCACACAGTTATGTTTACTCACACACACTCTCTCATAAACACACAAACTCATTCTCTCACACACACTTACTCAGACACAAATACTTGCACACACACACACACACACACACACACACACACACACACACACACACTGCCTTTTGACTGTTCTGGAAATGGTCAGATCACAAGGCAGCAATCTTTCCCTGAATGTTTCCTTATGTGAAGCTAGTTCTTTCTGAGTTTTGTCCTTGCCAATTTTAAATTTCTTGCCAGAGAAGTCTATTTTTAACATTTTGGGGTCTTATCCTTTCTTTCCAACCTAACAGGCACATTCTATAGAGTGAAAGAAAGCTGATGGGGTGCACTCACAAGTCAGGATCCTTAGGATTTGCAATTTCTGTGAAATCAAAGCTATGAATGAGGACGGCCAATTAGAAATACTTAAAAGATCATTTGTCACCACTTTAATCTTCATGTATTTTTAAATCATCATTTTCTTTGACTAAAATTATTAGAATCTTTGTCATATTCTTCTCAAGGCCAAATGGGAATGATGATGTTCATTTTCCATGCTCTGTATTTTGGAGTATTTTAATATGTCACACTAGATTATAGGTGGTAGGTGACTGGTTTAATAGAGGAATTTTAGCTTGTGGCATATTCAGCATCGTGTCGTCTCAATGTCATGTCTCTGATTAATGCTACACTTCATACACAAATGAAGACTGAGGGATTTATCCTGTTACTTAAGAGCATTTGTTTAATTCAGAGATTAATATATTATCTTCAAACCGGAAACAGAGGCCCTCTGAAACTTTAACCCAAAAAATTGGACACGGCCTACTAGCCCAAAAAGAACATCTTGCCAATTCTCTCCATGTTTATTTAAATATTTTGCTCTAAAGGAAGCAATCATTCCTTTATACTTCTTTAAATTTAGTATTGACATTTTTTTATTTTGGGAAAGGAGGTCTTTTTTTTAACATGGATACAGGAAAAGAAAACTCTCCAATAAAAATATTGTCTAAAAAGTTTGTTTTGTTTGCATGATTTACTAAATATGTACAATTTCAATTCACAGCGAAGGTAACAAAGATTTAAACAGCCAACATCACAAATGTCTCAAGTTCTAAAAAAAGTTCACTGGGCACAGTTTGACAATTTAATTGAATAAAAACCAAAGCTAAGCCTTCAGTATGAATCTTTTTCATGATGGGCACAAGCCATGTATTTTCTTCATCTTTGTTTCATGATGCATATTCAGTGACTAAAAGCCCCTTCCCATTTTAGTATATTAGGTTATGTCAGTATACTAAAGAGAGGTATTAACAGCCTCTTGGTTCACCAATATGATTTCTGATGTGTTCACATATATTGTAATATTTATTAATATATAAAATGACCATACAAGTCATCTGTGACTTTTCAATGTCTTAAGATCTAGGAATGTTTTTCTACATGTATAAAGTTTTAAATGTATAGTTATGTATGAGAGCCATAATAATTTACCAGTGTCCCTTTGATATAAAGTATCCAGAAAGAACTATGCTGCTTTTGAAATACAGAGATGTCTCATCTCTATCTGCTTCAAGTTTGTAAAGTTTGCTATTATAGGAATCCAAATATTTCATTCATTGTGATGTAATGATCAAGTGTGAAATAACTAGTCATCGTTAGAAACAAATGTCACTGAATACAAAATCATTGTGTTTCTGTTAAGAAGGGAGCCATAGCTTTAGCTACCTTATAACATCTACAATAACATTGTTTTCACATATATTTTCCCCACGTAAATTCTTTGGTGTTTCCCCCTCTTTTAGTATTAGTGCTGTAAATGTTGAACATGCAATGTGAGACTCAAATAATTGTATTGAGCATGTTTATTTGAAATATTGCCCCACTGCACATGAAGTAAATCTGCTGAGTGTGTTTGTTTGAGTGTTTTTACACGTACATAGGAGCACATACTCAAATAAACGCAGCTGTGTTTATTACAATGTGCGGGGGCTTCAGAGCACACATACTTGTTTGTGTGCATATCCAGGGCCCTCAGCCTGGAATGGCCACACATCCTGGAGCAAAAAACCATGGCTAACAACTTTTTTAAAATTGCAAATATATATATAAACTTATTATTGGGTAATATCTTCAAATTTATGACTAAATTTTGATGTTGTTAAGGCTTATGTCTTTAGAAAGATAAAAAATAACATTTTAAAGTTATCTGATTGTGAAAAGTATCTAATAAATTTATTAATACCTATTCAAATATAGTCCCTTCTCCAATCCTTCCTTCAGGCCCTCCCACTCCACTGCAAGTTCGGTTCTTGCTAAAGGGGATGAACTTTGTTAGTTCTGGCTGAGAAGTACTTATCTTTCTTCCCCAGTTTCTCAGAAATAAGCCTACAGTGTCACGTGCAAAAAAAGAAAGAACCTCACAGATCTGCTAGAATACAAAAGGCTCTTGAGAAAATGGGCAGGGCTTTTCAGTTCCAGGATTTCACCACCTTCTCCCAACCCCTATCCTCAGGGGTAAAGGGTAATACTTAAGACTAGAACACGGGAAGAGTATTTGATAAGGAAAGGAGATTATGTGTCATGATTTGGAGGGCTTTCTTGTTTATGACCTTGGAAAGGAATCTTAGGATAAGCCCAATGTTTTATTCTTCCCTAGTCTTAGAAGATCATGCAGCTATAATGTGCAATACTATTAGTGGATAAATTGCGTTAAAAAAAAAACCCTTAAGATATGGGACATTGTAGTGATTGTCACAAAATTACAAGTGTTAACCTGATCTTTTCAGACTCAGGTGTTCTGAGCCTTCCTGTGAAAAATAACTTGGAAAAACAACAGAAACAGGAATTTTAGGAGGGGAGGGAGGGTCTGCACTCCTCTGTCATGCATGTGGTCTTCTTTTTGAGAAGAAAGAGTAGGTTGCACATTGGTTGTTTGTTGGTCCTGTCTCTTGTGGATATGCCCCATGGGCAGCAGAGACCTACATTGCTTTAAAGGAGGCCACAGGGATTTATTCTACCCAGACAAAATTTAATGGCTTGATACTTTCAGGTTGAATTAATAAAGTTATCGCCTAGAGCCTTTAAAATTGAAAGAAATCTCTGTGTAGTGTATTTATTTGTGCCATTCAAAGAAGGAAAATAGGGAAAGAATTTTCTAAACTTTTGAAACATGAAAACTTTAGGATACGGATGACAGGAGCAGACCATTTTATG
>CM053752.1:94942124-94977124 GCA_028658305.1 Pachyuromys duprasi | reverse complement strand
GAAGACTGGCTGGCCATTGATAGAATAATGGAGACAGGATTTATAAAGCGTTTAGTACAAGGATTTCGAAGTGAGCAGCCAATTAGCTTATCACTTAACTCTTGTCCATTAATATATGTTCACCCATTTCTTAAATTCTAAGAAAGATGCATGCATCAAGGAGTAGGGAACATGCAAGAAATAAATCTAAATGGAGATAAATTATACATGAAATATTTCTTGTTGCTTTAATTGTTAAAATGGGCATGAACAAAGCTATTTCATGATGTCGTTTTGATACCATTGTCTCATCAGCTCAGGATCAAAGTTGGGTCACTTTATGGAAAGAATATACAAAACATTTTGAATGATCTTTGAGCCAATAAGGCTTTTTATTTTCCAAAACAGTAGAGCTAGAGCATGGACAGAAAGCAACCATTCTCCAATACAAATTTCCATGCACTCTTCTAGTCTGCTTGGGAGATGGATTCTAAGAGGACAGACAGCCAACTTTCAAAGAATTCATTTGCTAATTGGCACTGTGCTTATAATAGGACCACATTAATTCTGTATCATAAACTGACAACCTGCAAGGATAAAGTACTCAACAGGGATGCCATGTGAAGGACAAAAGCAGTGAGTGACTGAGAGTTTTGACACTTACCTTGCTCTAAATAATCTACTAATCTTGAGAACATTCACTAACAAGTATTTAATAAGTTCAACTTAAAACAAGAGTTAATTTAGAAACTTATTTCTTTTTAATTTGTTTGATTAGTTTACCTGACTCAAATCAGAATGTCCTAGAATCAAATTTATATATGAACAAGATTGAAAAAAAAATCCAAATTTTTATTAAATGAATCAAAACATTTGGGAGCATTTTTTTTCACTGTTATCTAGGTTCATGACTCATCTGACAGCGAGAATGAAGACTAAAGTTAATAACAAATAGAAGATTTATGGTATGAAAAATTGCCTTATAACTTAGGAACAAAATCGATCAAAAATTTATTTAAAATTTAGACTCTGTCTACTCAAAAGTAGAAATATCTTTATTTCTTTTCTAAATAAGGTGGCTTGAAAGCACCTACCCCAATGTCTCAACAAAGAAAGCACTCAACGGATGTCAGATGAAAACTGTAGTGGAGTACAAATGAGTCCTTGACAGTGCCTACCAGGAGATTCAGATCTTTTATTTCAGTCATTGTTTATGACAATAATTCCAATTGAAGATAACATTTACATAGTATTTCCTTCTCTGTACTATCCAGGGTACCTCCCACCCCCAAAAACCACGTAAACAAGCAAGCAATAAGCCATTGGTAAGAGAATTAAGCAGTATGACTTTGGTATCTGCCTAGGAAATAAATTTAAAGTAGATTGAGGCAAAAGAGCACAGAACCCCAAGAATTAATAGACACTAATTTTCTTCTTAATTTAAACAATTCTATAGACAGATAACAAATATACTTTATCAATGACACATTTATAATCAACATAGAATAATCAAATGACAATTCAACTTCATCGCCCAGCCTTAGAGTCAAGACAGTACTCTCTTATAATATTCATATTAATTCATTTAAATATTATTAGATACTGATATAAACAAAAGGCTCATTGGGCCCAGTTTGAAGAAAGTAAGCTAAATTTACACATACATCATACTGACAAATTTCATGAATAATTTTGCTTAGATGGAAGCTAATACAATGACAGTAGTAATGTCATGAGATGTTTGGTCAAGAGACCAAAAAGTTAACATACTGGAAACTTGACATGCTGGGATGCCAGCAGGAGGACAACTGATCACCAGTTTAGAGAACCCATTGGACAGTTAAAATCCTGTTGCTAGGCAATGTTTCTGGGTAGCAGATCTCTCATCTTAAAGGACCAGAATACTTTACTTGTAAAATAATGTGCTCTTTTAAAAATTAAATACACATACATTTGTATTTGTCAACTTTTGGGTCTCTCAACTAGCTGAACACCTATGAAGTTTATGGACTAGCTAATTTATAAGAGATAAATATACTGACTGGATGTCAATATGTATGAGAGCCCTCACTAAAATAAAAGTTTTACACTCACCATGTAGTAAATGATAGAGTTTGCATATGGTCATATAATAAGACCAATCAGAGAGGGAAAGATGCCTTCATTGATGTGCCTATTGTAGCTGAATAATGAAATACAAAATATATTTGAGGTTGATTAAAATTAAAGTAAATTTAGGCATGAAAATATTCTTTACTCTGTAAATACTTAAGTAAGACTCATTATTAAAGTATAATAAATGAACAGTGTAGGCAAAATTTGATGTTTCAAATATATACCTTATCTATAAAATTTGTGTAGATTTGTTAATGAATTTGTGGTGTTTTAAAAGTATTGTTAATTGACCTTTTAAAATAATAACCACAGATATGATGGCTGGAGAAAAAGGAGTTGAACCGGTTGGACCAGGAGCAAGGCTATTACAACTTTGGTTCTCTTTGCAAGTGCCCTGAGCATTAGTGGTCCGGCATACTCCATTTTCCCCCAGGGCTCAGCTTGGTTCTGGTCACATGTGATACCTCCGACACATGATCAGTGAGGAATCTGGAAAGATTTGGAGTACTTGTGTTTCCCAAGCTATCTTTCAAAACCAGAATGTGTGCCCTCTTTGCAGGTAGTTAAGATTTAACACCTCCTTTTCTCTTTTGGCCCATCACTACTCCCTTCCTCCATATGCATTGATGCTAATCCTTGCCCTTGGTTAAGTTGAGAGGTTTTCCTACACTTTATCACTTCATCTCCCATTTCCAATACTTTGAATATGACTATACTTTTCCCCCACCCAGGACCAATATAGCTTGCCAGATTTCTCATGGAGAAGACTTGGAAAGGGGTGAGGGACAGGATGAGACTAGGCTTCCTTGGTTAGGACAGAAAGATGGGGAAGAGAAAGGGAACACAGATGGAAACCCTAGCACAGAGCTGCAGATCTGATCCTGGATTATGGAAATATTTTTTTACATGATGGCACTTTTAAGAAAGAGTAACACACCACTGCTAGTCATCGAAAGCACCAAGGCTACCATCTTGTCAGCTCTTCGTAACTGTTAGTGATTCAGACAACACATGAATTGGAAATATTGTTTTGGTTTTTCAGTTACAAGATTCAGCAGCTTATTTGGTCTCTTGCCTTTTTTTATGGAAGTAACATTTATACTTGATTCAAAAGTGCCCAATTTATAAAAACCAAACAAGGTGATCCCAAACCATGGCTTACTTGATGTTTGGATGAGCACACTAATATATCATTGACTAGATTTATTATAAGATTTTTACACATATATAAATTCACCACAGCTTAAGAATTTAAAGATACTTTCAATAATTAGCTCTTATCATGCCACTTCATTACCCTGGGCAATTAAGGTTTCCTTTGACATTATATGTAAATTTGTTTTACAGGTAACTTGAAAGTTAGGAAGACAAGCACACTCATAAACACATGAATGATCCAATAAACAGGCAACACAGAAGTCCTACTGAGTTATGCAAAAGCATTACTTCTTTCTTGTTGAAGGGATCAGCATATGCTACATCTTATGTTGCACAAGTGTACTCATTAAATATTATGAAATGTACAGCAGGCCGGAGAGCTCTAGCTAGCTAGTCAAAGTCGCTCATACCTGTGTGTTCGTATTTATGTCGCAGAAGGGAACTGCTTTTCTGGAATGTCTTGTCACATAAGTCACATGCATACATGCCACTTTCTGTCTTCTTTATCTTCTTTCGAGACAGACAGGAGTCGGAGTCTGTCATGTCATCGAGGCCTGACATGTAGTCTTGTGCGCCATCAAGCAATTCTCCCTGTGATATAATCACATAGTTCAACATGGTCTCTTCTCTTTGTATTTACTCCAAACAACTATGCATAGGCTGACAACTGGTGATCCTCAAAAATGCTACCTGTCAATCTATCTTATAACTAAAGTCTTTTAATTTTTTTTCCAAACAATGTGTAAAGTTTTACATTGTAACAGAAAACATAAACCTTCTCTGACATAGATGGGAAATACAAAGTTTTCTTAAATTGTCCACTTTTTTAATACCAGGGAAAATCCATGAGTGAACATTAAATATCAGAATTGCTGTGTTTTCTAGTGTACTTTACTTCAGAAATGATTGGTAGCTGTAGAAACCTCATTTTAATTGAATTTTTTATTTAGGTACAAAATATTATTATTATACAATCTATTTAAATGTATGTCTACTAACTAAAAGCCCTAAGCTATACTTTTATATTTAATTTTCTAATTTGAAGTAGGGAATATTAATAACACTTTTTATCAATGTTCTATCTATGTTAAAACAGCCTTCAGCATTAAGCAATAATGAATGTGGATCAGTAAATTATTAAATTTCTTGATATTTATTTTGTCTTGGTCCAAAGGAGTGCAAACTTGCATGATAACAGACATTTCCATTTGCTAGTCCACAGTTTAGTTTCCTTGGACTGTATTTGCACTAATTAATGCTAGAGAAGATTAACTAGGCTGAAATGCATTTACAAAGAGGGCAGATGTGTTGTAAAATGGGATGCTGGACAGCTGCTGCCCTGCACCACCACCTCGGCCCCGATTTTGCAAACAGGGATTATACAAAATAATGCTAAAGCAATGCCTGCTTCCATAGTCTACCACCTATTAATTATATGGTCATTTGAAGATTAGGCAAGAAGTTCCTGTGTACCATGTAAAAATAGTCTTTAAAAATACTCTTCACAATGAATGATTCTCTACACAACAAAATACATATTAAAATTTAAATATGTAATTTCTTCAAGCCATATCCATCTTCCAAAGCATGTGGCTATTACACACTTTAGTTTCAAGCTTGTAGTTACCAACTCTTAGCATCGATGCATAATTCTTGAAAGATTTCTTTCTTTCTTTCTTTCTTTCTTTCTTTCTTTCTTTCTTTCTTTCTTTCTTTCTTTCTTTCTCTTTCTGTCTTTCTTTCTTTCTTTCTTTCTTTCTTTCTTTCTTTCTTTCTTTCTTTCTTTCTTTCTTTCTTTCTTTCTTTCTTTCTTTCTTATTTTGGAGACAGGGTCCTGCTATGCTTCCTAACTTTAAACCAGCAATTTTCTTGCCTTAGCTTCTGAATAAGCTTATGTTTTTAGTCACTGGTTTTGCTAGCTAACTCAGGGTTTTAGGTGCATGGTTTAAAACTTTCCAATTTCTGACCCCCTCTCCCCATCACTGAGTGTTTTCGCTCACCTTGTAAATCATTTAGGTTTTTGTTTGTTTGTTTTTGGTACTGAGAAGGCTGAGAACGACGGCTGCTAGCATCATGGCTCTATCACACATGCTAGACCACATTTTTCATCTACTTTATTCAGAGCAAAAAGACATCTCATTACCTGAAATCCTTGTTTCCGCTGGTATTTCCTCCTTTGCTGCATATCAGCAAAGGTAGCTGCTCCTGTTGGGTAGGTATAGGCCATATGTGGTAGGAAGCTCATCTGATCCAGCCCTGGGTATGGTCGTAGCCCGGGGATGCTGGTCTGGACTGGTGGCATGAAAGTAGCAGGGGGAAATGCGCTCTGAGGTGGAAGAGCTGTGTATAAAGGCTTGGCACTGAATGGGTTCATGCCGAACACAGCGTTAGTGCTTTTGTTGTCCAGATTATTGGAATTTGAAAACTCCTTCTTGATAAAAGTCAAATTCAGAGGTTCATCTGAATTTTCAGATGATGAAGAAACACTGTTGTGGTCTAAATTTATGCTAGTAGATTTTGTTTTGTTCTTTGTGGCTATAATACTTTTGGGTTCTCTCATTTGTTTTGGTAATGACAGGTCCAAAGGCTCAGCCTGCAGCTCCTCGGAGGAGAAGCTATTTGGAGTGTACGAGCTACTGTGGGAGTTTTTTGAAGATGTGGAGGAAAGGTTTAAAGGGGAAGGAGTATTACTCCTTGAGTGGTCCAGTTTATCAACTGCTTTAATATTGGTGAAATGGGAAGGTTTTGTTAGCCTGAGAGGAGGATCACAACTCGTGACACTGTTGTGGAGTTCTGCTATAGATGGTGATGTAATGGAGTCCATAGGTTTCACAGGAGACCTGGGTAATAAAGAGTCTTTTGTTGGGGGGTTACTGTTGGGAGCTAACGGCTTGGAGGTCCTTTCCAGTGATGGCGACCTGGAATTTGAGTACTGGTAGACTTTTCTTTGCTCAAACCATTCCTTCACAAATTCCTGAGGAAGCCCCACAGCAATGGAGATTTTCAGCAGTTCATCAGAGTTGGGCTCCATGTTCATAGCATAGTATGCTTTGAGTACAGACATGTGGTCCTTGTACGGGTTAATGGGGCTTGTCAGTCCTTTCTCAGAAAGTACAGATGACAAGAGGAGGGCTTTATTATCAACAAAAACTCCAGCTTTGTTGGGGACTATGTTTTCATGAGGTTGCAGGACTGCCTTGATCTCTTCATTCATTTTACACAGGTAGCGTTCGTGCTGATGCAGGGGAATAGGGCCTGGGAAGCTTTCTTTACAGAACTGGCATGAAAATGGAGTGGATATGCTGTGGTTCTCAATCATTTTATCATCAGTGACCAAATCTATCAAAGTACGCAGCTTCTCTTTCTTTATGTTAGTGATCTGTCTCCTTGAGTCAGTAGTCAAGCTCTGGAGGCAAGCTTTGGCTTCATTGACCTTTTCTAAGGTATAGTCAATAATACTTTTAGTGGCACCATTATGACTCACTACTGGAAGACCGACAGGAGGAATATTAGGAGAAGTAACTCCTTGTTCTTCCGGCTGAGAACACGGATCCTTCATGTGATAACCTTTCAACTTTGAAATGTCTTCAGTCTTGCAGTCCATCTTTTGCCTAGAAACCGTATTGTCCACAATCTGTAGAACCTTTTGTACCTCACTCAAGTTACTATTCATAGTGGGAAATCCAAGTAAAGGTGCTTCCATCCCTACACCTAAGTGCTGCATTGGACTCTGAGCAGATGGGTGCACACCTAAAGGGCTGGTGGCTCCCAGCCCGCCATTCATAAAGGGGCTGGTGCCACTAAACCCATGTGTTGCCATAAGAACTTTATAGTCATTGAAGTCTAGTGGTTCTGTTTTAATCTTAAGTAAGCCTGTCTGCTCAGACATGCTAAGTGGTTTCCCATTTTCCAACTTGTTCCTTAATTGAGTAATGGCTGAGTTAGTAGGAGAAGAAGAAACAGAATTAGGGGAAGAACCCGTCTTGATATTGTTTCTCATTCGGCCATTTACTGAGATTAAACCAATACATTTCTTGCTGCTGATGTGTGAACTGTAGGAACCAGAATGGGAGAAACGTTTCTTGCAGTTTGGGCATTCGTAAGGTTTTTCACCTAAAATGATAATTAAAATTAACATTAGATTTCTTTGGTTAGGTAACAAGTAAAGTTGTCTGCCAAGACAAGAATCTGTGGAACCAAGTGAAATGAATTCAGTGGGGTGGACCCTACATTCTAGATGCTTGAGTCAGAGTTATGTGACCATAACTATTTCTGTGCTTTATCTACCCTGGGTGGACATAATTCAAGATGTAAGCTGTGGAAGGTGAAGGCTATCTATGCCTTTTTAGCTAAGATCCCAAATCTTGTCAGGCCATCGGCAGCCTCCTATTTAAACAGAGTGTCAGATTAATGTGTGGTCAATAGCACAATAAAGATGTCACGGCATTTAAAGGGAAGTGGAGCCATGGCTTTAATCAACTCTGTGGAGATTCCATTGATTCTACCAATTCAACTAGTTCTTTGAATAGCATCCAATTTGGTAATAAAATGCTTGGCAGAGCTATCAAACTATGTATAAAGCTGAGATCTCAGTGGTAGGATGTGGGTTTATGATGTACAGCCATCAGTAGTCAAGGAATGTTTAGCATACATAGGCTCTTGTCCAATTTTCTCTTACTTTTTCTTGTATAAATTTAGGTATCAAAAAATGAATATCTTTCTAAAATTGATGCCCAAATATCTCCAGGTCAAAAATACACAGTTTTAGATTTGGCAAGGAAAAACACCAACAACTCCCCCCCCCCCAAAACACCAAAGCCCTTGTGAATTGGAAGAAGGATGAACATTGACAGTACCCTGAGGCTCTCCAAAGCATGCAGAGCTTATGAAATAAATGGGTAAATCCAAAACGCTACACCTAGGACTGTGTCCATTTAAATAGTCCTCCCAACCTTCTCTAACTGGAAAGAATGCCAACACATTCCGAGCTCCCTGCTACTCACCACTGTGAATTCTGAGGTGTTCTTTCAGGTGGTGCTTGTACTTGAAGGCCTTGCCGCACTCTGTGCATTTGAACTTGCGGTTGCCTGCTCCTTGGGTTAGCATTTGGTGCTGCAAAGGGAGAAAGACAGCGTCATTTTGTTCAGAAGGCACAAAAGAGGTTGCTCAGGAATCTTTTGAAGGCCTGTTTTTCAGCCAGGGCGAGAGGTCTGAGTGCATGCTTATTTATCTGCTCTGTCTTTCAGAGCGGCAATAAAAGTGATAATGCTGGTAATAAAGCAGGAACTTTTTTCTTAAGTGTGTCACATACACATCTGACACTTGCTTTACAATTAGACCTGCCATCTTTTTTTCCAAAACATTTCTTTGACCCGTGAGATGAGAAAGTGTAATTGTAGAGATGTTCATGGCTCTCTTTGTTTAGGGCAGGATCTAAAACCTAAAGGTTTCCTTTTAGAATATTGCTATCTTGTTGAAGAAAAAAAATAGTTTCCTGAAAAGTATAAAGTTGTTTTTTTTTAACCCAAACTTAAAAAAAATTTTCACCAGATTTCTTGTATCTGGGTAAAAGCATATCTTACACTACATCAAAATGAAATTTAAAGAAGTGTCCAAAAGAAAAAAATTCTTCCAAATAAAAGACGAAAAAACCCTTTGCCTATAAATATTTGGCATGCCTGTTTAAATATTCTGCTCACAGTGCTACTGGGCCATGTCAACTCTGCTTTTCTTAGGTGCTGCCTATCAGATTTGATTCATTATCAAATAAGAGACAACATCTTGGGTTATAGCTGCTTGAGCAGTTTTATCACAAGCCAGTAGGAAGGACTTCAACGACTTTTCATTTTCCTTTTTAGTAGTGTGCAAGTACCGAGAGAAAAAAAAAGTTTGCTGAAAAGACAAGTTAGAAGCCGCACAGATACAATCAAACACAGCTGACCTTTTTGAACAAGGGGGAAAAGCAGTGTGACTTGGGATTCTAGAAAGAAAAAAAAAATACAGTCATCCACTCTGGATGCTCAAGGTAGGAGGTCAGCCTTTTTCTGCAGCAATGACACAAAAGCCTTTTGCAAAAAGACAGCACAGAAACGGTATGACAACTGCTAGGGTGTGCTGAATCTTCCCACATTCCTAGTGAGACAGATGGTGTTACATGGGACACAGGGAGGTTTGTTCAAACAGCAGCAACCTTCAAAGATCAAGCGGAGCCCAACCCGCCGAGCGCCATTGAGGGACCAGTGCTCATATGTTGCTGAGTTGCATAAACAAACAGCAACAGCTGCTTTGTCTCCCCCACAGCCCTCAGAGGACTACTATAAACTTTAGTTGTGCCACTGTTAATATGATACAATCATTTTAATTTACTAATTGTAAATGCCATGAGCAAATGAGGGGACTTTTCAACACCAAAGCTACCATTCATAATGCGCCAACACAGTCACACGTCTGCATGTGAAATTTAAAGCAGTTATACTAGATAAATATCTAGGCATTTTTTTTCCTAGACTTTTTTTTGTGCATAGAATCGTGAGAAGATAAACTGTTACAAAAGTGTAACTGCACAAATATATTGCTTATAGCTGATCTTTGGAAAACATTCAAGTAACAAGTCCAATCAGAAACAAATGGTGTGATAATGTGATATAGAGCCTTAAAGAGTAAAAATTTGTAGCACAGTTTTTCCGTCCTTGCTTAACTGGGCTTGTACCTTCTTTTCCTTATTCAAAAGACAATAAAGCCTATGAGGATAAACTGGAGTGTTATATAGAATGCCATATTTAAGCATTTAAAAACATACACTATCAAAGTTTA
Source organism: Pachyuromys duprasi (assembly GCA_028658305.1). Classification (NCBI taxonomy): domain Eukaryota; kingdom Metazoa; phylum Chordata; class Mammalia; order Rodentia; family Muridae; genus Pachyuromys; species Pachyuromys duprasi. The sequence goes on along the minus strand of CM053752.1, from coordinate 94,967,059 downwards.
TTTAGAAAATTTCTATATTCTAGGACCCGTTATTGTGACTTATGAAACGCCATTACTGGGACAACCCAACACATCATAATATCAATTTGCAGAGTCAATTCTCCCAGGAGGACAGAAAGAGCAGTTTTGCTGAAACATTTAAGAGATGATGTGAATCAATCCTATTCAGGCATTTCAAGGATTTAAGACCCTATCCTCACGTTTCTAAGACAGAATTCTTATTTTTAAAATAGGTAAGCCAGAAGAGGCAGAACAACTTTGGCACTTAACTACAAGCATGTTTATTGAGTTGGGATTATTTTAATTATAAGCAATATTTTTTTATCATTTGTCATTTTCTAATTTATTATGTATATATGCATATAACCTATGTCTTTTTATCTTCCTAAAAATAACTAGATTTCATAAATTAGTAAGCCCTTAAAAGTATTCTAAGTAATTTGAAAGTATCTCATGGCAAATGAAAGAAATACACACTTCTTTTACTATGCATTAAGTCCTATATGAAAAAAAATGCCTAAGCAAAACTAGGTGAAAAATGGAATTAAAATTGCTGAGATGTTTAATAATGTATAATTAAAATGCTACAATTTCATTCACTTTTTGTGGAACATAAAAATGAAACTAAAGTCAAGTTAAAGTGCAAATAAAATTTCTAAATTAGAAATTAACACACTCATTCGATCGTGAACATAAGACTATTAAATCATATTAGAAGAGACCATCAAAAAATCATTTAGACCTCAATTAAAGCTATTACCATTAAAAGATCTGCATCTTCAAAATGCCATGAAAAATTAATAATGATTGCCAATCAAAGCAATATCGTTTCTCTAAGGGGTTATTATAGAAAGAAATCACTTAGAACCAACCCCCACCTGATCTGTCCCTGGCTTGTGCGTCACCATATGCCGCTCGAGCTGGGTGCGGTAGGCGAACGTGTAGCTACAAAGAGGGCAGGAAAAGTTCTCTTCATTCTTCTCGTGGCGATACTTGATGTGCTCCTTCAGCGATGTCAAGCGCTTGTAACCGCGGTCGCAGTAGGGGCAGGTCAGCAGTTGGGCAAAAGCATCTGGAGTTCCAGGTGGCAGGTCTGTAGCCGAGAGGCGAGAGGGAGAGGAGCGGGCCAAAAGGTCAGTAAATCAATGGCAGCTAATGGGCTGGCTGCCCGGGCTGCTATGACAGGAATCATTGCAATCTGCTCCAGCGGAGCGCCATCATTGAGGCCGGCCTCCTCGTAACCAGGCCCCTTGCACACCCAAGGCAGGCTTGTCCGAATCAGCTCACACTGAGCTCGAAAATTAATTAATTACTCGGGCTTATTTGTGGGGAGGGGGATTTAAACAGCTGATAAAGAAAGAAAGTCCCTTTGGGTGACTGACAGTCCCTCTGAGTCCTAGACTCACAAGTTACTCAGGAATTTACAGGAGGTAAGGAGATTTTTCAGGTGTCAGAGAACAAAAGGCGAGGGTAGGTGATCTTAAACTTTTTTTTTTCCTCAAAAGTAAAATATCTCTAAAAGACAGGAATAAATTTAGATATTTTTATCTCTTAGAAATGGGCTGTAATTGTTCTTATTCTGTATTGGATGTACAAATGACACGAATTTGCTGACAAAAAAAATTTCACAATACCCTAAAATTACAGTTCTAATCTTTGCTCATGAAATTCCATGCCTCTGCAGCTGCTCTTCAAATTTTAAGGTAAACACCCAGGCATGTAGTGCATTTGTAATTGTAACAGCTGCAGAGGTCAGGATAGTGGCTAAAAATGAATTACAGCCTTACCATTTTCTTCTTGCCCATTGGCCTCTGGCGTGCCAAGGCGAGACAGCTCCTCAGGGGCTTCTGGGTAAATAATGGCCGTGTCGCTTCGCTGAAGGTACTCTTCAATGCTGACTGCATGGCCATCTCGTTCCTCCAGTTTTCTTTTGGCAAAGTATTCCTCGAAGTCTGATGTGCAATTTGCATTCTTAACTGAAATAAGCAGAAGAGAAATGTCTTTTCAGGGCCTTTTTTTTTTTAATTCCTACATCACTATTAGTAACAAGGTTGACTGGTTATTAGTAAGGCTTAAAGAAACTCATTTGTTTGTCCGAAGGGAAGATGACCAAATATTGATTAAATGGTTATTTCTATAATACACCCAAAAGGGCTTACTTTGCTTAAGTAGGCACATTTGTTCTTAGAATGTTCATCTGGATAATTCACATAAAAATGAAAGTAAATTTAAAATGTATTTATTAAAATGTTTTAAGTGGAACTAAAATCCCTAAACAGATACTTTAATGTTTTATATGAAACTTTATTTTCTTTTAAGAAAACTAAATTTAGCTCTTAGTGATAGGGAACTTTGAAGATCTACTCTGAGAAGGTCAGCAGACAGCTTAGGCCTCTCCAGCCCCAAGGCCTTGAAGTGTTTTGACTCAAAAAAAAAAATTTAATGTTCTGAAGGCACACTAAACTTCACATTCCTATTCACAGATACATCTGCTGCTAAATATCGGCTTTTATTATGCTCTTCCTTGAATATGAGAGATAGTTAGGTCTATATCTTGTTACCTGCTTAAATTCTATAGCCTGTATGTTGAGACCTACTTTATTTCTTAGCATAACTATGGTTCCTCTGTTAACAACTGCTGTAGCTTTTAGCATATCAGAAGCCATTTTTCCTCCAAGTCCCCATTTTGGTTAGGTCTCTATGGTTTCATTTCTCAAACTTTGTATACTTTGTTACCTGGACACTAAGAAGTTCTGCAACTGCAGAACCAATCACATTAAAGGTCAGTTAGAAACACTTTTGTCTGGCTACTTAAAATGATGTAATGTTGCTTCCTTCACCTGGATACCTGGTTGCATTTTTGTTACCTGGTTGTTAACTAGCTGCCGTTTGTTTCCTGCACCTGGTTACTGTCTTGTTACCTACTTGTTTCCTGGTTACAATTTTTTTTTTTAAATAAAAAAACCTGCCTTAGGAGCAGACCAAAGTCATAGTCTGGCTCCCAGAGTCCAGATTATGGCCCTGATTGGTCAGTTTCTGTTTAGCGTTCAATAAACCTCTGCTAAGTTGAGTCTGGTGTCTGAGTGGTCAATGGGCTGGGATTCCTGAACCTGCAACATATATATTCTGAGACAGATGTGAAAGGATAGACATCTCCAGACAAATACAATAGAGTGACTTGCTGAAAAGTCACAGAACAAAGCATTCTCACTGTGGTTTTAATTTTTTGTTGAATATTGTATAGTCAAAGGAAATAAATTAAGCGTACAACTGATAAAAGTAAAATAAAAATAATCAAGATACAGATACACTGATAAAACTGCAGCATGATTTCAGCTTCTGAAGCTATTATTTTATTTTTATGAAATAATAGTTATGAACCAACTTCAGTGATTTGTGTCATAAGACAGTATACGTAAAATCTCTAGATACATCCCTGAAATTAGTTGTGGCTTACACAACTACACATCTACCTTAAGATTATGCTTAAGGTAGAGCTGGAAGAGTAGCTGTTAGTTATTCTTTACAGTTGCTGGGGAAAGTGCTTTGCTAGCACAAGGCATGGCAGACTCCTGATTCCAAGGTTTGAAAGCAGTTCCCTCTGTTTCTGCTAGATCTTTCACCATACTTTCTTTGTTACAAGGAACATTTCAGTGTTTGCTATATGAAACCTTGGCAAGTTGTGATGTGATGATGTTCAAACAAGTTAGTCAATTTTCTTTTTATTCACATTATTATAAACTTGTGGATTTTAGATGGGGAGATTAAAAAATAGAATCTCCCATTTGTTCAACATGTATTGATTGAAAGCCTTCACAAGCAAGTCTTATTCTCCTATGCAAAGAACAGAGCTAACCTTGCCCTTTCAGGAAGCCACAAAAAAAAAGGAAGAAAGAAAGAGAGAGAGAAAGAAAGGAAAAAAGAAAGAAAAGGAAAAGAAAGGGAGAAAAGAAAAAAAAAAGAATAATCCAAATGACACCATTTTAAAAATAAAGACGCCGCTTCAAACTTGATTGAATATCATGTCCAAAAGTAGTTGTAGGCATCCAATGGTGTCTAAAAGATCAGAAAAGCCTTAACAGCAGAAGTTTGAAATTACTTACTTTCCAAGCTGGAGCAGCAGCATATGTACAAGTGGCTAGAAGGAGCCTGGACATCTCAGTATCTAATTTGGAGTGCAGAGTGAAAGGAAAAACAAAAAACAAACAAACAAAAAAAACAAAACTGTAGGATGTTGGGGAGCAGCAGAAATGGGAACATGCAGGAGGCACTATCCTACTAAGGACTTTCATTTTTATTCTAGGACTAAAAAGAAGGTATGAAAGGATATTAAGCAAGGAGGACAGTTGTAATGATGACTCTGGCTAGTGTATGACAGGAATAGGAGAAAAAGAGTAGGTTCTCCTCAAAGAGTTGGCTCATGGGAAGGTGGGGTTGGTGCTGACTCTTAAGTCACTCAAGAGATAAAGATTAAGAAAGTGGAGGTAGAGGGGAAGAAGTGGCTGGAACTGAGAGAGATTTACATAATAAAGTCTCTAAGACTTGGGGAAAGATCCAGGTTGCCCAAGTGACATGCTAAACTATCTTCTTTATCTTTGGACTTTTCAGTCCAGTAAATGGGTACTGATATTTGCCAAAGCAGGAAACATTAGAACCCTAAAAAGAGTTGAAGTCATGCATAAACATAAGACTGAGCAAAAGAAAAATAAGGAGAATTATACTTTATGGACCACCAAACTGGGTGCTAACAATTCTGTGGGCTCTGATCTCAAGTCTTTTCCTTTTCTCACTCCAAGTTCTGCTAAGTTTAACAAGAACAGCTGTCTGATTCCAAGGTTTGTATTCCCCTTAAAAATGAGTGTGGAATGTAAGGTGGTAGATAAATAGATTTTACCTTGAACTTTGCTTATATCTGTTCTTCCTTGGATTTGATAGCCATCGCTTAAGCTCTCTGTTGTTCCATTCACAAGGCCATAGGTGCTTCCAAAGGATATTGATGGGGGGATAATGATAATGTCACTGAGCTTGCTCCACTGGCTCCCTAGGGAATATGTGGAAACCTCCAGCTTACATAAACTATATGTACATTTTTTGTCTCATTAAAATAGTCTTAACAAGAATTACTTTTTGCTTTTTATGATAAAAGGAGGGGCAAATTTTTAAATGAATCCTTTGGTTTGTTTGTTTTGTTTCTTTCTTTCTTTGTTTGTTTTTCTGTGACAGGGTTTCTCTGTGTTGCCTTGGCTGTCCTGAAACTCACTCTACAGACCAGCTGGCCTTGAACTCAGAGATCTGCCTGCTTCTGCCTACAGAATGCTGGGATTAAGGTGAATGTTTTAAAACAATATGACTAACGTTAACAGTGGTTGACATCTGTTTCCATACGATGATAATTCATAGTAAAGTTACAGCTCCCTTTTGAACATATGCCTATTTGAGTATTTAAAAACAAAATTTTCAGAATATTGTCCCACTTGATGACCTTAGTGTAACCCAGTAAAAGTGGACGGATGTACATTTAATATACTAATTTTATCTTGATATTTCAGCAACTATTTGAATTATCTGGCTATCTTTGCATGAATTTTCATTTGCATATGAATGTTTCCATCAGAAATGTAATCAAATGCAAATTCAATTGGATTTGCATTAATAGTCTTTGGGCTTAAAAGGGAGAAAAATTCTGATTTTTCTGGATAGGCAAACTAAACTACATCTAGATACACTTCTGGTGTTTAGAAAGGGAATTTGATTGCTAGATCAAATTTTGTCATGCTAGATTTCCATGTGAAGCGGGTGGGGACAAAAGGACTTCAAATCACATGTTCTATTTCAGGATCATGTTTGGTCATCTCTGGGATCTTGAGCACTGAGTAGATCGCCAAGAAACTAGTGGCTTTAAAGAAACATTTATGAAATGAATGTCAAAAATAATGTGCGTTTACACTAGTAAAGCAAAACAAAATATAAAAGAAGATACCTGATAGTTGAGCTAGTGATTGAGAGTTTTGCTCAACTCAGTTTAGGTATTTATAAGTCAATGAGACGAAGTGTTACATGGGATTCATAAATGCTTGCAGGAGTTAGACATGGCTTCATTGAGGGGCTTCGTGAAGAATATGTCATTTAATCATTTAAGTCTATGGACTTCATTAGGATTTTCCCTCATATATGTGGGGCGGATCTGCTATTGATCATCTATCCACAGCCACTTAAAGTGAGCTAGCATTCAAACTTAAAAGAGCCAGCATATCCACCATGAAAAAACAAAAAACAACAAAAATAATGTAGCTTTCTCTTTGTTTTTCATTACAATTTTCCTTTTCCTAGACACAGCTGTTCATCTCCACACCACCAAGTCTTACAGTGCCAACAAAAACTGTTTACAGTATGATACTGCTCTCGTTTTCTGAATTGCTTATTTGCACTTGACACGAGCCCAATCATTTGTTCAGAAGAGGCTAAGAGATAAAATTAAAGCCCATGGATTCCTTCCCTATGGTTTTAGGACTTTGTTCCAAAATGAACATCAAGACTTGTCTCCTGTGAAATAACTGCAGAGGTAAGATGCATAATGAAGGACCTGATGCTTTCCATTCAGGAAAGGAAGGTTTATGACTAGAGAGCAAGAAGCAGAGACAAGATAATTGTCCTGTGGCTGCATATCCAGCTTCGTGTTCTGAGGCTGTGCTGCATCTCCCAGTGACTGTGCTGTCCCCCTCTCCTCACTTTGCGTCACTCCAGAAACCACCTTTTCTGCTCTGAACTGTGTCATGTTCCAGTCTCTGAAAACTAAAACCCCACTTGCTCACAGTACTGGAGCAAGTTACTCCTGTTGGCAAGGATGGAATCTTGATTGTATTTGGAAGTTTGTATTTCTGTTTTTACAAAGATTTTATAATACCATGTAGTGGACACAGGAATGAGGTGGAGAACTTGCTAAGAAGTTACAGAATTCCCCACTGTATTTTTCTAGTATAAAATCAGCCTCATTTTTGTTCTTTCTATAATCCTCCTTGCTCCCTGGCTGTCTTGGAAGGACTGCCAAAACACACTGACAGAGGATATTTGCATGGTATTTATCATCAAACCATAACAAAAAATTCACAAGAAACCTCAAGTAATTTCTTCTCATAGCTTCTCTGGGGATTTTGCATTTAGTCCTAAAATTTACCCTAATATCGTGCAAATATCTCAACCTTCCCTAAGGTTAGTTAAACTTTTCTCCATCCAAAAAGAGAATGTTAATTAAAAATGTTTCCTCATGGCTATATATATTTTAATATTGGTAGATAAATTCCTAGATCCTTTCAAGTCAGCAAAGTCTCTCTCTCCTTTTAAATACGTTAGTCAGTCTTACTAGTCATACTTATTAATAATACTTTCATAAATACCTTTAAGACTATCTTGGGAAAATAATGATTTTTTTTAAGGTAGACAGTGAATGTTGGTCTAAACTGACTTTTAAAGCAATTGCTTAAAAACAAGCAGTGTTAGCAGACCTCTAAGTGAAAAAGAACCATGGACTGATTCAGGAATCTGTCAGTTCCCATAATTAAGTTGCTTAGAATACGTTCTCAATGAGAGACTAAAAGTGGCCTTTACTTATAGTTTACAGGTCATTGAGTTTATAATGTGACCCTGATGCTGATTCTGTTCTTCTTGTTTTCTTTTGCCATTTATTTCCTGCATTTAGAACAAGAAGGCAACTACTCTGTTACTACTGGTCTAACATGTGGCATGTTTTCAACATTCATTAAAAACTGAGATGGGACTGGAGAGATGGCTCAGCAGTTAAGAGCAAAGCCTGTCCTTCCAGAGGACTTGAGTTCAATTCCCAGCAACCACGTGGAAGCTCACAACTGTCTGTAACTCCAGTTTCAGAGGACCAGGCACCCTCAAACAGACATGCAGGCAGAACACCAAAGCACATAAAAATAAATTAAAAAAAGAACAATTGAAAAGATATATTTGAATATTATTGTTAAGCCATTTTGGCAATTATCAGAATGAATAAGTAATTCTTTCGGAAAAATCTAGCTTATATCCACATTGCCACATGTCAAGGCAAAGGGGACAGAAGCAGATGTCATGTATGTAACTGTCTTCTTCTCCCATGTGGCAAACAATTTCTTCAGTCCTAATAGATGACATAAAAAGAAGATATAAACTTGTATTTAATTTTGTATAGATTTGGGGAGGGGCTTAAGAAAGCATATGCAGAGGTATCTGAATTCTCACAGCTACTTTGTATAAAGTTGACCAATAAATAAATATCAGCATACGTATATCGGCACCAGATATCTAAAAGCTGGAAGGGATGGGGATTTTTTTTTCCTCATGGCGTGGCCACACAGCAGCTCCTCGGAGCCTCCGACTGGTACAGAGGCATGTATAAAGCCAGGGGAGGGTCGTAAAGAGCCACAGAGAAGTTTCTCCTTTTGCTGAGAATTAGGCATCTTGGTGGTCTCTCCACCCCTGCTCTTATCTGGCCTTCTCTGGGGAAGCATGTTCAAATACCAATGTGAGATTCATGCTAAAAGCTTTAGAAGAGAGAGATGAAGAATGAATAGGAGGTGGGAATTTGTAGCAGTCTGCAAGATCAAATATTTCCCTCCACAGCAGGAAGTAGCCCAGTCAGGGATGCAGTCTAATTTTAAAGTTTGATTTTGTCTGAGAGGATTGTGAATATTAAGATCCAGAGACTTACAGTAACCTCTGAATGACTTTGCAGTGCAGCAGCACAAAATGATGCAGTGTATTGACTTTTAATTCCCTAGTTAAACAATATGTGTTCATCTTTCCCTTAACTATGTAATCTAACAATCTGGAATTAGTATTGCTGTATTTTAGGAAGGTGATTTTGCTCAGCAGTTCATACTTTTTTTTTTCACATAAAGCCATAAACCATTCAGTGTTTGCTCTGGATACTCACTGGTTTTCAAGGTATGGTTTGCATATTAGTGTCAATATACCTGGGAACTTGTTTGAAATGCAAGTTATCAGGGCTTACTCGAGAGTCAACCATGTGTGTTTTAACAAGCCTTGAAGGAAATCTTGTCTAAATTAAGAAGCCCTGCTAGAAGGACTCTCTCTTCTGTCTCATATATCACACACAGCATGCTTTTGAGTGATATCATGGAATGACTTCACATCAGGCAAGCCTCTGACCACTTCAGCCTGAGTTTGCAGCCCTTTCCTTTGCTTACTGGATGGAATCTGCAAATGTGAATCACTGAGTATATCACAGTACACCGAATCTTTCTCTGCCATGTATGTGAACTTCTCAAGGTGTGGACCGTGTGTAGAATACATGCCATGATGGGTAAATGAGGGAGCGGACCAAACTCAGAGGCTGGGACTCCGCATTTGATCTGCTTATTTTGTGTTTGGCTCTTAATTTTCTCACCTGTGAAATGAGCTAGTATGCTCTTGGGCATCCTTAAGGTCACAGCAAAACATACTTTGAAATAATTAATTGCCATTATCAATTTGTTATCTACCTCCTAGGTAAGTCTAGAGAGATTATTCTGTATTCTTTTCAATTAAAAAAGTCAAAATAACATGGATTATGGGAGAACCATACACAATGATTAAGAAAAAAATATTTTGGAAGTACGTGGAAACCACAAGCAACATCACAAGACAGAACAGTGCTTATTAATTATTTGTCGAATGAATGAAGGAGCCATGCAAGAAGCCAGGCATGCTTGTTATTTCTTATGGGAACTCTTGCTGTTAAGGGGAGATGGCTGCTCCTAATTGTAGACAAAGCTATAGAAACCCCAACATTCATGAGCCAGGAAGTGAAGGTGCTCTTCCAGGTGCACACCTATGATGGTCTATCCCTGACAACTCTTGTCCATCCTGTGCTCATTCTGCTTTTGTTAAATTTTTTGATCATTGATAAAAATTATCAATATATATATATATATATATATATATACACATGCATGTATACATATAACTGATGATTTCTCTGACAGATGTCTGATTGAATGACAAAAATTCTCCAACCCTGAAAATACGACATAGCCAAACTAGAAGAAAATGATTTGCTTCACAGCAATACACTAGCAGATTAGTGTGTGTCCTTCTTGTTGGGCTCTTAAGTATGAACTGAATTCTCTGCCCCTGCATGACTGCTAACACTTCAAAGCCTCTCAGCTTCTACTGGGAGATACCTGATGTTCAAACTTGTACGGCCTCCATCCTTGTAAAAGAGCTAGCAAATTTCAAACTTTTAATTAAAATCCCATGTAAGAGAAATAAGGGGAAGTTGAGGCTATTAAACCATGAAGAAAATAAAGGCATGAAAATCTTTCTTGCTCTAAGATTCCCTCTTTCTTCTATGAGAATGACTGAATGGACAGAATTCACGCTTTGTGGAGCCTGTTGCTTGCCAGCCTCACCCTACCCAGAGGAGTCAGACTACTTACTGTATTGTTGCCTCAGATGAGATTTCCAACATAGGCCTGGATCATTGCTGAGGGTCCATTCGCTACCAGGACACCTGACCTCTACATCTGGACTGAACTGTTATTAACATAACAGGTATAAACCCCTGATCTGATTCTGTAGTATTCAGCTTAGACTCTACTGTTTGGATTCTGTGAAATATCATCGGGATTTGTGGGGCCAGGGAAAAATGAAACTATAGGGTACCTTGTTCAAAGCTGTTAAAATGATCAGGAATAAAAGTCAAAGACAGGACAGTACAGGGACGTATGACCCTATAGGGACAAAGAGAACTTCAGAACTGAAGATCCTTAGGGAAAGAATACTTTTAGATTCAAATGGGGGACTGTGTCATTTTTCTATTCATCTTAGTTTTAAAAATTTATATATATGATTTACTTTCTAAATTGATGTATTAAGAACTAATAAGTTCAACTTATTAGTAAAGGTAATTAAATGACAAAAAAAAGGCCTAAGTATAAGACTCGCCTAATTACATGGCATGGTGCATGGTATAGGGTGAATACCTTATGCATCCGCAGAGGCAGGGACCTTACAGAGCTTCCATTCCCACATCATCACCCCAACTTTTATTTTCTTAGTTTATGCTTCCCGAGACAGTTTCATGAGGAGAAAGGGTGAGGGTAGGGACACCCAAATTGTCTAGACTGATTTTCTCATTGAACAAGCTGATGCCACCAAGATGGAGGGAGGTTAATGAATGAGTCACACAGAGTTACAAAAGTAGCTTTCAGAAGAGCTGGTTGCAGAGGTTACATATCATGACTCCTGGCCCATTGTTCTTTCGACTACATCATAGTGATTTCAACATGAGAGAAAGAAACACTCCATCTTTGTAGTTTTTGTTTATCATGCTTGATTTAATAACATTTGAAAAGGACCTAGATGCATAAAAGATCACACGGACGTGAATAATTCTAAATGTCACATTCTTACATTATAAAATTAGTATGAGAAAAGCCAATTAAAATGCCAACTTTAGTGGCATATGCTATTAAATTATTCCTCCTTTTTATGTTTATACATTTCTTTGTTTTTATTTTATTTTTATTGATTTATTATTATTTACAATTTGTATTATTTGGACAATTTATATTATTTCACTTTGTATCCTGGCTGTGGCCCCCTCCCTCACCTTCTCCCAGTCCCACCCTCCCTCCCTCTTCTCCCCCTATGTCCCTCCCCTAGTCCACTGATAGAGGAGGTCCTCCTCCCCTACTATCTGACCCTAGCTTATCAGGTCTCATCAGGACTGGTTGCATCCTTTTCCTCTGTGGCCTGTCAAGGCTGCCCCTCCCCCATTAGGGGGAGGTGATCAAAGAGCCAGCCACTGAGTTCATGTCAGAGACAGTCCCTGCTCCCCTTATCAGGGAACCCACTTGGATACTGAGCTGCCTATGGGCTACATCTGAGCAGGGGTCTAGGTCCTCTCCATGCATGGTCCTTGGTTGGAACATTGGTCTCTGCAGGTCTCTCTTGGCCTAAATTTTTTAGGAATGGATACAGAAATTCGGGTACATTTACACAATGGGATACTACTCAGCAATTTAAAGACAAGGAAATCGTGAAATTTGCAGGCAAATGGATTGAACTAGAAAAGATCATCCTGAGTGAGGTAACCTAGAAGCAGAAAGACATACATGGTATATGTTCACTTATAAGTGGATATTAGCCATGTAATGTAGGAAAGACATACTAAAATCTATACTCCTAAGGAAGCTAAACAACGAGTAGGACCCTAGGGAAGATGCTTAATCCTCATTCAGAAGGGTAAGCAGTATAGACATCGGTAGCAGGAGAAGACAAGGAACAGGGCAGGATCCTACCACAGAGGGTTTCTGAAAGGATCTACTCAGGAGGGTATTGAAGCAGATGCTGAGACTCATAGTCAAACTTTGGGCAGGGTGCAGGGAATCTTATGAAAGAAGGAGGAGAGAGAAAGACCTGGAGGGGACAGGAACCCCACAAGCTATACATTTCTTTTGAAAATGTAATTTACTTATTTACTGAAAGTGTTCCTACTTTTATGAATTCTATATCTCTTTATTTTTTCTTGCCCTGTCTCTCTTTCTTCCTTTGTTTATTTCTATGGTGATCCAGATTGAATTACTGAGTATCATTATGGCCAACTTTGGTTGTCAACTTGACCCACATGGGAAGAACTAGCCTGCGGGCATGCTTTTGGGGCATTTCCCCCATTGCTAATTCATGGAGGAGAGCCCTGCCCACTGTGGGCAGCATCATCCTCAGGCAAGAGCCTGGGCTGTATAAGGAAGGTAGCTGAACATGAGCTTGATAACAAACCAGTAAACAGCATTCCTCTGCTGGTTTCTGGTTCAAGCTGCTGCCTTGACTGCTGTGGTGTCCCTCAGTAATGGGCTATAACCTGTAAAGCAAATAAACATTTCCCCCCTCAAGTTGCTTTCGGTTGTATTGTTTATCGTAGCAACAGAAAGCAAACCAGGACACTAGGCAGAAGGAAGAATTCTTCAGATTCTCTCCTAGAGGTGCTTAATCTTTCTGTTTAACATATAAGGACTGCATTTTTCCTAATTTTAGTATTTCTTACTTTTAATCAAGTTTCAAATGCACTCAATAAATTACAACTCTCCAAAGCACCCTGCAAAGATGAAGCACTATAAGTTATTATTTCATTGGCTACTCTGAGTGTATATGGTAAAGAAAACATGCCTTAAACTTAACATAGTAAGAGACCGAAAGGAAACTTCATTCCCGGTTCATTTTGCTTTCTTATTTCACATACTACTTGTTTTCCCCCACATGCTTAATGACACCCTCCTACATGTGCTCCACTCCTTCAGATTAAATGAAACTATGTCAGCCCGTGGTAATATCCCATCCCTCACAGGCTTTTCCCACAGAGCCTTTCCTGCTTGCATCTGTCTTGACACACAGAGCAAAGAGGCTGGGTCAAACTACTTCTTAATTCACACTGCTGATCCAAACCACTGTTCCCTGTTTTACAAGCTCACTCATCATTAATTTATTCCTTAACTCAGGAAATGACCTGCTTATTAACTACTAGCACTACATAAAGTACTATGAATGTTGAGGGGAATATGGAGAAGCACAACTTGGCATTGACCTTCAGCGTCTCCACTCTATAAAGTTTTGAAGAATTTTCCTTTCTTTCTTTCTTTTTTTTTTTTGAGACAGAGTCTTGAACTCATTGTGTAGCACAGGGCTGGCCTCAGATTCACCATCACCCCTGAAAGGATCTACTCCGGAGGGTATTGAAGCAGATGCTGAGACTCATAGTCAAACTTTGGGCAGGGTGCAGGGAATCTTATGAAAGAAGGGGGAGAGAGAAAGACCTGGAGGGGACAGGAACCCCACAAGCTATACATTTCTTTTGAAAATGTAATTTACTTATTTACTGAAAGTGTTCCTACTTTTATATCCTATATCTCTTTATTTTTTCTTGCCCTGTCTCTCTTTCTTCCTTTGTTTATTTCTATGGTGATCCAGATTGAATTACTAATTCTTCCCAAAGGCTAGAATTAGAGGTGTTTTCTGCCATGCCTGGTTGTAACTATAATGATCTGAAGTCCAAAGTTATCTTTCAGTGCATCAGGTCTTAGGGCACTGTTTCTATAGTTCAAGTAAAATGACATATGTCCTGTGACTACATTTTTTCCAGGCTGCCATTGGTTAGAAGGTATAGTCCTCACTGTATGGTGGTGCACACCTCTAATCCCAGCATTTAGGAGGCAGAGGCAGGCAGATTTCTGTGAGTTCAAGGCCAGTGTGGTCCACATAGTGAGTTTCAGGACATTAAGAGCCACATATTGAGACTCTGTCTCAATAAATAAACCAACAAACAAACATGTGATAGTCCATGCCAAACTGTACCTTTCCTCCCACTCTACTTTAACAACATGGATAGTTAGTCTCCGTACTTCACTAAGGTCGAGACAGTGCAATCTTTCAGAACCAGAACCAGGTATGTGTGTGTTCGAATTCTCCATTTGCCTCGTCCTCATCATTTAATTCCTAAATTCCTTAGAGCAGGCACTTCACAATAACTAGGTCCAGAAAGGCCCTCAGACTACTTGGGCTGCTTTGGATGCTTGCCTTAGTTTACCTTGGAACTTGAACTTTTATTCTTATACTATTCTTGCCTTATCAAGCTAAGATATATTCCTTTCTTATTTATTTATTTCCAACATTACCAAATATGTGTAAAGAGACTTAAGTACTTATGTACTTAATTTCAGGCTATGTTTTCAAAACAGAGTATTCTTCCTTGATGATGACTGAATTTCTCCATGGTCCACAGCAATTACTCTCCATTTCTACTCAAGATTTCAGTCCTACTCTTACTTCTTGACGGCAACTGAAGATCTTTTTCCTGTTCACTTCATGAGTACAAGCTATATGATAAATATCCCCTGAACACTTTAAACTTGGTCAGTTCATTTCAACTATCATTTTCCTCTCTGATACACTACTAAAACACAAAACAAAACAAACAAACCTGCTACTCCTGCTACCATCCAGCCCTTCTAATAGCTTCCCCAGTCTCCTTTCATAAGTCCAGCCTTTCCATTGCTCTCTTCTCCCAGAGGCATGTTCAGGAAGCTTTTCTCCTCAAGAACTTTTCTTGAAATCTTCAGGCATCTTTTTATTGCTCTAGGTCTAACATACCCCAGCTTTCTGTCAGGAAGCTCTGCAATATACAACACTTTGCCTTTGGACCCACATAGATTGGTGCACCTCAGATGAAACAACTTGATACATACACATATTATTATAAGTAAAAATAATAACACTGGTTAGTAATGAATAAGTATTTGTCTTAATATTGTGTTAAATATTTGGCACACATTTCTCATTCATGTGTCTTTTGTTGGTCTGGTTACTCTTTGCTCATTGTTTTCCCCAGGATGCTTAACAAAATAGTCTTATGCTTAGTAGGGTCTCAATAAATAACTACTGATTTGCAGAGCTAATGAAAAAACAATTATTATTTGCAAATTTTGTCTACCTATTATTATGGCCCTATAAAATTTTATGTTCCCCAAGGGCACATATTAAATATTCCATTTCTTTAAAGTTTCCCCCTCAAGCCTCAGTTTAAATTTTGCCTGCTTAAGATGAATAACAAATGAAAAAGAGTGAGTGTTTGTTTATTGATGATTATTCAGGCTGAAGAAAACAATGAATCCTGATGGTAGTCAGTTGTGAAATAGTAAAAACATATTTGACATTATTATATGTTATCTTTACTATATATTATATCATTATTATATATAAGCACTATTAAATCTTCCTCTTCTATAATTTAAGGATGCTGGTTCAAGATGAAACAAGTAGAAGACGCACTGGATAGATGCAATAATAATGAATAGCCTTCCTAACTTTCTTTCATGCTTGAACCTTAAATGCTATAGCAGAACAATGGAAGGAGTTGTAACAACTTGTTGTGAAGTGATCCAGGAAGTCAAACATTTTTGAAATTGTCTAGTCAGTGGCTGAGGAGATGGCTCAGTCAGGAAAGTGCTTATTGTGTAAGCAGGAGGACCTAAGTTTGATCCATAGAACCCATGCGAGAACACTGGATATGACCAGGCCTAGTGGTACACCTTTAATCCCAGCATTGGTAAGATCTTGAGGCAAACACATTTCTATGAGGTGAAAGCCAGCCTGGGCTATGTAGTGAGCTCCTTGCCAACCAAGGCAACAAAGTGAGATCTTGATTTAACTACCCCCCTCATCAAATGTTGGGTACAGTAGCATACATTTGTACTTGCAGTATGGAAGAAGGGGAGAGAAAGCAATCCCTGGATTCTGCTGGCCAGGCAGCTAAGGTTATCCTAATCAGTGAGTTCCAGGTCAAATGAGACTCTCTCAAAAACAAAACAAAACAACAACAACAACAAAAAGAGCAGAATGTACTTGAGGAACAACATTCTAGGTTGATCTGTGTTGGGAACACATTAACACGAGAGACAGAGGTGGGAATGAGGAGGAGAAAAAGAGATTGATGAGTCATTTATGTATTGTTGTTATGTATAGTGTCTGGGAGAATCTATAGAGACAGCTCAGTGTTCGATCTCCAGTACCCATGTAAAAAGCCAGATGTGACAGCATGTGATTATAACCCCAGTGCTAAAGACATAGGGGTGGACAGCAGTGGGTGTTTGAAGCCCAGTGGACAGCCAGTCTAGCTAGATTAATGAGCTTCAGGTCCAAAAATAAAGGTGCAGTGTTTACATCAATATGACCTTTGCTTAAACATGACCATGTACATGTGTGCACACCCACTCACAGGCACACATTTATACTAATGAGTACATGAATATCACCCACAATTTTTTGAATATATTTTTTGTTTTCTAAAGAAGTTAATGAAGAACTGATGTGAAGGAAGAAGATAGTTATGATGCCCTCATTTAATTTTGTTTTGTTTTTCAGACAGGGTTTGTCTATAGCCCTTGCAGTTCTGGTACTTGCTCTGTAGACCAGGACTCCAGAGGAGATAAGGTGCTGCTATACTAAGAAGAAATGTCAAGGGCTAGGGATGTGTTTCAGTCAGTGGAGTGTTTGCCTAGTGTGCATGGCACCCCGAGTTCAACCTCAGAAGAACAAAAAAGGAGGAGGAAGAGGAAAGGCCAGTCACGGTGGAGCATGCCTGTCATCCCGGAACTTGGGAAGTCAGTGGAGTCAGGAGGAGCAATAGCTCGAGATCACGCGTGTGACTGCGAGGCCAGCCTGGCCTAGAAACCCTGACTCAAACAAGCAAACAATCCAACAACAACAACAAAAGATGCGTTATTTCAATTTTTAAAAATATGCCAGTGTTAAAGCATACTAAACTTATGTCTGAGAAGAAAAACAAAACAAAACGCTTATTCTCTGAGATGATCGAGTCATAAACTGAAAAGTGCCAGTAAATTTCTAAACACCAAGTGCTTGCCCAGCATTCCGTTATTTGAAATTGTTTTTTTAGCTATCTTTTTTAAATTAAATTTTAATTTTTTATATTAATTACAGTTTATTTACTTTGTATCCCAGCTGTAGCCCCCTCCTTCATTCCCTCCCAACCCCACCCTCCCTCCCTCATCTCCTCCCTGCCCCTCTCTAAGTCCACTGATAGGGGAGGTCCTCCTCCCTTTCCATCTGACCCTAACTTATCAGGTCTCATCAGGACTGGCTGCAATGTCCTCATAAAACCTTCCTTTGCTTTCAGGATTTTTTTCTCTTTCCCTATAATCATTTTTATTCTAGTAAATTTGATATTTAATTCCTACCTACCAAGAGGCCCACTGTCAACCTATTCTTCACTGAAAAATCTCACAGTCCTATCAGTTAAATACTATCTGAATATATTTGCATGACTTTCATGCTTCCTCCGGCCCTTGGTTTCAATTAAGAATGAGAAGAAACACCCTCCACTTCCTCCACCACACACACCATATACACATGTGCACTTTGTATATGTAACTTTTATATGAAAATATGTCTGAAAACTGATTCAAGATCTTCTCAAAGATGAGTAGATCTATTGATCCAGAAATAGCAAATATCACTATATCCAAAACATATTCACAAACACACATGTCCTCTTTACCTGTGCCACTCGGTTATCAAGAAGTATGGTTGAAAATTCCCCACTTCACAACCTACGAAAACCTTTTTTAAAACCACTTCATGGTTGCATAACAGTGCTGCATAAGGGCTATAGAGTCTGGTTTTCCCCAGAGACATCATGGTGGTACAACATGACCCCACTTCTTTCCTTTTATGCTCTCTTTATTTTCTCTAACACTTGCGTTCTATTTACAACTTTATTTTCCACAAATTCCCTTTAATTCAGCTACGTCTTTTCACTCACTATCCTTTGACTAGCGTCTACCTCTACCCCCCACCTTTGGCTTACATATTCCACTTCTTCCTTCGCTGTGCCTTCCTGACTACAGAAAATGCATTTAGTTCAAATTCAACCTTCTGAGCTGGGCAGGGTGGCACACACCTTTAATATCAGCACTTGGGAGGCAGAGGCAGGTGAATTAATGTGAGTTCAAGGCTGGCTACAAGTCCAGGACAGCCAAGGCTACACAGGGAAACCCTGTCTTGAAAAACAGCAGCAACAACAACAACAACAAAACAAAACAAGATCAAATTCCTTCATAAAACCTATACAAATTTCCACTCTGCAGGATCTTTTCTTTTTTCTGTAATTCAAATAATTATAATTCCTACCATTTGTTGCCTATTTAACCACATATTTTCACTTACTGCTCGTATTTTTTCTTGTGAATTAAGCTTATCTCCCAAATTAAATAATAACCATGGCTTAGTCTTTCTGGCCCATCGTCTCCCACACATGCACACAACAGGGACTATATTGAAAACACTCAATGAACATGTATTGATTTACTTATTGACTGAATACATATGAAGTCAAAGAAACAGTGAGTATTAGGAGAAAAGGCATCTTCAACCTGGTGAAAGGGTGTTCAAGGTTGATTTGTAACCCTCCTGCATTGGAATAATTTCTGTTAACCTCATGTTCGACTCAGGTATACACAATGGCTGTTAAATTGTCACCTTGTTGCCCTCTCAGTGCTCACAAAGGAAATGAAATCAGCTTTATTAATGCTTGAAGCTGAGACTTAACAGTTTTCTTTAAAGGAATCTAAGGCGATTTGTGATCTCACAAACCAGCATTTTCAAGGGGGGTACTTAATTCATGGTATTTTATTATTATATTTCACATAAAATTATTTGGGTTTGTGTCTATTTTTATAAAAACAGTATCCCAGGAACACAGAATACTAAAAATAGAAATATTCTGAACAGCCAACTGGTTCGCCATATGCATTTTATAGATATGGGAACGGAGTTCCTAAGAGGATAATTGATTTGCCGAAGGTCATAATCGAGGCATTGCTGAAGCTGCATCTAGAAATTAGAATTATAGTGCATGATTCTATGATTTTTCTAGAACCCCATGGTTGTACACTTTCAGTTTTGTACTAAATTTGGCATTATTCAAAGGAGTAAAAAACAAGAATTTAAAAAAAAGTATTTCTTTTACTTTACACTCAAGATAGTCTCTTAAGTGACCAATAAGAGTATGTACAGATAGCATGAGCAATAATAATAAGCAAGGGTGAATAGCATCTTAATTATTTACATGTCTAAAGCCACATAAAACCGCACGGTCTTTCATTGTCAAGCTGAAGGGAAGCAGTTCAATAAGCGTTGTTGCTTGGTTTTAGTTGATGACTTTGAACTGGGGACTGTCTGGCCTTTAGAACGGTGGGGTAGAGGGTTGTTTGAAACATGAAGATAGGGCCATGCAGAAAGAGACATGTACACAGTGAGTCCGTGTCACTTTGTGCTGCAAGAGGAGATGCTTGGGAGAGTTTTGGGGGGAGAGTATGGACTGTCACCTTAACCTCCCTCTCTTCTCCAGCAGTAGTGGGCCCAGTAGAACACTGCTTCCTGTCTCCCTGCTGCTTATCCATCAGTTTAAATAAGGAGAAGAGAACTGTTAATTCTTGTTTAAAAGTCTGTCTGAGAAATATTATTTGATTCTTCTAGCAGATGCAGAGATTTAAGAGTGAAGAGAGAATTTTAGAGAAATTAAATGATTAACTTTTATAGGGAATGTATATGGAAATTTGGCTTTGGGAAAATTATTTTGCAGTCTGTATTACATCATATCACTTGACTTCTCAGTGACAGACATCAAGTGGTAGCTAATACCAGCATATTGTATTATAATTTAACAATGTATTTTTAAGATAAAAATTACAACTAAAAATTCATATAAGTCATGCTGTGAAAGGGTCCATTCACACAATTCAATATTCTAGAGCTTTAGAGGCATTATGGTATTAGAGTAGAAGACAAATTTGCTAAATAAAGTAAAAGATGTGGTAAATTCAAACTTGAAACAAAACCAGACCTGTGAAGTCTAACTTCGTGTTAATCATGGAGGTGCAAATGGATGGGTCTGTGTTTTATCAGATTCAGGAAACCCAGATGACATTGAACAAAGATGGTGTTGCTATGCGAATATAACTTACCTGTACCATTGTTAATTGTGGTCTGGATCGCGGCTTCTGACCCCATGGCATCATAATCTTCCTTCATTTCTTCTGTGGGGGAAAATTATCTTTAGCATTTGAAAATGATAGAAAGGCTTACTATACTAAGCATGCCAAACATAGGAACAAGGAGGAGCCTTTCAAGGGAAATAGAAAAGGCTTGTTGTAAACCTGTAAACAGTAGCTTTGTTCAGGCGATTGAATGAATTCAACAGTGCTGGCTGCACAAGAACTTATTTACTTTAAGAACCACTGCAAGCTGTGAAAAACAGAGGTGCTTATTTGAAGCAAACGAAGGGCTTTTCTTCTGGCGGCAGTTCTAGTGACAAACAGTGGGGAGATGTTATTTCTTTCAATAAGAGTTGAGTCAAAAGTGACTGCTAACTCTGGGTGCTTAGTGGCACGTCAGAGTGGCTCATTTTATTTTCATGCTTTCTTTCTTCTTGTGATAGCTATGATGGTGTTAGTCTAAGCAAGCATACTTTTAAAAAGAAATCCCCAATTCTGCACGCCAAAAGTTGAAATGCCTCATTTTACCAGCTAATGTCTCAGATGCATTAAAAATATCCATTTACCGTTTTGCATAAAATTATAAAGTCTTTTTCTTTTATTTCTCTTCCCCTATTTCTCATAAATAGCATTTTGTTTTAAGCGTTCATGCCTCCGCAGGTAATCATTTTCATTTTCTGATTAAAAAAATAGAGAGAGAACAGTAGCTCAATGTTTTGTTTAAGATAAAAATAAAAGTAGTAGTATTGAAGGTGAAAATCATGAATGATTAAAAGCCATTTTTGAAAATGATAATGTTCTCAATTAAAGGAGAAAATAAGAAATGTCCCTGTCTGCTATATTATAGATTATGCGGGAAGGCAGAGCAAGGCAAGCTGCCAGTTCAAAATACTTCAAATAAACAAACATAACATGGACTTTAAAAAACTGTAGTTTTACCATGACAGTCCTAATGAAAACAGAGCATGATCTAAGATGAAAATTACTGTGCTGTGATCATTTGAATTAAAACTCAAGTAACTGCAAGTAGAACTCTCAAATTGATCCTGATTATTTTCTGTTTATCACATAATACACTGCTGAGGTAGAAAGACAGTTACTAAGAAAATGGTACAGCAAAATTGACTCTATCTGTATGTGGAATCAAAGCCGAAACAGCATGTTTCTATCAGATGCACAAACACACGTAGATATTAATTTAATGCCATTCTTCAAAATAGTCACATAATTTTAATAATATTTATTTAGACCATTCACCTACTTCAATTTAACTCCTGACCCTAGGCATCTCCTTTATTCCAGGAATATATTCCCTGGGATATTTTGCACGAAACATTTAGAAGTTCAATACACATCTTCATTGTATTGTTAATTGTAATAATCAGTGGTTTGAGAAGCTCTTTTTGGCATTTTTTTGTTTGAAAGAAACAAAATAGGTATTTCTGAGTTCAGTACTAGAAATAAATATAGCTTCTGTGCCTTTTGTCCTCACTCATATCATGTGACTTCTGGTAGCCAAGAGTCACAAGAATCATAAGTTTTCCATCTGAGAGCACAATGAGTCACTGAGGGGAAAACAGTTAACAGCTTTTATTTTTACAGTTTATTTATTATTTATTTATTTATTTTTACTTTCTACATAATGGTGATAATGTTCAAGATTTTCTGCTGCACTTCCTTCCTTAATGTCATTTTCTTATGAAAAGGTAAAGAGAAGTTACAGTAAGTGTCTGCTATCCAGATTTTTAAATGTCAGTTACACAGACATGCACTAGGCCCTTTGTGCATTGATGAGCTGTAACCTTCTTTTACCAAATATTGCACAACTGTTCAGAGATGACGGTGCCACTTTTACCTGAGAAGTATTTACTCCAACTTGCTGAGCCCAGCCTTTTTCCTTTTTGGACATAAAACTCACTGTACTAAGATGAGTCATGGATCCTTCTCAGGTGTTAGGGTCTATGTAAATCCATATTCATAAGGACATAATAATACACACTTTAGGAATACCTTCCCTCAACTATTGGCAAGCCTCACTGGCTTCCTTCCTCATCTTTAACCTTTTTCAAGACAGACCTCTGACTCAGCAATACTTGTCTAAAACCACATAGTATATTTATTTTTCAAACACTTGTAAAAGTTTGCATTTTCCAGTCACCCTTGGGCTAAAGGTTTGTGAAAATAAAGAATTCTTTCTTCTGTAGGATGAAGAATCCTTGAATAAGCAGAACAAGGTTAAGATGCAGGTGATTTATTTAAGTCTGTGTCAATGATAATGATGTCATGGTTTCCAGCACACTGTGTCCACCCCATTGTGGGACGAAAGAATGTCAAGGACAGCTCCAAATACAAAACTTTGATTGTGCTAGGACCGGAAAGGCACAGTAAGAACTCCTCTACACTCTTCAGTGCAAAACCTGCATCCTGCAGACAAACTACAGAGCGTAGGGAAGAAAGAGCAAAGGAGAGGGGCTTATCTCAGGGGAAAGCTATGTGCTGAGGTATGACTGCAGACAGCCAGGCACCGGGGAGAAAACACTCCTAAATAAAACACACCAGAATTAGAATTATTGTCTATATTGTGTGTTTTAAACAATAAATAAGAAAAATATTTTATCAGAAGAAAAATGTGTTATCTACAAGTCAGGATAAACAATGAGGAGCTTTTTGAGACTGATTTCTTTTCATTAGACATCAAGGCACCACATCAGAGCACTTTTAGAACAATAATAAAAAAAAAGAACAGTAAATCATGACCAATCATTAGAGCCAGACAGGTAATAGCTGGGTAACTTTCTTGGTCTAAATAGCCTAATGAGATTAGGGATTTACATTTTATTTAATTATTTTGAGTCCAGAATGCTTGTTTATTTACTATAAAGGTAAGAGCACTTACATCACAGTCTCCATTAACTACAGGTGACGGCAGGGTGTGCAAGGCACTCATATGGATCATTGTATATTAAGAGCCTTGAAATTATGATCCATGACCAACACACAAAAAAAGCTGCTACAGTCACAAGCTACTACAGGCTGACAGTGCTGTTTTGGCTTTTTTTCAACCATTGATCTTTCTTTCTTTCTTTCTTTCTTTCTTTCTTTCTTTCTTTCTTTCTTTCTTTCTTTTAATTAAACTTTTTAAAAAGAAGTTTGGGGCTGTACATTTGTTATATTGTTATTAATTATTCCTTTAAGGGTGAAAATTCTGGTAATTGGTCCTTACCCTTGATTTCTAGATATTAAAATTTAAAGCATCAGAACATTCATTCTTATAGCCCTGCATATCTAGTTCATTAACAAATATGAATAGCTAACACCAGCTCATTTAAATAGTATGTCTTACATGAGTTCTCGCCACACTCTGTTTCTGTCACACTGCTCCCAAGAATCATTGGCTCTTATTATACATGTAAATGGCTATCATAAAAATAAAAATTTCATTTAAGATTGTTAATGACTTCTGCAGCAGTCAGACTTCTTTTAATGATCATCCTCTGCCCCTAATTAAACGTATTTATCTTTCAAGCATCTTTGGCTGAGTTCTCCCTCATAGTTGAAAATCTAAAACCTTAAGTCTTAATGGATATAACGATAAATGTTTATGTGTGGGATTGCTGAGATTCGAGAAATCTTCACCGAAAGCAAAATTGGAAACAGAAAGAGTACCAAACTTGGCACACTGTGTTAGGAAAATGAAAAACAAATATACCACACTCAAACTGCTATCAGATCCCCCTACACACACACTCACACACACGCACACAAACACACATTTAATTTTCTTTACCAGTAGACCTGATTTTATTATCCGTCTCATACACTAAACAATTATTCTGCCTCTGTTCTGTGTTTGGTAGCCTGCAACATCACAATAACAGATAGGTAGGCTCCTTCTGGCCCACTACACACATTTATAAAAATGATGCAGTTATTTATATTGTCAAAGAAAAAGCAAGGTGGGTTACATGGTGGTAGTTATTATTAGGTCCTGGAATAGAGATTAAGGAGACACAAAGTCTGAATTAGACGGGACTTTTCAAAACCTTCTGACAGGCCACGTAAGCTTACGAGGCAGACCCTTGTGTTTTTCTCAACATGCCATGTCTTACTGCCGGGAAACTTCAGGCTAAGACATTTTCATTTGTACAGTGACATCGGAAGTTTCAGCTTGAACCTGATCTCTTTTATTTTTATTACAGTTGGCATTGGACCATTTTTACTTCCCATGAGATTACTATCAAACAGTAGGAATCATTATCAAGTATTTAACTGTTAAATAATAAAAAAGCTACCTGACCAGGTAAAAGTGTGAAATCATATTCACACTTAAAAAAAGGAGGGAGTAGATGGTTGAATTACAACAGG
>CM053752.1:94934624-94937124 GCA_028658305.1 Pachyuromys duprasi | reverse complement strand
ACAATGATTTCCTATAAATCTGCTCAAGTTAAGTGTACCAACAGGACCTTCAATGCCATCCTCAAACATTTATTAAATACCTAAAATACAGTAAACCTAGAAAAATACAGGGAGGTGTTATGATCACTTTAGGAAGTGTACAGCAAATTTACTTAGAGAAACAGAAGCATAAAAATGTGCTAGAGGGACACTTAAAGTCAGCTTGTGACTTGTGACAAAGAAGGCAATATAGGCAGAATGAGGCCAAGTGACCTATCAAAGGCAACATGACCATTTGGTAGCAATGCCCTCAACAAGAAAACATGTCTTCAGAAAAATAATAACTACACAAAAAGATGCATAATAATACAACTTCCCAGCAAAGAATGCAATCTAAATTTACACTACAGAAGTCTAGAGTGAAAGAATGGAAATCCCTGGGATTTTGGGGGGATTTTTTGGTGCGGTAAGATGGAGAAGCTTAATTTTAAATTGTTTTGATGATTGTTACTTGCATAGATCCCCTTAATTTGAGTTATAGAAGCCTACCAATTTGATCAATTACCAGAATCTAACAATACACCCTTGTTTCCTGCAGTAGTTTGGAAACAATAGAAATAAAGAGGCAGTTCACAGAATTACGAGCTTGCAACTTGCCTTCTTGTCCCAGCACCAACATGTAACCAGCTGTGTGGCCTTGGTCTATCACCCAAGGAAACTTCGTACAAATGGGTAAAAATAATGGTAATGAGTTCCCTGCTTCTGAGATTGTCACAGGAGCCTAGGAAACTGTGCACGTGATGGCATTTTGTGAAGCATGACACACTAACATGGAAATGCAGGATGATGTAACTGTTAGAACCACTGACATAACAAAGATAGACTACCTCTCCAATGTCTTTCTTTGCTTGCTGCTTGCAATTTGCAGAAGCTGTGAGTAGAAAGAGGTGTGGCTTGCACCCTCCACTGCTTAGGTACCACCCCTTTGTTGTTATTGCGAAGGTAGGTTCAAGTGGAGAGGCCCATGCCGGCCAGAGCACCCTCTGTCTGTCAACATGTCACATATGCAGGTAGTCTCATTTTAAAAATGTCTCCACTGAGGGCCCAGCCTCTCATTTAAAGGCCTTTGGGATTCGGAGTCATTTGCTTTCCTCATTTTTCAAAGCTTGGAGGTCATTGAATTTGGGTAGAGCGGTAAATAAAGGCCTCTGGCTTGCTTTCTTAGTTGGCCTTTCTGGGTGGAGAGTTGCTAGGACTCCTTAGACTTTCCGTCTGAACTCTGGTCTCTCTCTATCTGTCCCTACACATCTTGCTTTCCCTGTGTGTGCTGCTCAGGACAGGATGTGGCTCCCCTTTTCAAGGTTTTTATCCGGTGACTCTTGTTTTTCCAGGGAAGGTTTATCATGGATACCTTCCCACTGTCGCTGTCAACTTGTTACCCTTCTCTGCAGCTGGGTAGACAAATGTCACATGAGCAAATTCAAGGCCCCGTTCTTCATCTTATAAACAGGTCCAGTGACCACTACAAGGAAAGACAAATTCAAGCAAAGATTTTCTTCCAAATTTGAGCATAAGTCACAGAAGTGCACAAGCTTGAACTTCCAAATTTAAACATGGAAACAGCTTTATCTATCACTCAGAAATGAAAATGAATTAATACTAGAAAGACACTGTCAATTCAAAATATTCAAATGGAATGTGCTATTGAGTACAACACACTGCTATAAAAGAATTATTACCGACATACTATAGTCAGCCTTTATAAACTAGCTTGGTCACTTTAATTTTTTATCCCAGGAACATTCAAAGGCATTAAACCTGCATTATAAATTAATGAGTTGTAAAATGTCAGCTGATAAAACAAAAGCAGTTTTGAATGTAGAGATAAAAATGTTTCCATTTCAGATTAGCTATGTAAAAATATGCATATTAAGTGAAATGAGAGAGGAATTTCTGCGTGCCACAATTATGGGGGTTCGGGAGGGGGGAGACCACTTCTGAGGTGCTCCCCATTGTCTATTATATGGGTATCTTGGGGAGATAGTAGCTGCTCATCCGACTGGAATCACTACTGCCTTCTCTTACACCTGGAAGGGTTTTCAACTTTTAGTATGACAGTGATTTTAAAAGAGTCTCAAATTTTCATAAAGTTATAGAGGCTCCGGTTAAACTCGCACATGTAGGTAGGGGCATCTTGGGTATATGACTTCCCCTCTAAAGTTCCTGCTTAGCACAGGACACATTAAAAAGGCGATGAGAATAAAAGCAGACTCCCTTTGCCATCATCATAAAACAGACATTAGTCAAAGAATGTGTACGGGTAAAGTTCGTTACCTTTTAATACAAGACATTTTATTCCAGGGTCGCTGTGTTCTAAGTGAAATTCATGATTTCCCAAAGACTTGACATCTGTTTGTTTGATTTTTTTAAGTAAATATGCTTGGTTTTCCTGTGTATCTATGACTCATAATGATTTTGATCACCTTACTCAACTCCTGCCCAAAGAAAGCAGTCATTGTAC
>CM053752.1:94869624-94924624 GCA_028658305.1 Pachyuromys duprasi | reverse complement strand
CATGGGCCTCCTTACTTTCTGCAATAACAGAAAAAAACGGCGGGCTGGGATCATCAGTGAGTGCCACATGACAAAGTAGGAAAAACCACATATAGCTAGTTCTTCTCGGCTTACCTCAAACCACACACTGATACTTTATATGTCTAACATGACTATGTGTGTAATTTCTTTGACCCCTGGCTTTGCTTCTAACAAACATCTCCTCTATTATCGTTCCTGACCATGTCCCCTACTTATTCCTTCCTTGTTCATTCTTTATGACTAGAAAGCAATACATTTTCTCAGAACTCTAAACTTTCTCAGTCTTTGTTCAATGAAAGATAAATTAATGAACCATAGAGGATATGCCACGGCACCTGAGTATGTGGAAGGCACTGGCAGCCCCGCTGAAAAACAAGACAAATAGCCAGAAGCTTTACATGTTTCCCCTGCCCATTTGGCCCCTGTAGGGGGTACCTCCAAACAGGAAGTCCAAAGAGAGGAAACTAGAGCTGCTGAGTAATGAGCAGGCTCTTATCTTGCATGCATTTTATCTTTCTGTAAGCACCTGGCTCAAACTGCTTAAATCATCTTCTAGCCCCCAGTTTACTAACTTGCAGTTTATAGCAGTATGTTTAACATGCCTTGGTGTCCTTTATTAAATGAAGGGCTCCAATGGTTTCATTCCACCTCTTATGATGGTTCAATTCAAGCACCTAAAGCTCAGCACATAGTAAATGCTTAGTAAATGTGAGCTGCTGTTACTCTTTGTTGAGTCTGGGAACAGTGTTCAGCAACAGAGGGTTCTCTTTTGTATTTTTGTATAGGAGTTTGCAACTGAGCCCTGCTCCTTCCAGCTGTCACACTGAGACGCTTACATTTTATTTTCACTCTTCTTCGAAGTGTAAAGCACTGAAAGGTCATGACCTTTAGACATGAAACACAATTTAGAATGTTTGGGGGGGTACCTGCTGTGGGTAGGGGCACCCCAGGTGTTAAACTACGTATTGTACCACTTCTCCCCCAGTGAGGTCGGCAGTGGGATTCCACTTTACAGAAATAGCTAAAAGTTCAAGACGACAAGAGCCCTGCTGAAAGGTCATACATTGAGGTGGTAGAGTTGAGTTTTTTTTGATTTTCATAATGCGCGTTCTCACTCAGCGCTCTGTCAAGCTTCCCAAAGCTGAACACTCTAGGTACATGCTAACAAGGGATTCTCAGGGTTTTGCCATTTATCTTGCACACACCCAGAGGCATAAAAATAGACTCCTCGCTGCTGATATAATTACTAGAGGCCTATAAACGCCGTGCAGAAATCTGGAGAGGGGATGTAGAAATAGTTAAAGAACATAAATAAGTGAGTGCTGACACCAACTAGGACTACAAGACCACCCTTAATTCTTTCACACAATTCCACACAGTTCTGTAGTGTTTCACTACAGAAAAATCAGTCCTTCACTCTCAATTGGGAAGCTAGCCCGTTTGCAGGCAGTGAGGATGCCAGCAAGCCACAGGTGGGCACCACAGGGGCAGTGAGAACCGCCACTGAGAAGGGAGAATGAGGAGCTGGTGTCTTTCGGAGAGTGCACCCATCCAGTTATCCTGCTTAGGTGCCTACTTAGGACATACTCAGTTGGCAGTTTAGGAGCGTTTTAGCCATGCGTTTCAGGGGAGTGCTCCCACTCTGAACATTAGCATGCCTTGGAAGGAGTGCTCCCACTCTGAACATTAGCATGCCTTGGAAGGGGTGTCTGCATGCATTGGCCTGAGGAGGACACAGGACACTCTGAGCCGGCTTAACTGCTCCCACCACACAGCCTCCAGACCTGAGAGGAGCCTAAGAATGAAAGTCTGTCCTGCACCTCAGAAGGAAGAAGGCTGGAAAGTCAGCAAGGCTTGAGATCAGAAGAGACAGATTCATTCAGGAAAAATGTACTCTGTTACTTCCTTCTGGCTCTTTGCTCATGACTACACTTCTTCCTTAAAATACAAGATGAAATCCATCCTAACTCTAACATCTTAAAGGACAAACTAAAAGAACAAGCTTCCTCTTCCACCCCAGCGGCCCTCCTTACCTTCAATCAACAAGAGGAACAGAATCCTGGTGACCTCAAACCCAAGTCTTTGATTTTCCTGGCTTTCAGAGTGAGTTAGGTAGGCAGAGAGCAGTAGCTCAGGTTCAGAGTGGATTACACAGTGCAAGGCGAGGGTTTTTCTGGAAACTTTGTACTCTTTTAGCTGATTATAATGAAACGCACACCTTGCCATAGAGCTGATGCTTCCTGTGAGAGCCAGCCTTGCTCTGGAACATCCATGTGACTGTGTTTTTCAGCAGCAGCCATGAAACCAAGTGTGGTGAAATGCTTTCCTAAAGGGAAATACTTTCCCATGGGATTTGAACACACAGCCCTCTGGTGTCCAGCTTACCACAGGATTGTCGTAGTTCTCCTTTAGAAGCGTGGTTGGACGCCAGAGGAATTTTTTAGATAGGCCAGATGATAGGAGTACTTGGGACATGTAGTCTTTTGGTTCATTTATTTTAAGATGGTATACCAAACGCTTGAGCACTAAGCGGTGCTCTGATGATTATTTCTATTACTATTATTGTTATCGTTATTGTTATTATAATTTACCCCAATTGTACTTTGCGGTTTTTAAACCAGGATCATAAAGAGAAGTGTGTGACTAGTACACATCATTATAGCAGGTCTGACCATGACATGTTCTGGAACCATTGTCTCCAGAGTAAACAGGTGGTACTAGAAATGGGAACAGAGGAAGTCATGAGAAAGCCTAGACGGGGAAGGGAAATGTATGTACACACACACAGAGGGTGGGGGAGAGAGAGGATTTATACTTGTTATTACATAAGAGATCATAGTTCTGGCCTCTCGCTGAGGTCCTATGGAAGTTGTTAGCTCCAATGAAGAAATCCTAAGGCAGAGCAGAGGTAAGGGTTGTTGGTTCATACCTTTAATCCCAGCACTCTAGAGGCAGAGGCAGGCAGAGATCTGTGAGTTTCAGGATAGCCAAAGCTACACACAGTCTCAAAATCCTGTGTCAGAACACCAGACCAAACCAACCAACCCACCAACCAACCAAGCAAACAAACAAAAAGACTTAGAGTAGGTTGGTGTTCAGTTTTAGATCTGCATTCCTATTCAAATTCTCTGAAGCTCATCTGGAAAAGATTTTTATCCAGTATTTAATAAACTTCTTTCCAGTATAAATGAATTCGTGCCCAGGAAAGTAAATTTTCAGAGAGAAAGTGTATTTTATTGACTTAGTGACTCTTATGACAGTATTTCAAAGGTGTTATTGACCTTATTAAGAAAAATTAGTATTTGATATTCCTGGGCAAGTATAGAAATGATTTGACACTGTACCAGAAAACTTGGGAATTATAGGATTTCAATAGATCAATACTTTACATTTTAAAACCTGGGAAACTTAAGTTATGAGCCTGGTGAGGAGTAAAGTGTCCTGTCCTATGCTTCATCCAGGAGGTCAGCACTGCCTTTCCCTCCCACTGCAGACTTGGCGGGTCAGCCTGAAACCTTGGTTTCACCAGTTTTATTTAGCTTTATTGTGAGAAATTTTATCGTCAAATTAATTTGTATTTGATTTGGAAATATTGCATATTCAGGCAGAAACGTAAAACCTTTGTGTTTCCTAACTCACTGTGCTCATGTTGGTGCGCATGGATATTATATAGTATTATATTGCAAGGATGATGACACGCTATTGGGTACATGAAATTCCCTTTGATCAGTTGCTTTGTCTAATTTTTTAACAGTTATTTTTTTCTCCAACTATTGTACCCATATGCGTTTGACAGACTGCAGAAAAGATGAAATACCGTACCTCATAAAGAGTAGTTGTGAAGAACATGAGATTGCTCTCAGCTAGCTTCCCCACTGACAGATTTGGGCTCTGAGACTGTGGTTTCCCATGCCTGTGGATGTTACATATCATAAACTCTGCATTCAGTGTTACTTGGAGACTTTGGCATCATAGGCAACTTTGGACCTTATATTTTCTGTGGAAAATACATAGCTAGGTAGGAAATTTTTTTTATGTGCCACAAGTTTGTAATAACTTTTCTTTAACACATCCCACCAACCTGTGATGCTTTGCATCTTTACATTGCTGAAGTGAGTGGGGGAGGGGGCCCTGACTTCATGCCCAGAGAGGGTGAACCAAGGAAAAGAAGGGAATCAAGAGGTGCCTCCTAGGAGAGGAAACAAATAGCGATGCAGCAGAGATATCACAGATAAAGTAAATACCGCGTCACCACCAAAGTCTAAACACTTGTTAAACTGTCTGGTTTTAGAACATTTCAGCCATACAACATTATTCAACTACTCATCACTGTGAGAGCAGGCAATCAGGAAAGCTAATTTCTTAATTAGCTTTGCTCCGGCGGTAATGATTGCAGATCGTGTCAACTAAAATCTGTTTGGATTTCTGTAAATTGGAGTCCGACAAGCCTGCAGTTCCGTCGCCAACCTGATAACTCTCACCCCCCTGTCTTTTGTTTTTCCTTCCAGCCTTTTCCTGTCGCCATCTCGGTATTTAATCTGACACCACCAGGCAGCAAGAAGGGCTTACTCTTCCCCTTAAAGAGAAAGAGAGAGGAGGAGGAGAGGCAAAGCATTCACGTGGGGCTGGGGGGGGTGGCTGCACAGGAAACCTGGTCCCAACCCCAACCACTGACAAAAGCCTTTAATCTTTCCCACATTCCTCAAGGCGTTCTCCTTCTGTAATAAGACATATTCCTTTCAAGTAAGTCCTGATAAGGGAATTCATTTTTTTTTTTTACAGGAAATGTATATCCTTGTAAGTCTATCGTCTTATTTAGTTTCTATATTATAGGTCTAGCTAATCTAAAACCATTTCCTTATCATCTGTCATGCTAAGGGCACCGTCATCAAAACAAACAATCTGTTAATACAACTCAGGTTGTGGAAAGCTGAGTAGTGTGTGCTATATTTAATATGCAGACAACAAGGCTGAGCTTCCTGAAATGGTTGGTCGGTGGATACCGAAAGGTCTGAACTGCCTTCTAGACTCTATGAGCGACTCAGGTCGAGTATGAGTACTAAAATCATATGTAACAAAAACAAACACTCGGATGTATGCCTGCGTGGACTCAGCACCTCCACATTTCCCACCTGCTTTCCCTTCCCTTCGTTTGTGGTGTTTCCTGTCTGTTCCATCTACTGGTTCCCCTCAGATTTCACAGTCACAAAGTTTCAGCACACACAAAGACAGATCGAGGTAGCATTTCTATGCAGAGACTCATTAACCTGGAGTCCAGCCTCACTGTCACTTTAAATACATTAAAGTGAGATTTCGAAAAACACAAAGGCCTGGTCTGTAAATCATTCTATTAGTATGTCTGAGTGCACTTAGGTGATTACCTGATGTCTGCATGATTAATACTAACCAGAGGTGTGGGCCAAACTGCCACCGCCCCCATTTCTTGGTGGAGGAAGAAAGGGGAAAGTGAGTTTGCACCACTGAACCAGAAGCAAGAGGCCTTGAAGAAAGGCAAAAACTGACATTTTAAAAGACATAATCTCTAGTGAGAAGGGTTGCAGTAAAAGTATCTGCAGTTTAGGACAGACATGCATCATAGGGAACTTGGCAAAGCAAAACTGCTTGTGATGATGGTGTTTTTAGATGGCAGTCTTGAACACAGTCAGTGATGAAAATACAGGGGCATATACTGTGAGTGCTGTGTTTCCACTGGAAAAAAGACTTATGATACTCCCCTTTCTTTCCTTCTTTCTTTCTTTCTTTCTTTCTTTCTTTCTTTCTTTCTTTCTTTCTTCCTTTCTTTTCTGTCTTCTTTTTTTTTGAGACAGGGTTTCTCTGTGTGTAGCCTTAGCTGTCCTGGACTCACTTTGTAGACCAGATTGGCCTTGAACTCTCAGAAATTCGCCTGCCTCTGCCTCCCAAGTCCTGAGATTATAACACACTGCCCCTTTCAAGTCATACAAAACTATTGCTTTAGTTCATTTCTATAAGTCGAGTCGATTATTTACAAGGGTAAAATAAGTGGTCTTGTTGACGAGGCTCCAACAGAGATGTAAGATGGTGAGGAAAGTGATGTTGCTCTGTATTTGAGAAACATCGCTTATTTTAAATTGCTATTTTAGGATCAAAAACCACAAACAGTTTTTGACAGCAACTTTTTAAAAGCTTCACAAACTACTTAAGAACTAAAAGTGAATTACTGAAACAGGATTTCCAAAGCAATTACAAACTATAAAGAAAAGGATAAGTCTTATCACTTTGTCGACACCATCAAGGCCCCATCAGCAGTGGGCAGTAAGAAGCACAAAGTAAACCTGGAATTTCCCAGGTTTCTTAACACTTCTTTCTCATCCAGAGGCCATTTGCCATCACCCAGAACCCCTCACTGTTCAAAATACATACACAGACTTAGATGTGTTCAAGGATGAATTTAACCTACACAAACTTCTTGCCTTATGGTGCATAGTTTGTTCAAACCATGCCCACAGCATGAATCTGCTATGTCTTGATTAATACTGTAGCTCACTCTGGAAAGCATGTTCTCATCCACAGCACATGGTCCTGACACCACGTGACTGTGTTCATCTGTAGTTTGCATAGAAAGCTTCAGTCTTGCTCAGAATGTAGGAATTTTGCTTGAATGCCAGCATTTCAAAGTTAAGGGAGAAAACTATGAATTGATCCCACATTTATGTGAATGCACACATTGGTGTACCTGCCTACACTGTCATAGCATCTCTCTCTCTCTCTCTCTCTCTCTCTCTCTCTCTCTCTCTCTCTCACACACACACACACACACACACACACACACACACACACAGTGCTAAATCTGCCTCCAATTAACCAAAAGCACAATTTTGCCCTGACAGGGAAGATTTCATTTGGCCCACATATGACTAGGGAGCCGATTTCATTTCCTGTAAAAAACCCCCTCAAACGCCACAAAGTTACCTGACTCAGCTGCTTGTAGAAATCAAATTCAGTCAGAGATAACAGCTAATCATTTGTCACAGTAAGAAGCAATTCCCTGAAATCGGAAGGGAAAACCTGCCGCTTCAATCCGCAGGTCTGTCAGATTGCTAGAAATTACATTCTGCTCTGACTAACCTCTGCACTTGGATTGCTAACAACACGCAGCCTGCTCTATCAAAAGAGAATATCATACAACCAGGAACCGCTTTTGATTCGCTCTGTTCCAATAACCTGAGAAAAGTTTATGGACATGCCTTGCTGCCTGGACCTCAATTTCCACCAACCTGCACACTGTTTTGAATTTATAGCGCTGTGGAACTCATAGTAATATAAGGAAAATTTACGGGCTGGCTATCTGCTGCTTCATTGAAAGAAAATTAAGAGTTGGCTTTATAACAGCACAACTGATAGTTGCCTTCTGATGCTTTGAGGAAGCATACCCTTTGGAGGTTTCAATTAAAATGCCAAAAGAGAGAAAGCAAATTGATTAAGTCTCAAAATACAATATATATATATATATATATATATATATATATATATATATATATATATATAAACATTTCTCAGGAGGGAATAAACTTTATATTCCTCTATGTAAACACTATTTGTACTGTGCATAAGTTTAATAAAAATGATGTACAACCTTTTTATTAGATTTATCATTTGCATACAGGTAGTAAATATGGAATTTGGGTAAAAATGTTTCTCTCTTTCACACACGCACACACAGACACACAGAGAGAGAGAGAAAGAGAGACTATCCTCTCTATATCACATCCTTAGTAACAATGAAGTATCAATACACTATAGCCTTGGAAACTATTATTATTACTTAAGGGATATTTCAAGATGGCTTATTCATCTCCAAGAAGTTACTGCTTTCAGTTACAATCACTGAATCTTAAATAAATAAATAAACATCACACAAACACAAAAACCAAGGAGATGCCATTTATAAGCAACATTCAACAAAAACATGGCCACACTGCTGTGACCGTACACATTGTAACTCTTCCCTGTAACCCAAAGTTCGAGATACTAGGCAGCACAAAAGCTATCTCAAACACTACGTCTTCTATTCCAAGTTTGCTCCATTTTCAAGCATTTTCTTTTCCACAGACTCAGCTGAGGATGCAGCGTGAGCGGTGACTCTTAGTTTCCTTTGCCTTTGTCAAACTGTGTCACAACCATGAAGTTATTTTAACAGAGTTTATTTGCCTAGGTATTTCCTTTCCTTGTAGAAGTATAAGAGAAAAGGAAACAACAGTTCAATCTGTAAGTAAAGTGAAGTAGGGATGAGGGACTGCTCCAGCCCTGGCCAGGGGCAGACTTAGTCAGCCATCAGTATGTGAGATTTTTGAGCTTAAAAAAAATCATAAATCCCTTCTTTCATTTCAATTTTCCTCAAGCAACTGCAGTGGGAATTAGACAGGTTTGAAAGATCTAATTTCTTTCTAGGATCAGACCTGATTGCTTCTATCATGGTTAATACTGACTTAAATCAGGGAATCTGTGCAAATTCTTCAATATGTGGCATATTTGAATTTAAAAAAAAATTCTTGACATACATATCCATAATTGATCAACTAATAGGTTTGGTTGGGTTGCAGAGCAGACTTCCCTGAAGTCACTGCAATACTGCCTTCCTCGATCAAAAGCAAACCCTTTGGCCTTCGATCTGGCTCTTACACGTCATCCACACAGCGTCCAGGACTTAAGCTCCGCTCTTGTATGAGTATGTAGACCAGTGGATTTCACAATCCGATGTCACCCAGACAGAAGCACAGGGTGCCAGGCTCTCCTTACTAGGCTCTCTCATCCTGGGCCAGCTCTGGGATCTGAGAAGCCGCTGTAGTTAGAAAGAAGTCACCTGACTGTGAAGTTCCCTCCTGTCTATTTTCAATCACCATGGTCACAGTCACCATGAGTCAGGGTTCCTCAGAGCAGCTCTGGCCAGTACAGCCTCCCCATAGAACAGCGGGGACCTCTCTCAGGGGAATAACGTGGAGAACACACACTGTCATTCCCTGAAGACTGTCTTATTTCTGGAGTCTCATGCGTGTCTTAAGGACCCTCTTCCTCTCTGTTTCAGTGCCTGTTGATGATGCAGTGAGAACTGTGTGTGTGTATTCATCTGCTCAGAGCAGATCATCTTCCTTACCTCTTGGTCACCAGAACAATCCTAAAGGGACAAACTATTGTCATGGGTTTGTAGATGAGTTAACAGAGATTGAAAGAAAAAAAAAGAAATGTAAGTACCTTTATCTCAAATTAGCTAATGCTGTGAACTGGGCCTGATTCCCGACTTTGCTCTTTCCACTGCCTCTAAAGCACAAATTCATGTCCAAACAGGACTTGTAACTACTTAGCAGAGGACAGTGGTGTAGGGGTCCTTGCTCATTTGAGTTAGCAGAAACAACGTTGGAAGGAGGGAAGGGGAGAAGAGGAGAGAAGGAAGGTGAAGTTAAATCAGCTCCACTGCAGTTAAGAGAAAAGGAAGAGGCGGACAGCAACATGCTCAACAAATGTCAGCAAGACAAGCTGCACCCAGCATTTAAGACATATGTTTATATTGCTCGAAGAATTTAAACACTTTAATGTATTGATCTGCCTGTTTGTTTGTTTGTTTGTTTGGGCTAGAGAAATGGCTCAGCAGTTAAAAGCAGCTGTTGCTATTACCCAGGACCTGGGTTTGGTTTCCAGCATCTACTCGCTGGCTCACAACCATTGTTTCAGACCCTCTCCCGACTTCTATGGTGCAGTGCACATACATACATGCAGGCAAAACATCCATACACTAAGAACAAATAAATCTGATAAAAATATTGTAAAACTCAGTTATATGACTATTTTCCACCATGTTCATTCTTACCTTCTAGGCTATCTGAACATAGAATTCAAACAGATTTTACAGATGTACAGACATCAGGATATTAAATGATTCACCTAAGATTTCTTTTTGCTTATTTTTTCCTGTCTCAGTGAATAGTTCTTTCAGGATTCAAGGTTAGGTGTTCATTTTCTTTGGTTGAAGATACTGCTCAGCACAGCTGGACAAGGCCTGGGCCCTACCTCCAGGATGAATAACACCATTTTCCTCGTTTGTGACAGTTGAAGTACTAGTAGGAGATTGAATGTGCAACATGGCATACTACCCATGGGAAGAACTGGGTGTCAAGCTCCATACAAACTCTATTTCCCATATTCCTAAGCTGTTTTTTTTAACCAGCAAAATTATTTATTTTATATATTTAGAATTGAAACATAAACTCTGGATAGGAAGAAAATGTGAAATGTTTCCCAATCATCATGTCAGCATAGGGGAAAAAAATGAAACCAACTTTTATAAGAGGACCTTCAGGGGTGAGTGAGACGGCTCAGTGGGTAAAGGCACTTGCATTCAAGCCTGATGACATGAGTTCAGTTCCTGGGACTGAACGTCATGACAAAAGTACAGAACCTACTCCTATAATATGCCCTGTCTGCTGCCTTCCATGTGTGGACACACAATAGATAAATTAAAAAATATAAACCAAAATCTTAAAAAAAAAACTCAAACAAGAAAAGAATGATTTCAGAGGAATCTACCATTATTGTCTACTGGTAGAGTTCTGCCAATGTCCTTGGATAAGACATACAAACGTTATGGAACTTGACATTAAACAACAACAAAAAAATCAGTTTAAAATTTTGTTCAGATTTCAGTTGATAGAAGACATACCAACACTTAAATTTTCTGAGAATAAAAGAAAAGCCCTGCCCATTCTGAAATTTAAGTAGCCAGCCCTTGAGAGATCACTGGGGAGAGTCGGTGTTTTCTCAGGTTTAACTAAATAATTTATGCATACTTTCACTTTGGCATGATGAAGCAATTTTAGCCTTTAAAACCCACAACTACTCAAGAGGGAAAAGGTCTGGTTCCTGCAACTTAAATAATTTAAACATCCAGGTGGAAATGCTTCCAGCAGTTTCCCTTTTAAAGACAAAGAGATGACTTTAGAAACGTGAGATACCAAGAAGAAAAAAAAAAGAATTGATAAAAGACATAACCTCGGATGCATTTAATTTAGAGTGGAGAGCCTACATTTTTTTTTTTTTTTTGAATGATGGGCTCCAGAATGAGGCATGAGGTAAAATGCCTGCTTTCCTGGGGATTGTAACAAATAGAAATGTTGTATGAACAGAGTCCTGAGCTAAATGTATATATACATAACATACATAAATAGAAGTATTTGTAAAGGCTAATGCAGCCCTATAACTCCTCAGCCCATGCTGTATGCATGAGGTGTCTATCAGAGGTCTCAGAGACAGTTTTACTACGATATACTGTGCTTTGATCTCAGGCTTCTTGGCTTATATAAATGCATGCATCTTTTGGTACATAACTGCATAGACTAGGATTAATGAAATGGGGTTAGATACCATTTTTGGACCTAGAGCTGCAGGAAAGGTCACTTGGATCTACCAAATACTGCAGGAGACTTTAAGATTTAAGTGCCTCGTACAATGGGCCCTCTGAGTCCACGACCTTTGGCTTTGTGTTAGATTTCAGAGCTGCTATGGGGAAATTTTCCTTCTCACTTGTAGGTCTGTGATGACCTGTCAAAGAGGGTGGGACTTGGAACACGGACATGTAGGTTTAAAGGACAGCTTTTAATCAGCAAGTTTTGAGGTTACAAGTGTTTCTGCTGTCTCACAAACATCCCCCCAAATGTATAGAGTATTTTAATTTGCTGTTCTTAAATCTATATCACGCGCAGAGTTGGTGGCTAACATAAACATGAATGTCAACTAAGGTGCAAAGTAAGATAAAGAGTTTCCTTTAGAGTTGACCACAATAAAAAAATAACATGAGAAGGGTAAAATAAATATTTCTGTGTATGTAGTTATTAAAGAGGGGGCTAGGCTTCATTCCTTAAGAGGAATAAGGGTCTTCAAAAATATATGTACTTTAGCATTTGGTTTTTGTGCACTGTGCACATACAACAAGTAGGTGTAGGTGGAGAGAGGTCCTGCGGGAGACAGCTGCTGTGGGCAGACTGAGTGTGTGTGTGGCCAGGGTGCAGACAGCAGAGCTGCTGAAACCCCGCAGCAGGTCCAGACCCAGGCTGTTGTGCTGAAGACTGCGTTCTGAACTCAATGCTGGCTCTGTTTTTTGTGTTGGTGCTGTGGGTAAGGGTTACCTAAGTGACATGCGCTAGAGCTGTGGCGTGAGAGGAGGGAATTGAGTCATGGATACGTCAGTGCCCCGAGGCGGTTTAAGAAGTGGTAGTCTTGATATCTACATAGGTTCCCAACACTGATTACTGAGGCCAGGAATGTGAACGAAGCTGGGAAGACCAGAGTGCCTGGACTAGAATGGGGAGACTAGGTTTGTTTTGGCGGGCCACACGGTTTGTTTTGGCGGGCCACACTTGTAACCTCAGTGCTGCAGGAGGCAGAGGCAGGCGGATCTCTGAGTTCTAGGCCTTCGTGGGCTACGAAGGGAGTCAAAGACAGCCAGGGCTACACAGAGAAACCCTGTCTCTAAAAAATAAAAAGTGTTCGAACAAGGCTGGGAAGCCTGGAGTGTGTGGGTGGCTGTTCTTTCATTTTATACACACCCCCTTCTTTTTTTGGTCATCCATTGACTTTAATTAAGCCCAGCCAGCCTCATAAGCATGGGAAACTTGGAAAACTTTTTGTTTAAAGTGACCTTGTTCCCAGGGTTTGCCCTACAACTTCCCTCAGCTCTGTTGCAAGGCTGAATATTCACATTCTTTCTCTGAATCTCAGAACATGGTACCTGGTGTAAAAGGAAATTTCTAATCCGGGGTATAATACATGAAGTACTGTGTCCGAACAAAAAGAAACGTTTCTTCTAAGGAAAAGAAACCTTCCTGTAATCTTGCTGGTTAGACGTCTTCGCTGTATTATTTTAAGTCAATTAATTCAAATTTAAAAATAATGAAATTACTAGCAGAGACTCTAAACTTCTTTTACTATATTAAATTGGGCAGATTGCTTCTCTCCTTCTAATTATGAATGTTGCAGTTACAAAAGAAACTGTCATTTTGATAGAGCAAAAGACAATCTGTCTGCCAAAAATGTCCAACCATAATTCTAAAAAAAAAAAGTCACAGGCATGAGGAACATGCTACTTTGTCTGATGTACTGTCTTATTGGAAACCTAATTTGCTTTCAACCTTTGAGACAACACATAAGTTTGTGTGACTAATTTTTCTTGGAAACATGAGTAATTAGAATTAGGGGACATTTTCATAGCAGGAGTGGACAGGTTTTTAAAGAAATTCAAAGTAAGTGTTATAGTTATTTGCTTTGCTTTTTATGGCACTCCTAAAACCAAGTAGAAGGGGGTGCTGAGCTTTGTACTGGATAATGTGACTCCCCATGTAAATTGTGAGTGATTGCAAAGTACAGAAAGGTTTATTACCTAAGGTGAGCCCTCCCAGAGCTCTTGGAGTATAAAAGCATTAAGTGTGTGTTCTAACAAAGTCATAAAAATCAATAAACAGGAACCCCCCACCTGTGCAATGGCCCTAGTGTTAAGTTTTATACATGTAGTAATAGTACATATCAATTTTCACCATCCTTCCTA
Organism: Pachyuromys duprasi; assembly: GCA_028658305.1. Taxonomy (NCBI): domain Eukaryota; kingdom Metazoa; phylum Chordata; class Mammalia; order Rodentia; family Muridae; genus Pachyuromys; species Pachyuromys duprasi. Next base: position 94,911,033 of record CM053752.1, on the reverse strand, counting down.
CACTAGCTATTACAGGGCCTACCCCCACCGGAGGCCAGGGCTGCACCATTCACCCATCCCACAGAGCTGTCTGCATGCCAGGCTCGTTGCATCATTGTCAGTTTTATTCTGTTTGTAACTGGCCAAGGCTGTAGCCCTCGCTCAGTACACCCACTCAGTGGCAAACAATTGCAAGCTGTGTACCTCTGTTTAAAGAGCTTACATGTTCTTCTGAAAGGAAACCAGGACTGTTGCTTACTAATGCCCCAGACTCAGGAGGCTTGCTCAGGAGAAGGGGAAAGCCATGTCACTTCCACTGACATCTGACCTTGTCCAACTGCTGCAGGCTTATCTACCCAGGCTTGAAAAAAAAAAAACATTCTGGAGAAACAGTTGGGTGATCAGCTTCCACAGCAAGTATTAAAGCCTGTGTCCCTTAAAAGCCAGAAGATTCAGAAAGCTCGGGTCACCGTCTCACTACGCTGAGGGTAACATATGCTAAAAATTAGGCCCTCAGGATTCAGCATGCTCACCAGGCTACAGAAATAACTACTAACATCACACTTACTTCATAATTAAAGGAAATCCTCTCACCCCACCTCCCCATTTCTACCAATAAGGCAGAAAATATCACTGAATGTGTAACCTTTGTGCCACATCCACTCTGTGCCACCCGTTAGCCTACGCAGAGTGAGGGGTGGGGGCAGGCCTTGTTAAATCACAGCCACTTGTTGGTAAGGAGATCCAATAACATTGTGGTGGGGTGCCGCACTGCAGACAGTCTAAAGAAAAAAAAAGACATAAAAGAAAAAAAAAAACAACTCTGCGTTTTAATTATAATCCAGAGATAACCACTCCAAGTAATGAGAAACATTTGAGAAGAGCGCCTCGATTCACACACAAAGCTTGGTGTCTTTCTCCCCTTTCTTTCAGTGGTTCTATTGCTTATAGTTTTAATAGGGCCTAGGAAACAAAAGAAGGCCCTTGTTGATGACTCCGCTCCTCCCCAGGAAAAACAAAAACAAAACAAAACAAAACAAAAACCCGGGACTTTTATCTGTCTGAGGTTGCCTTTGATAGCGCTCACAGCACGGGAGTGCCACTCACGGGTACTTAAAGCTGTGTCATTTAGGAGCATAAAAATAGAATAAAGTTGCTCGATAAAGGAGAAATTATGATACAACTCAAGCGCTATGGCATGAAACAGGCAAAAATGAGCCACTCGGAACAAAAAAATAAAAAATATATATAGAAAATGGCAAATGCACCTCTAGCCTGCTACCTCACGAAGGTGTGCCTGAAGTTTTACTACTTTCCAATGGCTTCTATGAGGGTAGTTGTGATGGAAATTATGGGGAAATGGACATTTCTAGCAAGGCAAAGGAAGTGAAGCACTGCAGTTGTGAACAGCTGGCCTACAATAGATAATTTAAGGGAAAGTGACCCTCATGTATAATTTTTAACTGAAGAACTGTCAGGCCCCATTAGTTCCAATAGGGCCTGCCAGGGCCAAGATTGGTTTATAGGAGTATTGTATTAGCACTGCTTCTAAGGACCAGCATGAAAACATAATATGGGGATTCAGTAAATTCAGTGTTTTTAAAAATTGTACACATTATTTGTTACACTGACATCAATGCTTGCTGCCTCTGCGTTCAGATGAAAAGCACAACAGGGCGGCAACTTCCACAGTAAACAATCTGTGAAAAAGCCCTTCTGAGCAGTTGTAACTGTGTTCTGAAGTAGCTCCCAAACATTAAAAGGGAAACACAAATGGTAGCCATCTTACAATTGTTCTCGGTGGCACCGAATGCTTATGACCAAGAGACTTCAGAAAGAAACAGGGACAGAGAGCAGCCTCATCAACCCACTCAACCCAGGTTCTTGTGAGAGGTATGGAAACCGTCAGCAGTCGTCTGTGAAGGATGTAATGAGTTCTAACTGGGGGATGTAACATATGCTTCAAAAGTCACAGTCAAAGTAAATCATACAGGGAAAAGAGGCCACCTCCCCCTTGTTAGGTTAAGGAGCGAAGCGTTCTTGGAACCGGAGTTATCTCACTTAAACACCTGGTAGGACCACCATGCGGCACAAGACACTCACTGGAAGCATGGACTGGTCGTAAGGTGGAGGAAGATGTGAATACTCGGGGACAATTTCATGGAGAAAAAGTAATGGTGGTGATATTTGCTCAAAATGCTCCTTTCTCTGGAGGCCTTCTGGAGCTCTACAAATGGCTGCCGCATTTGGCATCTGGTGGAACACACTGTCCTTGATTTTATTGTGTGATGCTGTGCTGTTTAAAGTCATGTTTGCCTTACCTCTGTGTCCTAAGGGAGAGCTGCTTGATAGCGTCATGTTGTTCTTTGGCGTAAGTGTTTCGGGGAAGTTTGAGGCAGTTATATCCCAAATTAATGGGATTCTTGGCATTCTCTCTCCCTTTTAATGCTGCACTGATGTGGACTTAGTCTATTTAGGTGGTTTGTCTTTTCTACAAATATGAAGCAATCACGGCAGTATCTTTATACATTTAAATCTATGATTTTGTTATTTGGAGAGGCAACCATTCAATTCCATAATTACAGCCACTCAAATCAGAGTCTGCTAATTAGCTAACAGAGCAGGGCTTTACAGGTATTATAGAATATTCTCCACGAGATGCCATATCACAAGCAATCATTAGGTTGGGTATAAAGGGCTTAAATACTAATGTATTTTTAAATTTGTTTTATAAACTAAACAAGCAATCAATGTATATTAATAAACATAATTACATTTCTGGCATCTGTCCATTCATTGGACCTTGACAGCTCCAAAAAACACATCAGCAAAACTCACTGACCACAACACTAAAGTGAGATCACCAGTGATATCCTCACAAAGATTCCTTATGCATGAAACATCCTGGTGCCAGGAGAGGGAAACCTCTGCAGTTCCCATTGCATCCTTTACAGATGTTCCAGACAAAGACTCTGACAGATAGTTCCCACTCAGAACACTACTTCCAAATGGCCATAAAACAAGCCTTAATGAGGCGATAAACCTATTTACCTTTGATTAGGTGAGCTGCTCGATAAGATAACACAGTGAAGTACTTTCTAAGAGTAAATATCCACAGAAACCGCCAGCTGTGACAGTTCTATCAGGATCCTAGTGATGAGCCTGGTTGCTCATCCAGGAAGACCTTACCCCATAGAATCTCCGAATTGGCTTTGCCAATGGACAGAGCTGCACAGAGGGGACACTTTTACATCACCAGTAGTTTTTTAGAATACTCTTTTCTCTGGCACACACCTGTAATTCCAACACTTGACTAAATAGGAAAACACTAGCTCAAAAACAAAAACCAAGAAAGTAAAAAAACCCTGAGGATGAGGCTGGAAGGGAGGTGGTAGAAAGACCCTAGACTCTGTGTCAGGGCACAACAGTGTGCTGCATGCTAGCTTCTCAATGAACTTGGGATGCTTGTGAGAACTGAGATGTTTATTTGCCCCATCTCTGTATGCCGCAGGGTAGTCCTGTCTGTGGCCTGTGTTTGACTGTAACTGGTCCGTTTTGAATATGCGGATTTTCATTGTTGTTTTTAATGAAGACAATAAAACGGTTATGCTGTGGAGTTCAATTCGTTTTTCTTATGTGGAAGGAGCCTTGCATCTATTCTTATGAATATAAATTTGGATGTCTTACTGCCTTTTGACAAATAAGACAATAGGCATGCCCCAGGAGCACTCTACAATAATATTCCCTCCACTCATCTCTGCTGGCCTTCGTGCATGATGGCTTTAGCATATTCTTTGTAATGGCATGGTCACTGCAAACATGTGAGAAGACTCTTACCCTTTGATACTCAATAATACCATAACAATCACTCTTAGCCTAATAAGCAAATATATATATATACATATATATATTAAAATTGGAAGAAAAATAAAGCCCAAATAGCAGCCTCCCAAACTACTTGTATGTATTCTAAAATAAAGAAAATATGAATAAAAGGTAACTTATTCAGTGTCACTTGTACATATTTATGGTTTAAAAATTAGTCAAAGTTTATGTCTCGAGGTTGCACCCACGGAAAGCCAGATGTGCCTTGTACATGTGACCTAAGACAGGCCTAGAGCAACAACTAGATAATTTCTCGCTCTTCCTCTACACCGTCGATTGCGGCGGCTTTCTGAGGTGAGAGAAACTGACAGCATTAACTCTCCAGGGCAGAACTTTCCAGTCAAGTGGATCAACGGACTGAAAATCTCTTATGAATAGTCATTAGGCCTTCATTACAAACCCCTCAAAACCCAGTTCTCTTTTCGCAACCAAATGCCTTTTGTCATCTTCACAAGGTACATCATTTAATTACCAATTGATTTCTTTATATATGACAACATGTCAGATAGCAAAATACAGTGTATCTCCCTTAGGGGAGAAAAGTCTGTTAACTATCACTATGCCAGATTCCGGAGTTATCTGAAAAGCAGGCACCCTGCATGCTATTTCTTCGTTCTATCCACTTTTCTTATCAACAGACTTTCTTTCCGTTGAGAAAAACCAATACAAGGAATATTTGGAAGCGAATGAGCGCCATGACGGAATCTCCCCACACCCTGAAACACTGTCAGATTAGCCAGATCATGTGTTAAGCATTCTTTTCTCGAAAAGTGGATTCCTGACAACACGTAGAGGACACCGAGTGAATTCTATAACACGACTATACAGGGAGCTGCAGCAGATTTCTATAGGAAAAGTCAAGCGGCTGCTCTCCTCATGCCACAGATCCCTCAGCCTCTGACTTCTGGGGAGCAGCTGCGGCCCGGCAATCAAGTCCGTGCTGTATCGATAAGCTGAGTAACAGAGAATCTCAGAAATGTTCAGGACCGTTATGCCCTAACAATGAAACCTCAAATGGAGTAAACCAGGGCAGAGCTGAAGGTGGGCGTGAGGGAATAATGAGCCAGTGTTGTGGCAATGCGCTCCATTGTGTGCTGGTGTAAATGCCTGCTTCTCTCATGCACAGAGGCCACATTACACGAGACCCAAGTGTTCTCAGAGTGTCACTGTGACTGGCTGTGCTAGAACCTGGCACGGACGGGCACTGAAAGCTGACATTATATTCCAGGATGCGTTGCAGGTGTGCAGGCCTGGGAACGTGCTCTAATTACATATTTTCCTGCCTCGTAACAATTAAGGTCGCCAAAATAATTGCCAGTTTCTTAATCCCTCTCTAACAAGACTGACATAAGGAATGGTTTATTTTTCTCTGATTGTTTTGAAAGTGTTCCTCAAGATTTTGGTTTTCTATGGAACTGCATAAAACTAATTCTTATGTTCAGATGTGTGATTATTTCCATTGTTGGGGGGAAAAAAAAGAGACCCGTCTTTGAATTGTGATAAACTAAAATCATAGAAAAGCAATGTGAACTATATAACCTAGTAGGTGGCTTAAATGTTTTTTTTCTTTTAAAGAAGGTAAAATTTGCTTTAAAACCCCTGTTTTCACTTTCCAAACTGCACACCTCATGAAGAATATTAACATGTCTAGAGGAAAGAAAAAAAAAAGCAGAGCTCAGGGAACAGACAAAATGGGTTGGTCTTCCTTTTCAGTGGTGACTCTTTAGCTCCTCATTTTCAATTCTAGGTGAAAGGCGTAGATTCCTTCAGAATCAAGTTAAATGTTTGGCCCCAATCACAGAAAAATGCACCAATGTTAAAAATCCTGCATGCAGTTTATGGAGGTTCATAGATTCCCTGATCCATTAATGAACTCTATCGAAGGTACCCAGTTGACTAATAACTACTGTGATAATCTACACACCTCCCTTTGTTCCTCCCTTCCCAGAGTCTCTGTACCACCTGAGCACCACACGAAGGCTTCAGCCGCCAAACTCACAGGTCTTCTTCACTAAAACCTGTTTCTTTCATTTCATTAACTGTCAATTTTCCATTTCAGTTGGGTTCCCCGTGCTGAGCATGTTGAGAGAATTTTGAGGCAACTAACCCGTTCTTGCTCCCCTTCTCACAAACTGGAAGGCAGCAGTAGGTGATGATTGAGTACTTAGTGGACAAACTGAAGGTCCTGTTAAGTACAGTGCAATTGAATGCAGGCTGGACAGTGGGGCCAGCAGATGTAATTAATAGGATTTGGGGAAGAAGAAGAGGCCTGAGCCTGGAGAGTGGCAATGGGAGGACTCAAAACTGATTGTAATAGTAATGGAGACTTACAAGGAGGAGCTTGGAAGGACAGGGGAGGTGGAGCAAATGGAATGAGAGGCACAGCTACCTGCTAAGTGGCTGGGGGTAGTGGGAGGAAAGGCCTGCTGTGAGAGATCAAAGGAAGGAGCACCTTTGCTGCAACAGGAAGGAAGCTTGAGTCTGACACAAACTGGGACTGTCCCAAACTAGCCTGTTTTTTTAGTGTCCCTACCATAAGACTTCTTGCTAAATACAGACGATAAATCATATCTTCAACGATTGACAAGGGCACTGTCACCTGGGTGCTTGAAAAACCCATCCTTGTGCTGGTTAGAAACCAATGCTCTCTCCTGTTCTTATAGCTCAGGTGTTAACCAGTGCTGTCTGGCTGAAAAGAGGGCTCTTCTTCCAGGAGATGAAGGAAAAGCATTAATTCTTGAGTTCCAATGGTTTGTGTGTGTGTGTGTGTGTGTACATGCACTCGAGGGCACACACGCTTATTATTGACAACAGGACATGACAAAGAGTGAGAAGAGACATTCCTTGCAGCATCTGCGGGAAGGACAGAGATCACAAATGGGCTGTGTCACAAAAAGTCATGTCATGTCAGGATGAAGTTCCCAGAACCAGCAGATCTTCCCCCCAACCCCCTGTTAGAAGCTGTGTCCCATAGTGACTCTAACTTATGCTTCCCCTTCTTATAGCTCTGTTAACTGTTCAAAGAAAGGACCTTTGAGAACATCCTCCTTTGAGTTCTTGCACATACTTGGTACTTACCTGAGCATCACTCATCTTTCTATCAGCCACTCAGCCATCATTTCTTGAGTGCATATAGCATGTTCCTATATGAGCCTTGCCAAGCTGTTCTCTCTGACCCTTATATAGGAGTCTCTACGGGACGTAGTACCTAGCCCATGGTAAATAGTTAATGGTTTAAAATAAAATGTTTTAAATAACTTTAAGCTTTAAAAGATTATTTTCCTGGGCCATAGAGATGGCCCAGCAGTTAAGAGGTCATAGTGCTCTTAGCGAGGACTGGTGTTTGGTTATGAATCATGTAGCTCCCAACTGTCTGTAAGTCTAGCTCCAGGGCCATCTGACTCCTCTTGCCTCAGTGGGTGTGGGTACCTGTGCTCACATGTTCTCCCCACACACATAATTAAAAATAACAAAAATAAATTTTTCACAAGACAGTTTTACTCGATAGAAAGATAAGTTTGTGGGGATTTTGTTTGTTTGTTTTTGTTGTTGTTTTTAAAGCAGCAGCAGCTCTGTGACTGCCTCCTGGGCACAGCTCAGTGGCACACACTGCCTTCACAGACACACCATGCATATCCGTTTCTGACTGGTATAAATGCCATCAGTACTGAGCATTCACAAACACTCAGTATGCTGATCTCTGGAGTTTCTGCATTCTCCCTGATAGACACCGCTCAGCGATTCCACACTACCCCACAGCAGGCTTTCTCCCTAACCCAATTTCCTTGACCTGTGTTTTCCTTTCAACCAGACTTCAGAGACAAAGAATAGTAAATTCATTTTCTTAGAAATACACCACCAGGGTTTCAGTCTGTGGGGCTGCTACTTATTTGCCTTACCTGAACAGCTATGTCGAGACAGGGTAGCTCACTAAATACTGTTTTCCTCATTACCGTTATTACTTCAAAACGATCATTAATTTACTCCTTGGCTTTCTAAGTGGGGGAAACATCAAAGAAACTAGTTTCCCCTAATTCAACTTTTCTTGAAAGGTAACTGATTTACAAACAAATTACTTGTGCTTTGTAAGGAACTGCCAAATGTGTCTGCTCATTTGATACATTTTCAAGGGCTACGGTGTTGAAATGGAACTGTAAGAAGCTCCTGTGTGATCCACAAACAACTTCACGCTGTATTACACGTGCATCAGATACTGAGACCAAACTCCGAGTTGCAAGCAACCTGTGATGCAGAATGCCTGCTTGGCAAGGGCTTAGACAGCTTATTTAAATTGCAAACTTTGCAGTCACTACTCACAGGTGATTTTGAAAGTTCATTATAGAAACTAAATAGCTTTTCCTCCACACTTTGTTTCTTAAATCACACATACATCATCTTTGAAAGATGCTATTTAATGTCTTTCTCCCAGAAGTATACCAACTTTGTTAAGGAATTGCCTGGGAGACTAAAAATGTATTTAAAACAGGCATGAATCTTAAACAAATATTCCAACTGGAGTGCAAATAATGCCAGAATTCCTGGCTAGAAATTTCCAGGATGGACTTTGCCACGAATAGATGTCACATGAGAAGTATTTTGAAGTCATAACTTTACAGCATAAGATGATCAAAGCCAAGTATTAATACATTATTTTATCGGCTCACCTTCTAAACAATATTTCAGTAGATTTCCTTTCACACAGTGATATTTGTAATAAATGTTCTGCCTTTGTTTTAAAGTCAGTCTGTAGAAAGATGACATCAGCTTAGCAAACAATAAAGTGCCTGTAATATTGTCTCCAGAGGGCTGTTACATTTACTTTGTAGCAGTAAAATTCAATTTTCAAAAAACACTACATGAATGATGTTAGGTTATTAACCCTATCACCACCGTAAAACATCATTATTGTGTGCAGAATGTAGGTCACAATCTAGAAGCCATACATTTCTTTTTTGTCAAATAATCCACTTAAGCTTCTTTTCTCTCCTCAGGTCTGGGCTGCATCCCTTCTTTGTGGGGAGAAAACATTGCAGCGTTCTCTGCAGGCTGGAGGCCCGCACCCTCACTGTCTCCACAGCTCAGCTTTGAACCCGTCTTCTCGGACTACTCACTACCAATGCCTATTGTTCTTGAATCGGAAATTAGCATATCATATCTTTTTCTTTCTCACACATGCTTCAGTTCTAGGACAAGAAGAAAATAAGAATGTGTGTCTTATTTCAAAGGCAGAATCCATTTAATTTGAAGACCTTGAACACAAATGCTTATTTTGGGACCTTCAAATGTTACAATTCTTTGCCTGTGTGACTGCTGTAGAAACCTGATGCAAGGGACAAGGATCCCTCCTGCGCAGAGAGAAGGCTGCTCAGGCATGCTCACACCAGAAGGCGAAGAGTTAACTAGTTAAACTTCTACATACCTCCCAGGAACTTTCCAAAAGCTAACAATAAGTAAAAGAAGTGCTGGTTATCCATTTTTTAAAGGGATGGGATTGGTTTTAGAAGAAAGGGAAAGAGGATCAAACACCTCAATGCAACAAAAGGTTATGTCAGAGGGCCCTCAATCACACACCGCCTTCCACAACACATCCTCCAGCCTTCCAGAGCAGTCACCCTGGCAGCACAGCTAAAAAGTTCCTGACATGAAAAGAACAAAAACCAAAGGGACAGAGGTAGTTATTGTCATGCACGCACACCCCTCTCTCTCCGTCTCCCTCCCTCCCTCCCTCCCTTCCTCCCTCCCTCCCTCCCTTCCTCTCTCCCTTTCTCCCTCCCTCTTCCTCTCTCTCTGTCTCTCTGTCTCTGTTTCTCTCTCCAATGCCTCCCTTGGCCTTTTTCTCCCTGCATGAAACTTTTGCGTAAACTAGTAGAAAAAAAGTAATGGCGTGCCTTTCTGAAGAGAAATCTGCTAGATGTAAGCCACCCCGAAGGTGGTGGGATAGGCCCAATGGACCTTCTGTAAGAAATACCTGATGAATTGAGAGATTGTCTACATACTTCAGAAGACTCACCTGACATTAGTCGGGATAATTATAACCCTATAAAAGGGTTAACCATGCCTAGAAAACACTTGGATTTTTAAATTGATGTTGTTTTCCTCCCAAATTCTGTCTTCAGTGCACAGTGGATGTAAGTTATTTGCATTTTCTGTATTGAGTCTTGAGGTAGCTTAACAGCATGTATGCATTTCCCACTAAAATGTAAATTATTAACAAGTTGGAGTTTTCATTTGTTTTATCTCCTGATGTGAGATCTAAATAAGTATGCACAACACTTACAATTCTTACCATTTCTCTTTCTAAGAAATTAATCTTATATGTGCTGCACAACACATGTTCATACACATAACATATACAATGCCATAGGACAAATATTAAACTGAGGAGCAAAGATGAATGCTTTGTGGAGACATAATCAAAGTATGTTAACCCAAAGGACCATTTACTGATGTTTTCACCACCATCACCACTACAGTCATGGTCATCATCATCTTTACCATTACTTGGTGACATCAGACATCTTTCTTTCTTTCTCTCTGTTTTGTTTTTCAAGACAAGGTTTCTCCGTGGATGAGGATTGCTTTGTAGACCAGGCTGGTCTTGAACTCACAGAGATCCATTTGCCTCTGCCTCCCTGAGTGCTGGGATTATAGGAGTGCACCACCACCCCTGGCAGACATCAGGGATTTTCAGTTTGCTTTTATCTCAATGCCTAAGTCACAAGCTACTCTTATGAACAGATTAGCGAAACCTAGTTGTGCTAGCATCATGACTGACATTCAAGGATCGAAGAGAATGCAGTATGTCAAAATTGAAGGGCTGTGATGGGCAGTTGCTTTTGAGATATGGTCGTGATGACTATAAACATTTAAATGGTGCTGAATGGGTTTAAGTAAATTATTTAAATGGGTTCCAAAGAAATTATCTAATTTATTCTTCAAAATAATCGCTGTACAGATGGGAAACTAAGGTACAGAAATTTTAGGTAACTACTCAAGGTCATTGGTAGCAAGTAGAGAAGTTCAATGTTCTGACCCTGAACATACTCACAAAGGTTATGTTCTGGTACATTAGGGAGGTAGGGAGGGATGGAAGGAGGAAGAGATCAGAGAAAAATGGCTTTAGGATCTGCCACCTGTAGGTGAGCATCTGGAACCTGTGTGAAGCATGGAAAGGCTTCTGGATCAACACAGAATGGCTGATTAAAAAGCAATAGAGGAACTCTCCCTATAAGTGGCCTGAGGTGTTCTCTGGAGATGGTTTGATCTGCAAACCCTACAAAGTCAATTAATTAAGAGCTTCAAGTCTTCGTGTTCACCTTAAGAACACCCACAAAACTGGTCAAGCCATCAAGGGTATACATATTTAAAAAGCCACCAACTATATGAAAGATGTCATTTTAATGAGGCAGTGTTTAATGTTTTGGCTGTGTAATGGGAGAATCAGTAGGTACACCCAGGCCAAGCAGTGGGGCTGGACACAGGATTGGTGGACCAAAAAGAGTGCAGAAATGTGCAGCATGTGCTTAGAAATGCAAAATTATGCTGAAAGTTTAGACTTAGATTCTCTACTCACTGAACATATCTTTTAAAAAAGTCAGAAGAGGAAGGTTACACATAGAAAAAGATATCCCAGATGAAAATGAAGAAAACAAAAACTTTTGACATGGGAACAATTTCAGCATAAAATAAAAGCAGAAAAACATTTTGTTGTTTCTTCTACTTCTTTTTTTTTTTGTCGTAGTAGAAAAGAGTGGGAAGGAACTAAAATAATTAGGAAGTTCCTGTGTACAAGTGTCTGGCCTGTAAAGTGAACACAGGGACCTACCCCAGAGAGGCACAGTATCACTGAGACCAGAGAGAAAGAATGTTCCAGGCTAGGATGTAGACAAGGGAAAAAGAAGTTCATCCCTGTTACTGAAGCAGCCTGTGGTCTGATACATTCAAGAAGAAAAGACAGAGAAGGCTGTAAATTCTTAGGAAGGCAAAGCCAAGGTCTACATGAAGACCACAACCATGAGAAAGAAAAGAAATGGAATCTGGAAACACTGCAAAGAAAAAGTGGCAGCTACTGGTAACAAACTGGATGTGGGGAGTGAGACAGTGGTGAGACAAAACTACAGGGTTCTCAGTTGGGATAGCCTTGATTGGGTGGCGTTCCCCACTGCAGTGGAAAAATGAGGCAGACTGGGAAAATGAGCAGTTTTATGTTATGCCATTTAATTTGCCAAAGCCAATGTCAGTACATTTTAAGGTCTTTTGTGTGTGGAGAAAATGGCATGAGGCCCTAAAAAATGGGCTGGTTTTACTGGTGAGTGTGTTGGCTTAACAGAGGTCAGTGGTCTATCAGTAGAAGCTGATGGCTGCCTGGTGAGGGGGGGTGGGAATCTGGTAGGATAGCATAAGAACAGGATGTGCACAGAATGCCAACAAGGTGATGGAGAAGCAGAGGTACCAGGCTGTTATTGGGGAGGGGGCAGGGGTCATGTAGAAGAATGAAACGTTAGTTCTTCAAACCTGGCACAGTAGGAAATGGGTAAGAAGAGACCTGGGAATAAGTTACACTTTGCCCCAGCCAGAGTATTCTGGCTCTATGTGAAGCAGACTTCAGAGACAACAAGGCATTGGTTTGTGGCTTAGATTAAAAGCAAAGAATTTTTTTTAATATAAATTAGGATGTAGGGTCTGGTGTGGTAGCACACACCTTTAATTCCTTTACTTGTGAGGCAGAGGCAGGAAGAGTTGTGTGAATTTGAAGTCAGCTTGGTCTACTTAGTGAGTTCCAGGACAGCCAGGACCACATAGAGAGAACCTGTCTCCAAGAAAAAAAAAAAAAGGATGCTGTATGGGTTTGGCATACAGATAGATGGAAGTTTTTGCATAGCATGTTCAAGGCCCTGGGTTTTTTAGCTCTAGCCCCAGGGAAAACATCAGCCTTTCTTTCTTTCTTTCTTTCTTTCTTTCTTTCTTTCTTTCTTTCTTTCTTTCTTTCTTTCTTTCTTTCTTTCTTTCTTTCTTTCTTTTTGTAAAAAAATCCTGAAATGTTTCATCCACTTTCCCCAAGTACTGTTTCTAAAACAGAAGAATAAATATCCATGTAAAAATAAGGTTCTCCTCACTGCTCCATCTTGGGCTCAGCCATGTTTACGGCCATGCAGACTTGTAAGCAGCCTTGGCTGAGCAGTGGTGAGCAGGGCCCCTCCTGAAGACAGAGCACATGGGAAGGAGGGTATTATTTCAGCTGGGAGAAGAGCAGGACCCTGGGATGAGGCTGATTGATTCAGACCAGATGGGTGGCCACACAAAGGTGTGACAAAAATAGAAACACATTGCAGACATTCCAAGCACTGTCCTCCCTGGCCAGGAGGTGGTCACAGAGCTGTTCCCTTATCTACCTCCTAATGTGAGCTCCAATCAAAGAATGTTGGTGCTGCTTGCTCTGCTTCTCCTGCTAGCAGCCTGGCTATGGGGCATCAGACTTGAGGTTACACTTAAAAGGCAAAGTGGCCAGTTGTTCAGAGCTCCCTGTGCCTAAGACTGTGGAGAGCACTTCATTTACTTTCTAAATATGTTATTATTTTAATTCCCTCTTCGCATGAAGACATGGGTATCAAGACTGATTTTTGTTACTGGCTCTTAGGTGACAAAGTCAGATTTCTGAGTGGTGGCAAGGCTGTAACCATGGCTCAGAAATTAACTCACAGAGCTTAAAAGTCTATGTAGTCTTAGAGCAACTAAGAACTCTGAAAAGGGTCAAAGAAGGCACTTTCACCATAGTTTCTCCATCCTCAAGTGTTTCATTAGACAGCAAGGCCCTGGATGAGATTGCCATAACCATTCAGTACTCTGGTTCATTGTCATTTGATGTTTCAGATTTCTCTTGGATTATTTTGGTTTTTGTGTTTAAAATGTAGTAAAACTTAAATTTATGGCCTAAGGTAATTATTATCTTGACAAAGAAAAAGGAATACAGTAATTTTATTATAAGAAGTGCTTTCTTACTCGAAGGGAAATTCAACAAGCACGGGAAATTTTCCATCATTCAAAACTTAAGTATAGAAATTATGCACAAGTTTGAATATTGATCAAAATTAGAGGAAACTCCAAAGGCCTTCTGAAAAATAATACATAAACCTAGAGAAGTGGTGAGCATTTAATAACAGCTGAGAGGGGATCAGCAGCACAGGAGAGGCCTTGTCATAGCAAGAATGAGGGTTTTCTCACCCCGGTACCTCAAATGTCCTGGCCTGTTTTGTCCCAGCATGAAGTTTTAGTTTATTCGTTCTCACAAAGGCCTGAAACTATTACCTACTTGCTATAAACTGTCTCAGATTTCACTGCTGTGGGTTAAGTGTAGGTTCTGATTGACATCTCTGGCTCTCCCCCACATGACTGTGAAGTTCACAAGTAACTACCTGAAGGGCAAGGTAGCAGACTGCTTACCCTTTGATGTCTGCTCATAACCAAAAGGCCAATCCTCTGATATAATTGTGAGCCAATTACACACCGAGGGAATTGCTATTCAAGTTAAAGAGTCATATATCTATGTTATTTTTCTTTCTTTAACACTGTTGGCCCATTGATCTCATGACAGCCATCAGGAATTAAGACCCCAGAGTAGGGAAGAGGATACAACTCAGTGCTCAGGTGCCCTGGCTTCAACCCTCTGGACTATATATATATAAAAGAACTGATTGCATAGTAGGCTTCTCCTATACAAGTATTTATTCATTTCTTGTGTCATAATTCCTAGAAGTAATGAACTACTGATAGCTCTTGAATTTGTCCTGCCAGTAGGCTGGCTTTCAAACAAATTATTTCTGTGCAGGTAGAGATTAGCATATGAAAAATGCTTTTAATTTGTCCACTCCTAGGCTTACCTATCTGTCAAACCCATACATTCAGCAACAGTTGGGTTTAACTTATCTCTACTACCTCAATGGCAGGTTTTAAACTGTCTGTGGGGCTGTGAGTCATTAGTAAGCTAAATACATTTAACTTCCTTTGTCAAAATAAAACTCAGCAAAGTACGAAGACACAAAACAATGGGTTCTGTTTCTGAATGGAAGAAATAAAAATGATTATTTGCAAGAGTCTGTGAGATGGCTTCCTTTCGACACAAAACAAAGTACCCATCACAGACTATTTCCTGGTAACTGCTCTGTGAGAGGCTTCAGTGTGGGCTGCAGAAGACCGAGGGTCTTCTGTAGGAGTACTTTACACTAAATTTGTTCTGTTGACTATCTTCTACTTTGAAAGCTTACAGTTTTCATATGTGCCACTGGGTTTATGCGAAACACAGCTCCACAGGTCTCACAGAATAAGAAGAAATGAGATGTCTCCATGTCAGCCTGACTGTGGACCTTAACAGGTTGATAAATGACAGGCGTCCTTCCCATGTGGTAGTACCTATCACGAAGCGAACCCGAAGTGGCTAACATGGGCTAAGTTGAAAACAGACTTGTAGCCCAGCACACCTATTCATGTGCACAGAATGAGTGCTGAACTTGCATATACAAGTTCTCCCTGAGCTAAGGAACACAGGTATATGGAAAGGAAAAGAATCTTTCTCAGCTCTCAAACTTGAAGATTAAGAACACTGGACACCTTGCCTTCTAGAGAAGAAAAAAGCCGAGGGCAGCGCTTGGAAAGATGTGCCTGAGACTGGAACAGGATGTGAGTTCTCGTAGGAAAAGAAACTAGCTCGGTCTTCACCCAACTAGCTTAGTTCTCCATATCTTACTAAACTCCCAGTTCAATTGCTGCTCTCAAAATTCAGGAATTTCATGTTTTAAAAACACAAATTTTTCACTAAGATCACCAAATACTTCAATGGATATGTAGGCCTCAGGGATTCAGTATTTAATGTATTGCATATAAATTTTATGCTACCTTTACATAGTCAAAAATTTCCTGTTTCGGACACTACAAAGTAAGTAGACAATAGCTAAATGTAATATCAAACTTGATCTACTCAGATCATTTCAAGCATTCAAAGAGGGCAGGAAGCAAAATTCATATATTATCTATTATCTTGGGTAAACATTGGTCTTGATAATAATTGTCTGGTAGATGTGCAGAATCTGTTCATCCCCCATTGATGGCTTATTGGCCATAAGAGCTAAGAAAAGTATTTTAAATTTAACTCTACAAAAATGGGCAGTACTGAAGAAAATGCTAGCACAATTCTAGATAAAATATACTGTTGCGAGGCTGAAAAGTGCATGCAAAGCAAGCTGCGTTATTAGAATGTTTAAATATTAATTATACCGCTGTGTAGTAAAGATGATCAAGTATGAGTGTCAACTAATTTCCTAAAAGCTGCAACGTTTACTTTCATCTAAACTTCCTTTGTTAAGCTAAACTACAAGCCCAGCAAGTTTAGTCTACTTGAGTGTGTTTATTTTTATTGGTTTCTGCATAATTTTTTTCTACCATAAACCAACTTTAACCCCTTTTTCTGTAATCTCTGCCAGTATAACTCCAATAGCACATCATAAAATTCCTATAATTCTTCAAAGCCACGGAATTGGAAAGGAAAAGCTTGGCCACTTTGTAACAAGCGCCAGCTACAAGCTTCAGCCAATTACAATTTAACTCTTGCAAACCCTTTTTATTTGTGAGTGAGCAGATAAACTTATGGCTTCATGTTTTGTGGTCACGGTGCTTCCCACTGTAAGCATTCGGCAGTTGCTTGGAAGTGTGAAGCCAGTTGCATTTCAGGAGGAGCACCGAAGTGAAGGCAGTACCTAGCTATGCTAGCTCGGGAGGCTAGGCTGACAGATGGGGAGGCAGATGTCCAGAGCTGTAGAAAATCAAAGGCCTCGTACCTTAGAACCTTTGCTGATGGAGATCAGATAGTTGAAAGCTGGACACTGCTCACAAAGTCTCTGGATGGGAAGGTTGAGGGGACTCTGCTACTTCTCCTCCTCACTCCTTTCCCTAGAATGAATCTATTGCTTCCTTTCATTCTAAAACAGCTACTAGAATCAAGCGGGAGACTCTTGAAAGACAAAGGAAGAGCATGTGTGGAGGGAGACACTCGGGTTTCATCCCGTCACCCATGGATGCCCAGCCAGGGTTTCCCACCTGAGACAGATTGCGACTCGTGTTCGGCTCACTCATGCACAAGAAGCAATACACAAGCTCAGTGTAAAGCCACTTTAAAAGCTCATCGGGTGCGTACTTTACTTGTACAAAATACCTTATTCATGACGGAACAGTGAGGGCCTAGGTAATTACTGGAATCAAGGTGGCCTCAGAAGTGTTTAAATCTGCAAGGACACTTAGAGCATGAATAATGCAAAATAATTTGCATCTAAATTTTTTAAGTGTTCTTTATTCAAAACTAAAATGCAGTTCCGATTAAAGTTTGATGAGTGAAAGCTGAGCGCTTCTACCCACTGTGAGCCGTCTCCTATATGTGGAAATTATTTCAGACAGTAGTGAAGGGAGAAAGGAGTTTTGTTTTTCGCTGTTTTAAGTTGTGATTAAGTTGCACTTTTCAGCTGAACTTTCTTTACATGTTTTGGTGGCTACCAACTTGTTCTTGAGCTGGCTTGTGAGGTACAAGTCCAGATTTTAATCTAGCCCTTTAGGAAACAAAACGAAGCTATTTTTCTTTCTTAGACCCAGTAATTTGCCAAACAAAATAACATTTGGATCCAAAGCTAATACAACATGACTTTCTTTTTCTCTCATCTAAGATTTTTATTTGAATTGTTCTTCCTTGACTATCATTGGACACAAAATATTTTAGTTTTCTTTTATTAAAGGGGCCTAGAATATTCAATTTTCTCATAACAATATTTATGCTGCTGTGACTATTCAGTATTTAATATGTCACTGTCAAAACTTTATGAAAAAGCTAAGCACTGTTCATGTGCTAACCTAAACTTTTTTGGGGATATCAGATTGAACAGTTAAAAATCAATTTGAAGAAGTCAAAAATAACTTTGTCACAGTAGCCTAAATGTTTATTAGTACTGTAGAAAAGCTTTTCTTCATCTGTTTTTCAAGAGCCAAACATATTGAGGATGATTTTAAAGGAGGGCTATAGTCAGATCAAATTGCATTTCCATTTTATAAATTTTCTTGAGAGTTAAAAGGAGGAAAGTAAACTAGAATTTAAAAGTAAAAGTATTTTTTACTTTTAGTTGGCTAAATAACTAGAGTCCATTATTACTCAAGCTGCGTGTCCCATTCTGAAATATCCAGAAGCGTGTCCCATTCTGAAATATCCAGAATTTCAGAATGCTTGCATTTTGGAGGAAAAACAATTTAAGAAAGTGTCACTGTCCCTTAAATTATTTTCCTGTAAGACAGGGAACTTCAGTGGCCTATCTGCTCTACCTGAGACAGAAGAGGAACTGGCTGAGAAGGTAGGCCTCCCTGATTCCCTGCACAGTGCACTTTGCCTGGAGCTGGTCAAATAGAAGTCCTCTCTAGCTGTCAGCAGTGTGGCGTTCCAGGTGAATTTTCACTGTAAGCCACTCTGCAATGCACAGCACCTAAACTTTAAAGACTCTTGCAGGGCAAAATGATTTTTGTGCTGCAAGCCCTTATAAAGTGTAAAGACTCCCAATTTATTGCATGCTCCAAAGCAGGCTTCCACTTGATTGGAATTTTAGATGAGTGTATTTGCCATTCTTGGTGTGTATGTTACTTTTTTCTTTTTCTTTCCTTTTTCCTTTCTGGGTTTTGAACAATGAAAACATTTTTAAACTCAATGAACAAAGATTTTCCCAGCAACAGACCCCCTGCCCAGCAGGTCACCTATCTTTGCGACAGTTTTTCTTTTCCCACGCTAACCCCAGGGCTCATTTGCATAAGGTCTCTGTTGTGACAATTAGTTTCAGGTGAGCTGATTTCTATGCAGCTTGCCCAAGACGATGCACAGGCCCCGGGCCTCCCTGATCCTGGTCCTAATTGCGACTGACTGGCACCAGACACAATCATCCTCTTGATTCAGCAAATTGTCCAGCTAGGAGCTTGTTGCGACCTTGCAAAGCACAAATCATATCATGTCAGCCCAGCTATAAACAACAAATAAAATATAGTCTGAATGAGCACAGGAATATATTTTCCATATTTTAAGTCTAGTTGACTGGGTACAAATGAAAGCAACAGGATTTTAACTGTTTTTTTTTTTTTAAAGCAGAATGGTGCTGTTTGTAACTCTCCATAAAAACATAGGACTGTCCCTGTATTTAAATTCCATGGTTCTACAACCCTGTCACCTGGTTTGAAGTCCCTCAGGTAAAGTAACTGGTGGCTTTCGAAACTTCTGTTCGCTTTGTTGTTGTGGAAATAAGTCATATGCTCTTTCATCATCTACAGGGCACATCAATATGCACATTAGCAGTGTTCCCAGTAGTCCCCACTTGACAGAAAGGATTACGGAGCCAGTGGAATTTCATATCTTTGTATAACAGCACAAGTTAGGAAAGAACTTTGCTTAATTCTAGGAAGTCCAAGGCAAAGGTACTTAGCATTAAGCATGAACAGAATGTTTAAGGACAGTAGTTGTTCTTGAAGTATTTCCTGCCTCCACACTGTCTGCCACTTTGAACTTAGCAGTCTTAAAAATTTTAAATTCTCTCTGCCCTGACAGTCTGGAATTC
This sequence comes from Pachyuromys duprasi, assembly GCA_028658305.1. Taxonomy (NCBI): domain Eukaryota; kingdom Metazoa; phylum Chordata; class Mammalia; order Rodentia; family Muridae; genus Pachyuromys; species Pachyuromys duprasi. Next base: position 94,891,549 of record CM053752.1, on the reverse strand, counting down.
TGCGTGCTATACCATTGTCTCACTTAACTACCTACTTGTCATCTCTATCCTAAAGGTTAAATAAAAGGAGGGAAGGAAGGAAGAAAGAGAGAGAGAGAGACAGAGAGAGAGGTCCTGTTCCAAGAAGCCATTTGTTTCTTTTTCTTGCCCACTCATATAAAGTAAGTGTATTGTCGTTTTGTGGTATTTACTTCAGGTGGTTCTATATGAACACATGTTTTCATAATGTGAGAAATTCACATGTTCTGTGCAACTTTTCATACTGATTCAACTTTTAAGAATTTTATATCTTACATCAAACTGATTTTTCCAAAAATGATAGTATTACTTTTTTTGGCGTTCCAGCTCATTGATTTGGTTTTTCTTTCCCAGGAATTACTGAGGTGAGTGTCTTAGAAGAATATCAGAAATTGTAAAGGAAAAGAAATGGAGAGGAAAGAAAGAAAAGAGGAAGGAAAATATTAAAATTAATGGTTTTGGGGTCCTATGAAAATGATTTTATATTTATAGTAGGAAAGTGGTTCCTCACCTTCAGGTGAATCAGTGCTGCACATGGTTCTTATTGCTAGTTACACAGTCCCCACCACGCAGTTCCGAGGGTCACATGCCTTATGACCAGGGCACACAGCCTTGGGTGTAGCTAAAAGTATAATGTTCTATTCTCCCATTTCTTGGGTCTTTATGACTTTGAGCAAGGTTACTTTACAGGGACGTGGAAACTGCGCTGCCAAAAACTTCACACACTAATTCAACTGAAGAGAAAACCAGAAATAGCTGGGGAGGAGAAAGCTTCTCTCCCAGAATTCCGGCACACAAGCTCTTATGACTGTTCGATGCAGAAGATGGCCACCCCCACTGAGTCCACGCAGCGTCAAGGCAAGAGTCATTGCAGGGGGCCACCCAGAAAAGACCTTTCCTATAAAAAAAAAAGAAGCCTGTATATCAAACTCTTGGAAACTTGGAAATCGTCAACGTATGAACTCAGTAATGTGAATTAACATCAAGTATGTTCTGACATAAATGTTTGAACATAACTCCCATTCATATGAATCATGGATTCGCTGAGAGAGCAGCTGGAAGAATGATGGCCACCCCTCACCCCGTTGTCACACGTCTTTGTAGTACTGTACTCAAGGAACCAAATGTAGCCTTGCCTTTTGAGAAAACAAAAAGAGACTATCCATGCTTGTGCTTCTTTTCCATAGGAGAGTGTCATTATAGGTGTGCTGCTGGTGAGAGGTTCGGGAGGTTCGGTGTAGGGTGTGGATCAGAGCAGGACCCAATGTGCAAATGGAGAGTTCTAAAAAAAATACCTGATCCCAGCTAGAATGCTCACTGCTATGATTTGCATTCTCTCTCTTCTTCTCCTCTTTTGCACCTTACCCTTTCCTTTCCTCATCTTGCAGGGCTTCTGTCCTGCAGGCTCAGCCTGGCTTTGCTTTCCTTTGGAGCTTCCCTAAGTTGGGATCCTGGTCTACAAGACCATGATGCTTTCCTTCCTCATCACTTACTTCCCCCTCCCATGGGTTCTCAAACGCTGCTTTCTGTGCCATGCCTTTCCTCTCGGTATTGTTTCTATTCTACCGGTGACAATCAACGACTCTTCCATTAACTTCAGTCCTCTATGTCTCTCTTACCATGTTAATTTCTTTTCTCCCAAACCAATGTGTTGACCCAGTGCTTACAAAGTTTTATGATGATGACCATCTCATTTCCTCTCAACTTTTGTGTCCCCAAGCCCATGTCCTTCCATGTTTTTCTGTCCCTGAGTTTTTGTTAGATTCTCATGAGCTTGGAGGTTTTAGCTCCACATTTCCTGGATTTGGCTTCCTTGCTACGAGTTTCCCTTCTTTCCTGCCTCTGTCCTAACCTGCTTCACTTCTCAAGTTTCTGTACAATCTCCTCATCTTTCACATTTTCCAGTGTGCCTTGTATATAGTATTCTTTTCTCTTCTTTTCCTTCTGAGATGGGGTCTTACTATATAGCTCTGACTATCCTGGAATTCACTATGTAGGCTGGCCTTGAACTCACATAGATCTGTCTGTCTCTGCCTCCCAAGTGCTCAATTAAAGGCATGCACTGTTATACCTGGTTTTATAGCAGTGGTTCTTAACCTGTGGGTCCTGATGCCTTTGGGGATTGAAAGACCCTTTCACAGGCATCACAAATCTGATATTCTATATATTAGATGTTTACATTATGACTCTTAAGAGTAGCAAAGTTACATTTATGAAGTAGCAACTAAAATAATTTTATGGTCCGGGTCACCACACCATGAGGCACTGTATTACAGGGTCGCAGCGTTAGGAAGGTTGAGAATCTCTATTTTACAGTATCTTTTGTCATTCTTCCACCTCTTATTTCACAGACATTTTCTACCACACCCTGTAATACATAGTTCACATAATATATGCACATATATTTTTAATATATGTGTATGTGTGGTTCTTGGAAACTCAATGAGCGCATGGGAAGCACTGACTATAAATCCAGAAGAAATAGATTTGAGTCCTCCGACTTTCTATTTTGAGAAAGTAACAGTAGGCCAGTTTTCTAGTAGCCACCCAACATTCCTGAGGCTCACACTTGCTTTGCATTCTCTGTGGGCCACCTGGAAATGCTACGAATCCCAGCAAAGATGCTGGGCCAATGCTCCTGATACATTAAACATCTACTACCAGGAGTGAAAAAGTGTTACACCTTTGTGTTCCAAGTGAGTATGTCTGAAAATGCAGTTTAGTAATGCATAATTTTCTACATTAATATAATCTCTCGATTGTTTTTAAAAATGATCAAATAGTTTCTGAGTCAACACAATTTGTTTCTGACTATATAAATAAAAAAACTTTGGTCAGGCTAATGTTCAAATAGAAGATATTAGTTCAGAACTATGAACAAGTTATGTTAGATGATAAGGTCTATATCATTTAGATTTTAAATGACTAATCTGGGGGTAATTATAAAATTCTTTTACATAGGTATTTAGATAGAAACTAGCCAGTAGCCAAACTAGCTTTCTTTATGGTCATCTTTCTTGAGGCGTCCCATATCTCATCATCAGATGTCCACATGGACCAAGCAGGTGATAGATGAATCTAATTCTTCTTGCAGGAAGTCAGTATAAAATTCAGTGCATGCAGCTATATGGGCCAGAGACAACCCAGAGGAACTGGACACCTGTACTTTTTGTGAGACTGTTCAAAAAATTTTAAATGGCATCTGATTCAAATGCTTTTTTAATGTTACTTGGTAAACCAAGCTGAGCACACCCAAGAGCCTGCAGGTATCCAGTGCTGTCCTGTCTTACAGATAGGGACATGAGACCCAGAGAAGTAAAAGGATGTGGCAAGGCTATAGTAAGATGAGGCATCATCGGGGAGTTCAAGCTACCTGAGTAAAGAGCAGGGCTTTTCCTGTTACATTGTTGTGATTTCAGATGCCCTCAGATCAATCTGCTCTGAGTAGCAGAAGTTAGTGAAAGACACCTGGCTGACTCAGAAATGACTCCTACACTCCTCTGCCTTGAAATTTCCCTTTAATAGCCTAGAACTACTATTACTTTTGGAGGTGAGAATAGTTGGGAGCAAAGACAGTCAAAGCAGGCGCATGAACACCTTTTCCTTCCTGGAAACACTCCCATTCTCTCCTACACTGACTCTTCTTTCTCACCCGCCCCCCCTAAGATAGCCAGGCGAAGATAGCCTTAACATCGTCAGAAAGAGAGTGAAAAGGGAACCACTCAATGTTAACCTAAAGATAAGAACAGATGAAACATTTTGTTTTTAACTCGCTTAAGCCTACAGAGAGGTTATGGAAAGGAACACTGTACCTACAGAAAAAGAACTATGCAGTCTTTTCTTTTCTTTTTTTTTTTTTAACATTAGAGCAGTGGAACCTGAAAGGGCTGACTTCAGAACATGTAAATGTGCAGCCCAAGGACTCAGCGTTTCAGTGTGGAAATGGACTGAGTTTGCTCTCCAAGGATTCTCGCATTGAAATCTTTGCCTTTAGTTTGGAGATGCCAAATGGCAGAGGTCTTTGAGACATGCGGCCTAGCGCAGGACGACTGGCCTCAGCAAGGGCACTGGAGTGAGCAATTCTCGTAGGATCCCCAGTAGTTTCTAGGAGGAGGCTGTTTTAAAAGAGCAAGGCAACCTTGATCCCTCCCTGTCTCCAGGCTTCCTGCCCTCATCACCCTTTCCCGCTACTGTGATGCAGGCTGCTGTGGGGCCCTCACCACACATGAATAGAGTCCAGTTTTGCTCAGTGACCTTCAGGACCATGTGCTAAATAAATCCATTTTCTTTACAAAGTCCTCAGCTTCAAGAATTTTGTTATAGCAACAGAAAAAACACAAATAGACTGGTCACTGAGGCACCCCGTGTTTTCTGATTCTAGCCCCTGTCTGTATTCTTGGCATATACGCAGAATGATAACCTGACACTTCAGAGCACAGAACAACTTATCTACTCTGGGACACAATTTCAATACCAACACCAAAGAATGAAGATGAAAACAGTATCTTTGACTTGGAACCAGTAAGCTGGGGTTTGAATTCTGGCCCTACAAGCTCTGTCTCCTTAGTCTCTGCTCATTGGGAGAGACCTAGAGACATGGGATTTGCTGGCCCCCTTCCAGTCCTAAGAGTATATCAAAACATTAAAGGAACTATTCAGGAAATTAAATGTAAATCCAAGGATCATACAATGATACTGAAAATAGGCTAGGATGGGTTGAGGCCATAGCTCAGTCATGTAGTGGTTTTTTTTTTTTTTTTTTTTTTTGTCCAACATGTACAAGGTTCTGTGTTCAAACCCCAGAACTTTTCAACAAAGAAAAAGATGAAAGTACATATGGGTGCTAATTAGGGTTATCGTTTAATACCAATTTAAATTTGAGTTGAGGCATTTTTTTAAAAAAACAAAACAAAACAAAATGTCTTTGAGTATTCTTTTAACATTTTAGCTATTTTATTGTGTGTGTCTGGGTCTGAGTGCCGTAGTATACAGGTAGAGGTCAGAAGACAATTTACAGGAGCCCATTCTCTCCTTCCACCGTGGGTCCTGGGGATGGAACTCAGGCCATCAGGTTTGATGGCAGTCACCTTTACCACCAAGCTACCTTGCTTGTCTAGGTATCCCTTTTGAAATAAATTTACTTCTGCTATATAATGTGTATTTACATACCTACCCTAAGGGTTGGTGGCCAGGAAAAACCTGAAATACTTTTAGAATTCTATAGCTTTTTGCTTTTTAAATGTCTGCATGCCATAAGCCATGTGTGAGTTGGAGCGTAACTCAGTGGTTAAGGAGAAATGGCTGCTCGTGCAGAGGACACAGGGTTGATTCCATAGCACTGACTCGGTGGCTCACAACTGTCGGTCGTTCCGTTTGGCCTTGAAGAGCACCAGACATGCAAGTGTTGCACATACATATATGCAGGCAGAACACTCGTGCGCATGCATATTTGTTTTCAAATATGTTTTTAAAGTAAGTGGTATAGCCTCTCTTCTTAGTTTAAGAGCCAGGCATAGTGGCTGCATATGCCCAATTCTAGTGCTCAGAGTGCTGAGACAGGAGAATCGCTAGTTAGAGGAAACCTGGGTTATACAGGAAAGCTCTGTCAGAAAAAAAAAAGTTAAACCTCTCCTCCAAACCGGTAGAGAAATACATAGTTTTGACAATCCTCTGTATATTTTCTTCCTATCTCCTTCTCTCTCATTTCCCCCTACTCCGCATCTCCCTACTCCCCAAAATAGGGTCTTGCTATGCAGCCCAGGCTAGCCTTGAGCGTGGATTATCCTTTCCCAGTATTCCACTTATTGGGATTATAGGTCTGTACCACCAGCCCAGGCTGAAATTTGTTCCATGCCAACAGTAGGATCTACTTTTACCTTAGAATGTAAGTGGCATTCTGGATGAGTCTGGATCCCTGATTGTGCTGTTTGAGGTATTGTACACAACTCTACAAAACTTTGTATTTGGCTGAAAAGGACTCTTGCAAAAAATTTAATATTGAGAATAATCTTTTGTTATATTTGAAGCTCTCCTTTGACAAAACCTTTCATATTGCACAAAATGCCTTTTTTTAATCAATTTTTTCTCCACATGAAAAAATTAGGCAATTCAGTAAGCACAGAGAAAGAGAATATCAAGATACTAAAAGTTTTTTTTAAATAAGAAGAATAAAACACATTTTCTCTATCGTATTTTATGAAGTACGAGAATCACCACTCAATTGGAACTCAGCCATTAATTCATTTGCTCCTTATTTCCATACGTATTCTTCTTAAAACTAAAACTACCTTGATCATGGTTTTGATTACAAATCCCCAAAACAATTATGGAAATGATCTGTAATATAATAATATATTTTACTGACTGTCTCAGCTTTTTCATTCCAACAACTGAAACAGAGACAATTCTTTGCATGTTGAAATGTGTAATTATCGTGTATCCAAAAGGGAGGGTGTAATTTTCACATCTGATTACAAGGGAAGGGTGAGCTGCCTGGGTAAGCTTACACTTGTTTACAAAGAGCAGTACCTCTGATATTAAAAGCTCAAAACATGTAAACCAGAGAAACCCAGAGTAGCATGCACAAAAATGAACAAAAACCTTGTATTTTTCTTGGCCTAACTACAAAAACAGAGTCATTTTTTTTTCTGAGCATGTATCAACTACTGCTGAATGTAAGACTTAAACATTATTTCACTTTAAAGGTTCACTGGTGACTATACTACTATACTATACTGCTATCTGTTATAAAGCACAAACACTATTTAATTTAAAAAGCAAGCTCAAATCCGTTTTATGATTATAAACGTACATGATCAGTTTGAACTGCAGCCTGATTTTCATCTCAACGAGACACTTTTTCCTAAACGCAGTATCATTGCTTACAAGATGTACATTGTTTTTATCTCACAGCTATTTTTTTTTAAAGAAAAACTCCTGATTTACCTTTGATAAGATCAGCTTCTGCTCATGTGAACTTACATTTTAGACAAGTGGGACAGATGATATCAAGGAAAGCCACCGCTGTGATGGTGACTGTCAGCCAGTGAGATTAGAAACACGAAAGCATACAGCAGCAGAAAGGACACTCTGCAGGACAGGTGGGACCCTCAGGAGCAGTTTTGGATGATACACAATTGCTATTGCTGTGTCACTGTGGCACATTTTTCAAAGCTTAAAAAGATCGACAACGAGAATGAAGTGTGCCAAACCTACTGCACCTCACAAAATAAGCAACGAAGGGAAGTGAAGAGAAAAGAGACGAGAAAAGGTTAGAATTGACTTAGGAATAAAAGGCAATCGTATTTATGCTGAAAAGAATTCACTAGAATGTATTTGGTTATCAATTTAGCTTCACAATTATATAGAAGGTAATGTGTTAGGAAGCTATTAAGTTCTATAGGTTTTCAGATGCAGTGCTAACAGCAAGGCTATTTTGCTATACTCCAGAAATTAGGCTGATTTTCTTTTTTTGTAACTTGCAAAATCAAACTTTGAAAACAAAAGACTTCAATAAAGAACCCAAGCTAAACAAATGATTAAGATAAAAGAGTAAATACCATTAAAAAAAAAGTTACTCTGCGGAAAACCACTGGAGCCTGCATTCCCTTATTGCCTAAAGCATTTCAGCAGTGGTTGAAACTGGACTTTTGAAGGCACTAGAGCGGGTTCCTTTTTCTTTATAAGGATTTCACTGTGAGCCTCACAGTCAACTCTCCATTAAATCATAAAGGGAAACACCTAACATAAATGCCTCTCCTTTTCATCAGTGGGGGTGCTGGCCTGGGACCCCCGTGCAGGGAGGATGTCATGGGTGTGTCTGAAACCAGCCAGAAGTTCAGGGGACCCTTGCCAGTTTCTAGGTACCTCAGCAGCTCCCCTAACACCTCACTGCCCGCCCTCAGTACATCGATCGATGCCCAGTGCGCAGCACATTTTTCACTGGGTTGTTAGAGTACATTTGCTTATATTTCGCACAATTTTAATTTAACTGTATTGATCAAACTGAACACTCAATAAGACCCTAGACACCTTAGGCTTATTTAAATTAGTCGACGTGAAGCAACTGAGCTGAGGAAGTAAGTGGAAACTGTTAGGAGATTTAAATACAGTGGAACTCGCTTAAATAAATACCTGTTAATGAAATAAATCTATTGAATGAATTTATTCTCTCAGAATCAAATCAAAACACATAGAGTAACACTCGAGGGGCTCTCTGAATGGATACTCCGTAAGTGAATGAGCATCCCGAATAGACAGTTGTTCTCAAGAGGTCCACAGCATTTTCATGTTCTTCAGGCTTGCCAAAGCAAGTCAAAAGCCAGTTGACTTTGTCTAGGATACATTGTCATTCTTTGAGGTCAAGCAGCTTAAACCGCCTTCAAAACACCATTTAAAACATAGCTCTGGTCACACCGGGACAAACCCTCTACACAACTGAGTTTAGCCATTTGTCAGGCAAGTTACCCATGTTTAGTTAAAACAGAAAAGTATTTTAAATGTGTAGTTACCTACACAAGGCAGAAATAGACTGGTTACATCTTCAGGATGCTGTTACTTCTCCAGTGTGGCCTCAAAGTAGGATTTAAAAGCGCTGATGCTCTTGCTCTCATTGGCACATTCATGGGACTCAAAATAGTGTTCTGAGAGGAGTGTCTTTTTCTGTGACAACACACGTATCTTGACCCCCCCCCCACTAACACATCTCGAGTCTCACAGGCAGTGCTGCTAACTGCAGGCACGTTGGTGTGCGCTGTCTCTCTCAACTTCCACAGCTTCCTCCCATGAGCTGTTGTGGGACCACATCTTTAACTGATCAGGTCTCTCTCCTCAGCGGCCTGACCTATGTGGTATGCTATTAAAATGATGGAAAAGGGGGCAGCATACGTTGAAATCTTAAAGAAACTGTGCCTATTTCAAATTCAGCGGGCACACCGTCCACAGAGGGTTTTTTTGTTTTTGTTTTTTTCAGGCCCTCCTTATGTAGTGTTGCCTTTAGAGGGCCTTGTTTATTTATCTTTTTCCCCTGGCCTAATAAAAGATATTAGCTCTTTTCTCAAAGCAAGAAACAGTCCTATCATGAATCAGGCAACTAGTGGGAAACTGCTGGCCGGGTCTCACCCCACTAAAATTGTAATCTATACTTTGTCTTTGAGAATTAAGGAGAAAATGCATATCAGCAGAATCTCCTCTCTATTTCATTTATAAATTACAGGAATGATGCTATTATATATTATTAATTTCTGCTGTTCTCCAACTCTGCTGCAGCAGTGAGCTGCGGATGTTGGAACGGTGTAATTATGTTCTAGTAGGGTAGCCATCCGTTTCCTTTCAAAAATTTACAGGATTCTTAATCACGCTGCTCATTTGGGCGCGCAGCAGCGAGGATGGCGGAACACAAACAGGGCACGTTCGTTTACATAGGAACACCTGCTTAGAATGACAGCAGATGTCAGTCAGTAAGCAGGACACAAAAGGAAAAAAAAGATCAACAACAGCAAACTCACACCATTTTGATTCGATGCAAGAAAACCTTTGCCGAAGTGATGGCAGTGGTGGATATTCCTTCCGAAACACAAACAAGCTTTGGAATCTCAAGTCTGGCCCACCATTCACATGTCTTCAGAGAGAAGAGGAGTTTTGCCTTTTCTTGCATTCTGAAGTGGACTCTTATTCATTCTTTATTCTTTGACGAAATCACTGAAGTTTCTCTGCCTCACCTTTCTGACTAGTAAATAGGCGGAGGGCTAGCATATTCTAAATGAAGATCCTGTGCCCATATGGTCAAGCAATGGAATGATAAAGCCCTGGCTTTCAGCTGACTTAGCTCGAATCCCAACTCTGTCACTTAACTGTCATACGATGTCAACCTTACCAAGCCACAATTTTCTGATTTATAATATCTGCTCATAAAATTAAATAAGACAGTATACAATGAGCTATCGCGAGATAAGAGATGCTGGCGATTGCATCAGAGTAGGGTCATTACTAGTATGGTCATGAGCATTATGTTGATACTCACTGGGCTTTCTTGTAATAAACAACATATCGTGTATTGAAAGACTGGAGGAACTGGCACCATGCAGTGTCTCATGGACATGACCACCATATACTGTAGTATTCTGATGTGCCTGGTTCTGCAAGGATGGTGTCAGAGAGCCTACTACCGTTTCTTTGTAATGACGGTGCGGCCCTTCATTTTCACTCTGTTTTCTGAGATCCATGCTGAGTCACAGGTTTTTGGGCTGCCCCCTCCTTGAAGAAGCACCCCACTGGAAGTGGGGTGCTTTCCACAATTTGACACAATGAAATGAAGCCATGTAAGAGGAGCTATTAGCTCATACCTCATCTTCCTATGCCCACTCCACCCTTACAACTTGCACACCAAATTTTAAAGGACATTTTGGCTTACTTTGGTATTTTCACATCCTTCTTCTTCCCCATAATGCTTAAAATTCAAAATGAAAGAACAGCTATCACACATGGGCAATGACTAATTTTCCTAAGGAATTTTAGTATTCGGAATGTGTCTGCTTGTGCAGGACTGTGCAATAAAGGCTCCCTGAGTATGCATTGACTTGATACCCAATAATGGCTGCTAAGGAGCCGTTATGTAGTGCTGTGTCAATGATCCGTGCATTGAGGACTCCCTGAGTACGCATTGATACGATAGACCGGAACGGCTCGGAAGAAGCTGTTATGGTCTATCATGCCATTGATGTGCAGATATTGGCAGGGCCTCTGGCCCTTCCATGGACGTTATGGAGTCTCTGAAGGAATGGTGGTGGGTGCCATCAGGCAGATAACAGGAGCTTCATTTTTTCCCTTCTCCTTGGGCTTACTTCAAAAGACTTAGCTGAGAACGGGTGTCTACTAACTTGAGTGGTCCCAGCTAATGTGAGAAAAGCAGGAGCAGGAGATAGAAACATTTTGCCTCTTTAACCTAATGCCTTAGAAAATGTCTTAGACACTTGCATTGTTAGTTGGGAAAGGAGGGGCAAAAGTTAAGAGAACATTTTTGTCAAGTTTTAAAAGTTTTCTCTTTTCCGTGTTACGAACTCCATGTGGTACATATACTTGATACTGGGCAGGCTTTCTGTTATTGTGATGGAAGGGGTACTTCTGAGATCACAATATTTAATATGTGTAAACAGCGATGCCTTTTTATCTATGGTTTTAGGAGTTTCATAGGTACTCAAACCTCAACATATAAAAAATGGTTCAAAAACCTTAGGAAGCAAAGATGTCCAAGAATAAAGTTTGGATTCACACATGCTTTACCAAGTTCAGGCACTAATTAATTCACTTACGGCATTTACATGCCCCTCTTCAGATACTTACAAAGAACACGGGGAGTATAAATTCCCTATTCTGTACAAGATTTAAAATGCTCTTCCTTAAAATTTGAAGCTATACTCTAAATTGCTTTCCATAGTACCAACAGGGAGCCTCATTATGAAGTACTATATTTGACCACCTTCTTTACATTTTGGAGCTGTAGGTTTTGAATATTTCTGGTATGCCTAACAGAATCAAACAGAATGTTTTAATCAGTCCTATTAACTAGCCTATCTACAGAGTTGCATGGCCAACACATAGGCAAGAGACACCCTTGCATCTTATTTTTTTGCTGTCTCCCACGGGTCATAAGGAAAGAGAAACCTGAGATGCCTGAGCACAGGATAATGGCAAAGGCTTGCAAAAACACCCAAGTGCCTTCCTAAACAGGATGACAGGGACAAAGAAACAGTTAGATTAGGCAGAAAATAGCAAGGATGATTCTGCATGCTCATTTCCTTGAGAAGAAGAGAGTCCAACTTTCAAAATGACATTTGGAACTGGAGGAAAATCCTCACCCCTGGCAGGTTGACTAGCAACCACTGGCTGGAGGAAAGGAGACCTCATTCAAGATGAGATAAAGCAGAAAAATAGAGGAAGAGCATTTAACACAAAACGCCTACTACATGCTTGCCACCTGACCCATCACTACTATTTCTTCACAACCCTAGAACTTAGGTTTTACTGTGACAAATAGAGACACTGTCAGGTTGAGCAACTTGCCCCAGGTCACACGCTGGTATGAAAGCTGAAACCAAAACTGAGCTCAGATGTCCAAAGCCTCACAATTCTTGAATACCCACACTGCCTGTCAGCTTCCCTGACTCAAAGGTCTCAAAGGTGTCATCGAGACAGGCATGGGGGATGAAGGGGGAGAAAAAGAAAACAAGGTAAAAAAAGAAAGGCAGACAGCTAGTTGATTTAAATACAAACCAAAATATTCCAAATTCAAATTGGCAAAGCTAACATGAAATAGAGTTTAAAATAGTGGTAATACGGGGGCAGAGTTTTCTAGCTATTATAATATATCCTAATTTCTTAATGCACTTACTGGCTTTAATTGAGTTACTTCTGTATGCCAGGTGCTGAACCATTCACTGGTACTAAAGGCAAGCAACACTGTCCTCAAGCGTTTACACACTTATGCAGAGACAAGTAAGAACCAGATATTGAGTGCTGTGATAAAGGTTAGCACAGAATATATTATTTGAGAAGTGTTTTTTTTTTGGGGGGAGGAGTGGGGTGGGAGGGAGTAGTTCTAGAAGAGAAAATACATGTATACTTCCTGAAAATGAGGCACTAAAAGGCCATGTCCACCAACGCGACTCTTCCCTCCTCCTCTTCTTTCTCCTCCTTCCCCCTCTGCCCCACTCTCTCCTTCTTCCTCCCTTTACTCCTCTTCTTTCTTTTCCTCTCCTTTTTCCCTCTCCCTTCTCTCCTCTAATAAATAAATATCTCAGGCTATTGTTGCTTCCTCTTCTCAAGAGTGTTTCATCAGAACGTAGACACTGACCTCTCTCATCCTTGTAGGATTGCTGGCAGTCTGAGTGGCCACGCCTTGAGAGACAATCAAAATTGAGCATTTTCTAGACATCGCCTTGAGAATTTTGTTCTGCCATTTCAGTAGATCATTTAAATAAGTATTGTGTTCCCACTCCCTTAAGTTTAAGAACTGGAGCTCAGAGAGGTTGAGAAGCACACTTGAGGCAACACAGTAAATGACTGAATTAGAAGAATGTAGATGTGTGTCTGAATTTTCTATTCTTTAGATTCTGCTGAATGCTCTACTTGAGTGTAGAAGTGAGGAGAGGGTAAGAGTGCTGTAAGAGCAGGAGAGAGGACTGGGCTTCACTACTAATGTAAGTGAACGAACCAAAACATGTTCTTTCATCAGGGTCTGGGTAGGAGAAGATGAGAACACAGGCCTGAGATGCATCTCATGGGAAGGAGGAAAGAGAGGCACTGGTTGGTTCATCTCTGCGTGGACCAGTCAACAGCATTAAATTCCATCTTCAACACGCTGCACCAGGAATCGTAAAAAGGCATCTTGAATTCACATCCAGTTCATATCACTTATTGTCCAAATCCTACTATCTGGGAGTTTAATTTACAATAGTGTGGTCTATTTTTTTTTTGAGCTGTCAAAAGTCTAATAAAAAGAGGATGCTTGATACATGCACTGAGAAAATTTTGTTGAGGACAGAATGCTCAACTCAAACTGTGTCCTTAGGTCGGCAGAGGCGGAGTCTAGACTGGGCAAACAGTATGTATCAACTGCAACAAATTATTTACTGGGAACCTACTGGAGGCCCACTATCCTGTTTATTATCTGTATCTATTAACAGACTTTGATTGCAATGACAGTTCTTAACAAGGGTTTTAAAAACTGACAAATTTTTTCTATAATGTAAATTAATTTCTAAAATATATAAAGATCACTGCACCTATTCCCTTAAATTCTAAACCTTTTTAAAAAAAGTAAACAATGTAGGAATTGTATCTGCAGTTTTTAAAGGGCTGCTGTTCCTTTAATGCCCAGCTGGTTTTGAGATGTAATAAAATTGACATATTGATTCCTTTGAATTTACAAATGCCTGTTTCATAAACTCCATCTCCAAAGCCTAGGCATCTTTAGAGCACTGTCATTTTTTTTTTCCAAATGGATCAATTATGTGCCCACGTAATCCTGTTACCTGTGAAATCCATGCATACTTCTCCCATTTGCTGCAGTTCCCAGGCGGACAAACCTGCATTATGTACGCATAAACAAACAGCGCATTTCCCTGATATTAGAGATTGTTTTCAAAGTGAAAGGCATCTCTTGGGTCTTTTACTCAAAAGAGAGGAGAGGAGAGAAGAGAATGGGGAGAGGACAGAGGAAAGTGGTGAGAAGGAGAAAGAAAGGGGGAAGCAAAGAAAAATTCTGCCTGTTATTTCAAGTAACTTCAGCCTGTGTGCCACCCTGTGTGTGCGCGCACACACACATACCAAGAACATGCATATGTATGTGTTGTAGAAAATATTTATACTTTTCGTTTCTAAGAGTGCTTTTTAAATTACAGGGCTTTGCTGTGCTAAGTTCTTTATCTGCTCCGAGAAGCAGATTCCTCATTTTAATCTATGCAGGCTTATCACATTTTTTCTGTCTTTTTCCTTTGTTGATAATTAGTTATTTAAGGGCAAGATACTTTGGAACAGTTGAAAAAATAAAATGGAAACCCAAAATAAATTAGGTTCTAAAGTTTGCAAGTGTCTTCAAGGGGAAAAAAAAATTTGCTGTAACACTCCACAGTGGCGCAGAGACTTTCTTTAAACACACAGTCCTTTATTGAAACAATTGTAGATTCTGCTCCACTACACAAGGAGGGAACCGCCTCAGTGAACTAACAGGCCTTTCCCTTACCTTAAATCTGTAAGAGCAAATTGGAGCTCATGCAAGCATATTTGCATATTCACGTGTGGACACACCCACCGGTTACAAATTGCTCCAAGAAGGCTTATGTGTGAATATTCACACCAACTGTGGGCCTAGAATCTCCTTGCATAAAAACAACAAACAAATGCGCTTTTGTCTGTATGTGAACTCCCTGTGTGAGCAAAGTACTGTGTATGTTCTGCACCAGAGATATGAATTCTTGCTTCATTCTTTCAGCCTGTGCTGAATCTGATTTTCCTCACTTCACTGGGCACCCAGCAGTCCAGTTACACTACACTTGCACTCTACAATTTGTCTCTAAAAGATTCCCCAAATCACAAAACATCTTTTCTGCCATCCAGTGTGCTCCCCATATGCAGAAAAAGATGGTCTGAAAAATTGGGTTGTTCTTGGAGCCCTGTGGCCTGGCCCACCGCTGCCATTGTGAGGCAGTGGTTTTAAAGATAAATGGCTGCATGTTAACCAGATTTGACATGCTGTATAAAGGCAGGCACCTTTGGTCCTATGACACAGCCAAACAGAAAACACAACAAGCACGCCTGGAAAAGATGTCCAACATGAGTGAAAGAACAACAATTTGTCACATCGTTGTTACAAAACACTAGCAGCTTTGGGGGTTGCCTCAGGACAAGAGATAAGGCAGTGTGGAAAATCTGGAAGGTTGAGGATGGAGAAATCTTAGGTAATGGAAGAGTTAATTCAGAAAAGGGAATAACAGACACTGTAAAGGGATTCTTTTTGTTTGTTCGTAGGGGGGTCTTATGTCATGAACTAAGCCAGCCACTGTTCCAGGGGCTGGTAAGCTGCACTGCTTTGGATAACTATCTATTAACCATCTTTCCAAACTCCCATAGATGGACATTCTAGGACCACTTTCTCAAGGGTTGACACTCATCTTTCTTTTTCTCTTTCACAGTGACTTGCTGATGAGTAAGAAGAAGGCTTCTGAGGATGAACAACTCTTACACCTCACTTATTCTCATATTCATCCTGAAATAGAGAATCCAACGGCCTCACTGTAACTTTTCAACTGCTGTGTTTCCTTTTCTGAATGTCCCTTCAGCAGTGATCACTGCTGCCTGTAATTCTGGAAATTCCATGGCTG
This sequence comes from Pachyuromys duprasi, assembly GCA_028658305.1. Taxonomy (NCBI): domain Eukaryota; kingdom Metazoa; phylum Chordata; class Mammalia; order Rodentia; family Muridae; genus Pachyuromys; species Pachyuromys duprasi. The sequence goes on along the minus strand of CM053752.1, from coordinate 94,875,653 downwards.
TAGTAGCGTTTAACCACAGGCTTTCTTCCTGGCCCTGGGCTTACGCCCTTCTAGGCTTTAACTTCCCATCTGTAATAAGATCAGTGAAATAATAGTACCAATCTTAAGGAATCACTGACAGAAAACAGAGAGATTTTTACGCACAATTTCAAAGGCATTCTAAGTGCTTTATCGGTTTCCCACCAGTGTGGGTGTGACAGTTTCCTGAAGGTACCAGACACCTGTTATGAAATATAAAGCACAAACTTGTGACTGTCCTTTAAGGAATGCCTCACAGTCTCATCATCACCTATTTACTAGAGAAAATCCAGAATTATATGCTTGGAGACACTTATATTACAATTTACTTTCACAGACTCGATATAAACTCATCCCTTCCCATGTGCTCTGTGTTCCAGACATCTTAGATGGCTGGCAATGCTTGGTCTTTTAGCCCTTTGGGTCCTCAAATGTTTGTTCATGCCATCCTCTTGGCCCAGGACACTTCCCTTTACTCCACTTTTAGACCCCATGTTGTATGACAATACTTCCCACCACAGCCAACTTGCCAGGAGGTCTCCCCTTACCACCTGCTCCCAGATCCAGTTATGCTGTTTTCGGTAGTCTTTTCCCACAGGATACACAGTTTCATCTAGTACAATCATATTCCTATCACTGGTCCAGCACCTTCTTTGCCACTATAAGATGAGCTTTGTGGCATCCGGTAATCCCAAGAATAGTGCCTGTGGTCACTAGGCGGGCTGAGTGCAGAACGAATGAACCCCATAAATTCTTGCTGAAAGACCAGAGGCCTGAAAAGCACATAGTGACATACTACTTGATCATTTCTACAAGAAGGAGGAGGAGGAGGAGGAGGAGGAGGAGGAGGAGGAGGAGGAGGAGAAGAGTTTACTTTCTCATGATGCAGAGTTCAGGAGACAAACTGAGAAGAGGTTAAGGGTGAAATTCAGTTGGCAGAGTGCTTGCCTAACCTGTGCAAGACCTTGAGCTTGATTCCTAGCACAGCACCAAAGCAGGCATGGTGCTTCTCACTTGTAATCTCAGTGTTTAGGAGGCTGAGACAGAAGGGTCAGAAGTTCAAGTCCAACCTCGGCTACACAGTAAGTTTGAGGCCAACCTGAAATACATGAAACTTTGACTCAAAAAAAAGAAAAGCATTTTCTTTTATGAATCTGACATCAGTCTCAAAGACATGATGCTTCTAGGGATAGTGAATAAGTCAAGTACTCTTACATGGCAAACTTTGAAAAGAAAAGACTTTAAGAAAGAAAATTTGGGAGCCTGAGGAACCAAGCGGCCCATGCCATTTCAGAGGAAGCTGATGTCTCCTAAGAATGGGACAAGAGACTAGCCAGAAGGAGCTTGTCTGAAAGATGCTACCCCTCTCCCCATCTAACATAGGAGCATTTTCCTAGCTAGGTAAGCTCCACATGGCCCTGGTTGCTGATAGGGCATCAGAACCGAACACAAAAACTCAAGGAGAACTCTGCTGTAGATTTTTCAAGACTCTGAGGGGCCTGGAACTCTGTTGACATCTGTGACTGGCTAAGCTTTGGGACCTCTTTTGAACACAGAACCAGAACAGCCTGGAGCCCATCACAGCACTTCCTCTACTCTACCACTCCCCTGAAATCTGAGCCAACCTCTACCAAGTGTAGGTATTAATTTTGGGAACCTAGGAGTTGGCCTTTGAGGAGTTCTGCCCCCTCTGCCCTCACTGAAGGTAGGCTGTAGTAGAATATGGAACCATGAAGCTAGGCAGTGGTGGTACACACCTTTAATTCCAGCACTCAGAAGGCAGAGGCAGGCAGATTACTGTGAGTTAGAGGATAGTCTGGTATACAAAGTGAGTCCAGGACAGCCAGGGATACACAGAGAAACCCTGGCTCATAAAAAACAAACAACAACAAAAATTACCAAACCATGGTTATCACAATCAGTGGGAAGCAGGAGCTGGTGAACAGAAAAGGATCATGGAATTAACTGTGATGTTTCAGGTTTCATTTCCTCCCCCGTAATGTTAAATGGCAGTCAGATTTAAATATGGGAGAAGTGATGACCTGCTACTTAGAACAACCAGCTGAGTTGCCACCCCCCCTAACCTGAACATTTCATTTGTATTCTAAAATTGACAAGGATGGGCCAACAGGAAAGATGTGATACCAGATCTGGAACAGGTAACATTACCCCATATATAGAAGGTTCCTTATTTTTCATCCCTCCCTCCCCCTATCCCAGCGAAAATGTCAGGGACACCCAAAAGATATCTTCAGAGTGAAACCACAGCCTTTTTGTGAAGAACCATGTTGGATATTTTACATGAAATAATCTAATGACTAAACTACTCTACAGCAGCTAGCATGTTATTTGGAAGAGTTTACCTGAATCAAGAGAGATCATTATACAGAATAGGAGAGAGGAAAGGATGCTTAGGAAGCCCACACGCCCATGGGGTCAGAGCTGTCCAGGCAGCCACTTGGACTCATATTTGGGTTTCATTTTTAAAATCTTTACATTGTTAGAAGTTAAAAGTTAACTTTCTCACAGTAGCAAGAGATTTTGAAGGCTGAGTTTTCCTCATTTTAGCAGTATAACTAAAAGTAAAATCTAGATGTATAAGTATAAATAATTTAAAATAGCATCTAGATGAAAAATTTGCTCGTGGGCCAAAAGAGAACAGTTGAGTTATATTGCTGATATTGTTCTTTGTTAGAAAGTGGAGTCTTAGCTGAAATAAAGGAGATATAAATAAATGGAATTCATGTATAGAAAAAATTGTTTCTAGAAGTAATTTTTAACCAACCTCCCAGGTTATAAGGAATAACAATGATGAAAATTATTTTTTAAATGGCATCACTATTATAAGTTTCTGTTTCTTCCTTAAACTTTAACAATTAAGTTTTAAGTTGTATTTGTTGATTTTTTTTCCAGAGGTACCACCCGTACCCATGAAGAGATTTCCCTCTAGTTTCTGTTGGAAAGATAGGAAGTCTTTGCAGCAAACCAGATGCACACCCAATACACAGACCTGCCCCCTGTAACAACCTTAGGCCTGAGATTTGTGCTGCTATGTTTCTTACTCTAGGTCTGTGATAAGTGTAACGTGGGAAGTAAAAAGCTGATGGACTGTCCCATCTAGGGCAGCATCTATTCAGCATTTGGTACAAATGGGAGAAAAAAGATACCAAATGCATGGATTGATTTTCAAATTACCTCAATATTTTGAAAACATTTTCACCTGCATGCTGAGAACGCTAAGAAAGGCAAGGAAGGCAATTGTGCCTTTGTACAGCCTCTACTGCATTCATTTATAAATTACCTCATCACTGACTGAAATTAACACTGATTCTTACAGGCAATTTCTCAATTTCCAATGCTAATTACATTTTTTTTACTTTTAAATTCTGTACCACCTGTTTTGGGCAAGACATCTTAGGCAGCGCGACCGCATTTAATCACAATTTTAATTAACCGCCCTGTAGATGTGAAAAAGAAGCAATTATAATGTAGATGAATGATGATTTTTCTGCATTAAATTGTTTTGTTTCCCTGGTATGTTGATTGTAACAGAGCACACAAATACAGTAACTGTACAATTTTTTTCTATTGTAATTTAGTAATTGTTTTTGGAAAACCAGTTTGGGAATGAGTGACTTCATCTGTTTACAAATTGATTGATACTGTTCACTCGCTGATTGCTGCAGCGTATATTTTGGTATTGCACAGCCTAGCATAAAATATAATTAGAGATACGCAGGCTTTGCAGCACCATTTTGGAATCTGAAAATCAACTGTAACTGAAGTATGTTTTCCTTGAGCATACTAGTATCAGCTAGGGCTGATGAAATGATAAGGAAAACAATGCGCTTCCCAATTCTACTACTAGTAGAAATCCTTGGCTTCAATCTGATAGTCTAATGTGGTAAGGTTATGAATTAGTCTGTACTAGGCCTGCAAGCTGGGGGCTGGCAAGTCTGAAGCTCAGATACAACTCCCTCAGATCTATATCACAAGAAGCAACACAAGAAGGTAAAGAAACAACAATGGGGGGAAATAGTGATTGCTTTAGAAATGGAAGGATTGTTTTTGCCACCCGGCCACAATACACTATTCTATCTCATCTCTACACTATGGTGCAATGAGATCAAATTCATGCTCCTGGCTTGCAGATATAGTTCATTAAACCCGTACCTCAGTGCAGATAAATTCAAAGATCTTACTTATGTGAAGCAGAGCTTGCTCCTTTCTCGGCTAGGAATAGGGATGCGGGGGTGGGGCGGGCCTGGATACTTGCTTCTGAAACCTTATGTCAACCTTATGCTAAGTAGAAGGTCTATGCTTTGCTACTCTCTCATGAATTAGAAATCCCTCCAGGGATGCCCTAGATTAGCATCATACCAAACCCAGTCCCAGGGACACTCTCAGTTAATGCACTTCATTGGTAGCACAGGGCTGGTGTCTCCCTCCAATCATCCTCTGAATAGCTCTGAAATGTGCTCACTTGGAGGAGTCCTGAGCTAGGCCATTTCTGCCTGCCTGGAAAAAAGGGGAAAAAGGCCATGTAAGCAATTGTGGCTGCTCAAAGGAAATGTTTACGAGATGTTTCTTCTGCTGTGCTTCCTTTTGTATCCCATTCCTCAGAAGACCCTAAACCAGGACGGTTCACTGAAAAGTAAAAAGTCACATTGGTCCTAGCCACGTGTTGGTTTCAAAACATAGTTGGGGGTCTTGGTTTCATGTAGAGCAATTTAAAGATAGAATGATAAAGAGATGAGTTGCCAAGACAAAGCAGATAATATCGAGATGGGGTTGGGGCAGGAGGACTATTGGAGTCAAGTTCAGTTTGTGTGTCTCTTTATAAATAGCTGACAACAAAGTGTTAATAGGCAGTATCAAACCTGATGCCAAAACTCACTTTGTATATTCACAAAATATCTGCCCTATTGGTATGTTAAAAGGTCAAGTCTTTTGCCAGTTTGAGATTACATGTCTAAATCTTGTTCATACCTATGGGGTCTGCACACAGAAATTTGTGTGGAGGGTAAAGACACAAGGCACAGAGCATTCTCTAAATTATGGTGCACACAAGCATCTTTCCTATGTAGGATGCTATGCCAAAACTAGCCATTGAAGCTAACCCTTGCCTAGACAGCTCTATCTGTGTAAGAAGCACTGAGTACACTAATGACCTCTGAGCAAAAACGATGGTGGTGGTGGGAACTCATGTCAGTCAGTTACACAGCCAATGCTAGGAGAGTGTGCTCAGGCAGGTGGGGGGGCTTTACCTGGGAGATTCCATCTCTCTTTCTCCCTTTTTGTACAGTCTCCTGCTCATTAATAGTGGAACTTTTATGCAGCTGTGCATTTCTGTCTTCTTTGTCACCTTCCCCACCTTCATAACAGCTCTGCGGAAAGATGCTGCCTTATGAATGAAGGTAAAAATAAGCCTGAATATCTCAAATTACAGCTTCTTTACATAATGAAAAGGGAGTGTTCTGGCAATACACTTCAACTTTTATATATATGTATATATATATATGTTTGTGTGTGTATATAAACACATACATGTATATGTGTGTGTGTAAAGTTGTTCTAGCATTAATGCTCATTTGGAAGTTTCTAAAAGTGGTAACATCTGTGCTCCTGATGGCAATGCCATCCCCACCAACCTTTCTTGAAGCCATTTATCTTGGAGAGAAAATAAAGTACCTGATCCCAGGCCTGAGCCAGTGTGAGCTCCCTGCATCTTCACACTCTGACCCACCGCGTTCCTTTGAGCAGCTAGCTGCTTCCCATGGCTACCTCCTCAATATAAACTCGCTAACTAATCTCTTAGCAAACACTTGAAGCAAACCTGGAGAGAGGAAAAAGGCAAAGGGAGAACAAAAACCAGCCAAGATAAAACCCAAGACCCATTCAACAGGACACTGGAAACTAAATTTAGTACCAAACTTAAGATTTCTTTTGAAGACTTGTCTGTTGTCTGTGGAGCAGGAATTTTTGTAGCCACAGTTTTATTTTTAAGCCTC
>CM053752.1:94852124-94867124 GCA_028658305.1 Pachyuromys duprasi | reverse complement strand
GACAAGGAAAGCAAACTGCTTTTCAAACGCTTAAGTAAGGTGGGAAAAGGGCAAATTGGCAAAAGTTTAAAAGCTCAGTTTAGTTTCATTGAAAAAGACCAGATAAAGCCTGCCAGAAAAAGGGCTCTGCCTGTAACCTCAGAGTTCTGATTCCTAAGATGTAGGGAGGGCCAATAATCAGTCACCCCTGACACCTCAGCAAACCTTGCCCACCTCTCTCCACTGTCAACTCCAAGTATGGGGGAGGGGAAGGAGGTGGACCTGGGACTGGGGGAGTGGCTGTGGAGGTCGCTGGGACTGGTTGAAGCCAGCCTGTCTCTGCATTTATCACTCTGTCCTGGAGGAGGTGTTTGTTCAACTTAGCAGTTTGACAGCACAAAAACACTGTGGCCAGAAACCCTATCAAAGAACCTACTGACACGTATCATTTGTGGTGTGGGCTTCATGGGACAAGGCTACCTCATTTTTTATCTGCACACGTATAAAGCATCACAGACCTCTAAGTATTTAGTATAGTTTTAAATCCCCCCCCTTTTCTCCTAAACACTATTTTAAAAATACCATCTTTAGATAGGATTCCAGAACACTGTTTTTTTTTTCTTTTCTTTTCCATAATAACTTGTAATCAATTTAGAATACTCTGTATTGAGGTAGGTACTATTGAAGGAAAACAGCTTAAAAGCATAGAGCTAATAATTTATCCTAAATAATACACTTAAGCTTAGATTACTAGGTACAAGTGAATTTTGCCAGGTAGCACAGAGGACACTTTTTCCCTCCAGAAATCCTGCAGTAAAAGTCTGCATCAATTCTTCCCATCTGCTCCTCTTCTTTAAAGGTGGCTCGTTTATGCGGTGGGTCTTATTTATAGTAAAGGCTAAAGAGAAAATGAAGCAGAGTTTGGGTCCTTGTGAGCATTAATGTTTGTGTGTATACAAGAATGTGTGTGCACATGGGCTGGATTTAGTCTTCACATTTTGTTAGCAGAGCAAAGGTGATGGGAAATCTTTAGGGGGCAAACATTTTGCTTCTAGATATTTCCCATTTAGTGGGTCTATTTATTATGAAAACACAGCCTACTGAGTTCTTTCTGTGTAAACCTCACCTCTTACAGCTGAGAAATCTCATAATGTGAAACACTTCCATTGATGTGCTTGGTGTAGAAAATAGAAACAGGTACTTCCAAGAATAGGCAAATTGCAAAGTTTCCTTGATTACAGTTACTTTGATATGCAAGAGAATATAAATACAATTTAAGCTAGTAAATAGTGAAAGCTGTATGCTGAATTTGTGGATCACGTGGGCACTGACTGCTTGAAATGTACTCGTTTGTGTGTGAGGGGGAAAATCGCAGATCTACATAGCATAATGTTTTAATTTGTTGATTTGTTACTGGTTTCTTATTTGGAAGAGGGAGTGGTTACTTCCTTGTTAGAAACATTCCCCCCACCCTCATCCCCATCTCTAGGATTAATTAGGAAATGTGAAACAGTCTGTAAAGAACAAAACCTGATATTTTGTCATATAAGCAATGTAGCTATTACTGGTTTTTATGTGGAATGTGTCTTGTTGTCATGGCAAATCATTACGGGTAATTACTTATTCTCCAAAGAAAGAAGTCATTTTACTTCTGTCACCTGAGATTAATTTTTTAAAGCTTCTTCTGTATCTTGGAGATTTAAAAATCACATCTTCCTTTAAGTTAAGTTGGGTAAACTGACAAATTCTGTATTTACTGTTTGATAGAAAGAATCCCCTCATCTAAATGAGATGTAAAAATTTTTAACCTCAAAATATTCCAGTTAAGAACCATCCTCTTCAAGTTTATAGAAGAATTGTGTGTGGACAAAGGTAGAACAACACACATGTACAAAAATGAAGAAGAACCCCCAAGTGGTAGTCACACTAGAATGTAATCTTTGAGCCGATTGAATTGGGAAGTTATCTGAGTCTTAATTTTGTAGTCTGAATAGGAGAGGTAAGTTGGATATGTACCCTGATAGTTCTGTCTCATCTTCATGTCACGACAGCAAGAGAGCCGACTGCCAGCCATCGTGATTCCTTTATGATGAGTGCAACCCTCAGTCGAAAAATGAAAGCAAAGTTCCAGTCAGGTCCTTTTGGGAGTGTTCTCTCCTCTCTACCCTATACATCAGAACACTTGCGTTTCTGAGACTGGTTTCTAAGGTCCATGTTCGTGTGCAAGCAAGCCTGCAGTGCCCACTGTTACTGGGCATGCCTTTATCAGCTCTCGTACTTTCTTGGGTCACAAACACATGGTTATCTGATGAAACATTGATCATCTTCCTTCTCCTTTTCTATCCAGCTCCTGTAACTTTCCTGTCAGAAGCCTTAAAAAAAATCTGCATTTACTGTTGCTGAGAAGAGAGAAAGTTTAACTTCTGGGTTGGCAATTGGAGAATAATTCATGAGCAGATTTCTAGCAAATGATATGATTTGCTAAATTTTGGTCTTTGATTTATATTTATGTACTCCTGCTACTGCTATAAGGTTGTGCCAGCCTCAATTAGATCATGAATGAGATCATTTTAATTCAGCCCCCAAACTGTGACCTGACCATGGTCTGAAAGTGTTCAAAAAGTAATTTTAAGCCTCCTTTTGCTTTGAAAAGGAATACTGCATGCTTGGTCGTTCATACAAATAACATAAAACTTAATTATTGGATGATTTGGCAGAGGATCATCTTGCCAAACAACAGTCAATGCCAGCTACTGTGGTCCTGGCGCTGCCCAGGCCCTAGCCCACAGCCCCCTTGTGTATGGGTGTTTGTTCATTGTGTCTTAGGGCAAGATATTTCAAATAGGATTCATGGATCTAGGATGAAGGGCACAACCTAAAGGGTGTACCGTATTTATAACTCCAGTTAAAAAATGCTGTCTCACCTAGAAGGGAAGTAGATCCGCGCTGTCAAATCACCAGGAGGCTGTGACAAAGGGAGCTTGCAGCCTGACACACGGTGTAACAACATAGCAAACACCTTTAATTCTGTCATGTCTCATACCCTTTACTTTCTCACACATTTATGGCTGCTGGAACGTTGACACCTACACTCTCTTTCAAAACTAAATAAGGCGATCTTATTTAAGCCCAAATGCAACACCTGTAAAGTTATTCTTGTGCCCAACAAAAAATAACCATTAACTCCTTCCTTATAAAAACCTCCCTCTGCTTGCTTTGGAAAGTCTCAAGCTGGTAGCGGTGCCCAAGGGCCTGACTCAGAGGCTCACAGGACCTCTCTAGCTCTGACAGATAGGCAAGACTTCCCCCTCCCAAAGATGCTGTGGCTGAGACACTGTCACTATCCAACTGGCCTTTGCAGCTTTTCAAGTAGAAGCCCCTTTCTTCATCACAAACTTCTGGTATCTTTCATAGTAAAGAGAGAGGCCCCAGCTGCTTCATTCCCTCTAGCGACCAGAGTCTAATATTTTAAAAGCTAGAAATGAAAATAGCTTTTCTAAAGATATTTCTTGGAATATTTAATGTGCTGCCTTGACTCCTTTTCTCTATCTTTTTTTTTTCCTTGCCAATTATAAACCACCATTTGGAGGGCTTATGAGCAATGTAAGTCCACCTCATCTAATTAAACCACATTGTTTTAAAAGCTTGAACAGTTTGCATGTCTACAAGACTTGTCTGAATAATAAACTGCTAGAGCCAGAATTATGAGTGTCTTTGGAGAGCCAGCAATTCACGTGCTGAGTGCAAAGGGCCAGGCACTCAAAGAGTTAACCCGCATTGCTGGGGTAGGTTAATATCACAGCTGCCTGGTACCTCACTTAACAAAAGCCTCCTTTTGCAAACAGACTTCCACCCCCCCACCCCCAGTGTCCAAAGGTGTTTACTGAAGTAAATCTGCCTAAATCCTTCATTGCTTGAGTCATGGGGGTGGATAGGAGGGGTGGAAGGTGTAGGGCTAATCTCTTTTTGTAAATTCTGTAAATCTTCTGGGAAAAGGGGGGGGGGGAATTAGGAATCTGTGTCACATGCAATGTACAATTCCTAATGTGTCCATTCCTGTGCTCTCATAAGTGAAGTATACTACATAGGTATGGGAAAAGCCACCCAATACCTAAGAATCCTCTGGTAGTTGTTGTTGTTGTTGGTTTTTTTTTTTTGAAAGCTTGTATGTCCAAAGTTGTGTGTGTGTGTGTGTGTGTGTGTGTGTGTGAGTGTGCCATCTAATTGTTGAGGAAGAACTGTTGGTATCTTAAAAGTGGTTTCAGAAAGAGGAAAAAAAAAAGCCTAGATGGTTCTGCAGAGAGATAATGTACTGGAAAGTTGTCACGAGAGGGACCTGCGATTGCCGTGGTCTTGTTCTGGTGTCTTCAACTGCCTGTTACTTTTGCATGTTGAAAATGGAGGCAAATAACTCGGGAAAACCTGACAGGTCCGCCTACGAGGGTTTAAACAATTCCCAGCAAGAAGGAGCCCTTTAGGCACAAACTTTCTCTGTCAAGAAAACGTGAATACCACCAGCCCCTCCCTACAAATCTTGAAGCATCCAGTTTGAGATACAAAAAGGCTGTCATCTCACAAATGTTAAACATACTAAAAAAATCTGAAAAAAAAAGTATGGAGAAGGTGTGAAAAACGTGGCACTTTACAGCCCTCAAAGCTTTTTAAAATAGAACAACTTTTCCCCCTAAAATTCTTTTCAGAGATTTTTTTTTCCCTTTTGGCTCATTTGAGAGTTTCTTTCTTGGCTTTTTTCCCCTTTCATTTGAAAATATGAATTATCATAAAAAGTCAGGGTTTGGGTGGTGGGGAGAATGGGAAAGTCTTTTCCAGTTTTCCAGAGGATTTTTTTTGGGGGGGGTGCTGTGTTCAGGCATCAGCCCCTGCAGCCAGACCAGGGCTGGATCTCCAAGCCCACCCCTTCCCTCCAGTGCCCTCAGCTCCTAGGTCCTATGGTAAACAATCACAGTTATTAAGGCCAAATTGTAAGTAGCATTCAAGAACGGGAAATCTGCACACCTGACCCCAAATCTAACAGGCTTCTGGGCTAGAATTCAATCCCCTCTGTTACACTTTTTACCTCAAGTGGAGCGGTGGCCATGAATAGTACAGACATGCCATCTTGTAACACTATATGCCTGTCAGGAGGGACAGGCAAGGTTGAGCATCAACTATATAAGGCCGGTAACTAGGGGAAGGCCCAACAAACAGCCACAAACACCTAAGTTACTTTACTCAGCCACTACTCTCTCTCTCTCTCTCTCTCTCTCTCTCTCTCTCTCTCTCTGTCTCTCTCTCTCTCTCTCTCTCTCTCTCTTTTCATCTTGGCTTTCTGTGGCAGAATGCAAATGGAGCCTGCCGGCGGTGAAAGGGCTGAATTGTGATTAAGAAGAAGAAGAGCTCTTTCTTTGTTCTCCCCTCAGGGGATGTTTACTGGGAGAGACACGGCGGATCAGATATGAAAGGCATTCAGGTCAGCATTGATGTGAGCGAAAGTGAAATCATACCTAAGGCATTCAAAAGACCGCCGTGTCAGGGGTTCAGCTAACGGTGCAGCTACTGTGTGTCTTCCCAGAGAGGGGGAAAAATCCTTCCACTGACTGGTGATTTCTTTTTCCCCTAATTTGCTACAAAATTATAAAAGTGCCCCTCCCCATTTACTTCCCACCACATGACACAACAGTTAGGATTTTCTCTCCTCCTAGACCACACACAAAATCAGACCAACTTCTAGTGATGGTATTACATAAATAAACCAGCAAAGCACCATCCGATCTGTGAAATATTTTTAAACAGGTGTACTCATGTGGGCTACATAGATGTATGATTTACAGGACAGAACTGAGAGGAGAGAAACTCCAAGGGACACATGCATGGATGGCTTTTCCTGTCAGCACCCTGACAGGAAACACCACCACCACCAACACACACACACTCAGAGGCAGAGTAAAACAGCACAGAACACCTTAAAATGAAATCCTTTATTTACTTTGTAATTACTAGTTACACTTTTCCTGAGAGCTTTCCCTGTGACACACCCAAGATAAAAGTGTTTGGCACAGAGCTTATGAAGGCAAGGCTTCCCACAGCCCGATGACTGCTACCGTTTTTCTTTAAAATCTGCTTGATAAAGAAATCCTTGGATCTTACTTTTAAAAGTTTACACTCCCTACAGCCCAAATAGTCATTCAATAGATTTTTCCAAGTGGTAAGCTGATCATGTTGGCACAAACAGAGCTATATAAATATATACAAAATTCACAAATCACAGCAAACACACTAACAACAAGAAGGTGCTTGGATGTTCCAAGGCTCAAAAATTAAAAGGAAAATCACATTTCATCTTCTGGTTGCTTAGGAAGAAAGGGAAATAAAGAAATGGGGCTGCATTTATTGGTTTTGAGTCATCCTTTCCTCTGCTCTGAATTCGATTCTTCAACATTTACATCTTGGCTAAAAAGCATATTTGGGCTTATGTTAACATCTGCCTTTGTAGTGACATTCTGTATATTTTCAACTAGTGTTTCTGCATCACAGATTTTCCTCCTTTATCTCTTTGCTCTAAAAAGACAAGCAAAGAGCAATCAAAAAGGTGTCTGACTTGGCCATTCAGACAATTGCCCCCTTGTGGGAATGCGGGAATGAATGGTACAGTGGACACCCAGCACCATTGACGTTATAAACATGTAAATGAAACACATTAGCGCAGACAATCAATTGTCTGTGAGCATTGCAAACCTGCACTCCCTCTCTCTGTGACAGGCACAAAATAGTGTCTACCTTGGGAAGCTACGGTGCAGAAGAGGAATAGGACAAAGAATCTCCTTTCACATAGAGAAAATGCACCTTCCGAGCCTTGGAAGAATGCAGATGACAAAGAGAGTTGTAAGGAAAAGAGCCCCCCACCCCCACCCCTGGAATAATCAGGCCCTGTTAGAAAGCTGGCAGCAGCCTTCTTTCCTACCTTCAGGGGAAGCACACTCCCCTCCACACAACCTATCCAGGAAAATATGGCATTAGGGTCTTGAGCAACCTCTTGTAATTTTCTTTAAGCAAATTGAGAGAGAATGAAGGGAAGAAAAATATGAAACCCATGACAGAGCAGTTTGACAGGGAATTGCAGGCAAGCTTTTCCCCCACATTTGAAAATAAACGCTAGAAGATGCGAAATCAGTTGTTACTTGACAACAGAGCAACATCACAAAGTTTAAAACCTGAAGCCTCCCCATCCCTGGTGGACCGACAGAGCCAGGATACCACCAGGCTGGCTGCTGGCTCTGCTGCGAAGCAAAGCACGTGTCTACCCCAATTGGCTTAGGTTTTTTTTCCCCCCAAACCAAAATAAAACAAATACATCAGTCTAGATACACAGCCCCCAGCCTTGTGTGTGCAGTGTCTCCACAGAGAGAACAGCATGGACATAGATATCTCTGGAACACCCTCAAAACTCGTACCTGCCTCACAGCAGCCTGAGCGCATTTAAAGTAGGGAAACGGGCTCCCTACAATATGCTCATCAACTTTAGGAAAACGAGCTGCCAAAGATTTCCAGAGTTGCAAAGAGAGGTAAGCTGTCACTATCCTGCTTCGATGTGTACGGGGGGGGGGGTCTCTCACTCCCAGCTGCCCATCCCAACTTCACCTCTGAGGCAGGGGAGCCTCATCCTGAGAAGGGTTGATTGCAATCCCCTTTCTTTCCGTTTAAGCACCTCTGCAATGGGAGCAACTTCCCATCCCTCCTCGCCACTCAGGGTCACTAACAGCGGCTCCACTCCCTTTAAAGAAGTGGGAAAGAGTGAAGGTTTCTTTTAAGCAGGGATAATCATTTCTGCTCATCTGATTGCTTCTCCCCGAGACATTCAACTTGAGTACTTTTCTTTACAAACTGAAAATCACGGAGCAAAGGTGTTTGGTTAAAGCTGCCCTGTACCCCCCTCCCCGCCCCGCCACTGCCGCACCTCCTAGCCCATAGCACCCAAACCTTTAGCAGAAACTTTGAAGCAAAATCAAGTTAACTTTTCCTTCCTTCTTTCATTTCCCTCTTCTCCCTTCTTAACTCAGTTTTCCCTCAAAAGACTACTTCATTCCCTTCTCTGAAACACACAGCCCAACGATTTCATTTTTGTTAAGACATGCATATGCCTGTGTAATTTTTTTTTCCAGAGGCTGATGGTGGGGACTGGGGAGGTGGGCCCCTCTTCACAGCTGGTTTCTAATCAAGAAGGAAACTGTAGCATCCCAGGTCCTGCTGCCTAAATCAGGGGTGAAAGCAACAAACTTTGCCAGCGGTGGCAGACTGCGCCGGAGTCTCTCCACCCTGGAGAGCTCATTCCTGCCTCCAAGGCTATGTGGAGATAGTGGGGTATAATCAGAGGGTAATAAAGGGGGGTGGCGTTCCCCCTCTTCTCTAGCCTTAGTGAAAGTGTTACAAAGTGAGTCAGGCAGCTGAGGATCATCTGACTGAACTTTCTTGAAACCTACACACATTCTTGTCTGCTGGCTATTTGCTTTTTGCCTCCTTCCCCTAACCCTACCTCCCTTTCTTCCCAGAACATTTTTTTTCTTCTAAGAAGATTTCCTGCTTTCCTTATGGGTGAAAGGAGAGGAACTACTAGCCATGGCTTAACTTGGTCCTGGCACTGTCTTCGCTAGGCATCTTTCTGACCTGAGAATGTGAGAGGCTGGATATTTTAGATTGTTCCTCTCTTTCTATATTTATGTCCCCTGATCTGCCTCATTCTCCTAGGCTTTTTAAAAAATAACACCACACATCACCATCTCCTCAGCTTTGACCAGCCTTTCTAACACAGAGGGACTGCTTTGCCCGTTTTGATTCCTTGTCACTTACTCTACACACACACACACACACACACACACCATTGACTTCATTAAAATTATATAAAGTGCCATTCTAGGTCTTGGGTGTTTTCCCCCCCTTGCAGCTTCTACGAATATTGTTGCTATTATTTCTTTCCAGGAATTTCTATATGATGTCGATAAGAATCATCATATTTAGTGTTATCAGCAAAGACACAAGCTCAAAAGTGACATCTTTTCCATGAATCCAGGAAAGAAGAAAAATACACTCAGTTCAGATAAATCCTGGCAATTCCCAAAGGAAAAAGCATTGGGTATGTATTTGATGAGAAAGAAAATGAAAGAGTGATGGGGTGGCTCTTCTACCTGCTTCTCAAGACCTGAACCCTGCTAAGTCAGATCAAACTCAGTGAAGACACTGACAAGTCTCCAGCTCACAGTCTCTTTTCTCACAGACTTTGAGAAAAGAGACAGGCAATAGTTAGAGAAGCTTTGGGCGATAGACAGACTTGCTGTTGAGTGTTTAGGGTCTGCGATAAATGCCTAAAAAAAAAACCCTGAAGTTCAACTTTATCCACTTCAGAGTACAGAAGCTTGTCCCAAATGAAGGGCTGATCACAGGGGAAATGGCCGCTGTCCCTGACCGCACCCCTCCCTGGTACACTGCATTACCTGTGAGGCCCCAGTAGTCTGTGCCACCAGAGTTCATAGGGAGCCAGGATCTCTCCCGTCCCCAAACTGGGCTGTGGCCTGACCTCACTGCTGGAGCCAAGTTGGCATTTCACAGCAAAATCATGAAGGGGGAGGAAGAAGGAAGAGCAAGAGGAAGCAAACACTTCACACAGTCTTTTCCTGGGAAAGAATACTTCTGGTACCCTAGCTTTAAATCTCATTCTACCCCCCCCCACATATATCTCTGTTTAACATTGGGGGGTAGCTTCATGACACAAAGCTTTTGTTATCTGGATGATCAGCAATGTGCTTGAGATACTTGTAAGGGGGAAAGCCCCGCAACAGACATTGATTTTAGAAAATCAATAACTAACATTTAATAAAGGGAACAGAGGAAGCAGGAGAGAGGAGAGGGGAACATTGGATGTAATTTTAGTGTCTACTAAATTACCCAGAGATGGAGAAGGGGAGGTCTCCACCTTAAATAACGCTAGGCAGCAATGAAGAAAAAAATTAAATTAAAAGAGAGACACACGCACGTAGTTATAAAGAGGCAGCCTGAACCGAATCTTGGGGACCAGCTTGGAATATATTATTGTCGTTGTTTTTCTTTTTTTTTTTCCTTTTTGTAATACTAAGCCAAGCAAACAGATCAAAGACAGCACAAAGAGGAAAGGCAGGGTAACATAGCGCACAGTTTTTGACTAAAATTCCTCTATCACTCCCCCATATGGCTTTCCACCTCCTCCACAAGCAAAACACACACACACACACACACACACACACACACACACACACGCACGCACACACACCAGACAAGAGAGAAGAGAGAGATTATTTGTTTCTAACCAGAATCTTTTAGTCTTTGTGTTTCACTCCCTCCAGTACCCTAAACTCCCACACTCTCCCCCCACCCCACCCCCAACCCTCTGCACGCGGTGCAGCTTTGAGGTAGACTAGAGGAGCGCACAATCGTCCTCTCTAGTGGAAAGTTGTTCCAAGTGGGTCCGGTACCCGCCAGGCGCGGGCTGGGGGAGCGAGAGAGAGCCAGGGTGTGTGTTAGCACCCCAGTGCCCAGCCCAGATGCATCTACACCGCCTGCGCCCCGCGAGCCGGCGGAGAGCGAAAGGAGAGTGAAGTTTCCTTTCCGATTCTGGGCTGGTGCGGCTGGATCGCTTGTTTGTTTTGAGGGGCTGCTCCCCCCCCCCCGATTCTTTTCATTTTTTTCTTTTAAAACTCGGTATCCTCCGTCAGCATCCCCCCTCGCACCCTCTGCCGTCTCCCAACTCTCTCCCCTCCCCCAAGCGCCTTCCGCGCACTTGCCAATCACTTTTCTCTTTTATTCCCACGATTTTGTTTGGGGGTAATACCTAGGGGTCTTCTCTCTCTCTCTCTCTCTCTCTCTCTCTCTCTCTCTCTCTCTCTCTCTCTCTCTCTCTCACACACACACACACACACACACACACACACACACACACACACACAGAGGCATACGCTTCCACAGTCTCTCTCCGAAATGAACCTAAACTCTCTCAAACACACCCCTATAATCTGCCACCTCTGGTCTGCGTGTCCCCTCGCACCCCCATCTCTTTCCTCCTTCCTGATTCCAGCCTTGGATAACGGGCTCCTCCCGGGGCTCCTCCTGGCCGGGTAACAACTGCCGGGAAAACTCTCTCCTGTCCCCGCTCTCTGGCCCGGAGTGGGGCCTGAGCCGGCTGCCCGAGGAGCCGGGTCCCCAGCCTGCAGCTCCCGGGCTGGTCCCTCCTGCCCCGGGTTCCCCGCGTCTGGCCGGGGCCGGCTGCCCGCGGACCGTTACTTGGCGCACAGAGAGAGAGAGGAGAGAGAGAGGAGAGAGAGAGAGGAGAGAGAGAGGAGAGAGAGAGAGAGAGAGAGAGAGAGAGAGAGAGAAACGGCCCGGCGACTCCGGCAAGAAACTTTGAGGCTGGCGGAGAGGCAGCCCCGGGTCCCCTCCCTCGTCCCCGCCGCCCCCCTGCCACCGTCGCCCCGGCCGCCGGACCCGCGCCCTGCCCTCGCCCGGCCGCTGGGCCGGGGAGCCGAGCGGGCGGAGGCTGCGGGGGGCGCGGGGCGCGGGTCTGGGCGGGCAGCGTTCGGGGGGGGGCGCTCCCCCCTCCCCAGCGGCCCCGCACTTGCTCGGCTCCCCCCACCCCCCACCCCACACACACACCCCCGGTGCAGCGGCCGCGCGTGGGGCTCCGGCGCTGGCCGCCGAGGGGAAGGTTCGCCCGCGAGCCCCGGGCGCCGCCACCGCCGCCTTCCTTCTCCCTCTCCTCCCCCTTCTCCCTCCCCGGTCCCCGGGCCGCGGAGTAGCCCGGAAAAAAGTTTGGTTCGGGCCTCTTCTTACCGTTTTTCCTCCTGGGATTGGCTTGTTTGCGCCTCTTGCACCGGGGGCCATCCGCCATGATCGGCTGCTTCATTGATAAGAGCGGATCAGATGGCAGTTCGCATGGACTCGGCGCCCTGCTCCGGCAGCACGCAGGCTCGATCTAGCAACCAAACACAGCGACAATGTGGGCATCGCCCGCGCCCATTGAAACGCGCACGGGCCGCCCAGGGGAGCCGGGCCAGGGCCCGGGCGAGCACCCATCCGCGCCCCCCGGCGCCAAAGCGAAACTTCGGCGGCCCCCCTCCCCCCCGCCCCCGGCCCCGGCCCCGAGGCGCTTTGTGTTGTTACTGTTTGGTGTGTTGCACTCGCGAGGGGGGATCGGAGACAAGAATTACATCTTCAAAATGAGTCATAACTCCTGACCGTATGAGGGAATGCACACGGCGGTACAGTAAGGCTGCTTGACTCAAAGGCTAGGCGGACCCCTTCCTCCGAAAAGTCCTCAGCCCGGCTCGGGAACTTGGCAGAGGAGGGGGGGGTGTCTTTCGCTCTCATCTTTTCTCATCCCTCCTCCGACCCCCCATTCCCAAGGGGGTTGGTGGGGGGGGGGAAGAGAAAAGAAAAGTAACAAACAAGGCAAAACAGCCCTTGGATGAAGCACACTCGGGTAAATTGATAATAGTAATTACAGGAAGCCCGCTCGCCCCGCGACCCCTCCCCTCCCCTTCGGAGCCGATCGAGGCACTGTCTCTTCCACCCTACACACACACACACCCACCCCCCGTCCCCAAATTAAGATTTCCCATTTTTACCCGGCAGAAGAAATATAATTATCAGCCTCCGTGGACACCGTTCTTCCCCCAGCCCCACCGCTTGGACAATATTTACTTAACTGCCCCCCCACGTGCCCCCCACACCGATTTCCTTAAATCCTTCCAGCAGAATTCTTTTTTTTTTCTTTTCCTCTCAAGAAGGGAAAGAGAAAGTCCAAAGCCACTATGGCAACACTTTTTAAGTTGTTCTAAACGATCGTATTCTTTCTGACTGCGAAACTTTTGTACCTAAAAACCGAGCGAGGCGCTGCATTTTTTTTTTTCAGCTGAAACTGTCAAAACTTGGAGAAGGGGAACCTCGGAGGCAGGCAGGCCTGAGGAGCGGAGAACCCTGAAACTCCGCGGGGTGGGAAGATGCTGTGCCTCCGAGGATTAGTTTAAACAGCGGGCTATAAAAGATGTAACAGATGCAAACTGTAACGCAAGGGCCATTAACCCTTTCTCTGCCGCCCAGCACGCCCAGCCCCTGCACCCTACACCTATTGTCCTCGGTGCTACCAGCTTTGCGGAAAACCTGGAAAGTGAGTATCAGTTTCCGCACATTTGCTGAGCGGGGGTGAAGGGGGGCAGAAAGAAGGGGAAGTGGGTGTCGTAGAAAGCATTTTTAAATTTACCTAGGCATACGGAGTAGACTTTCAAGTTTGACACATTAAATATCATTTCTTGTCTGTCCTATTAATTTGAAATTGTTTTTTTTGGGGGGGGCGCTGAAATAAAGAAATGGTCACACAGGCTTCAGGGATGAAACAGCTGCTGGCCTGCCTGCATTTCTGCTGAGACTTACACACCATTGCATATAAAACATAGATTTAATAAAGTAAGTTACTAGTTTTATGAGCCAGTGTGAGGGCGAGAAAAAGACATGGAATTTGTGCAGTAAACTTTATCTGTGAATGCTAGCTCTGGAGTAAGCAGTCCTGCCCTCTTCATTATAGAGGTAACATGTAGAACAGAAGTAGGTGGGAGATAGACTTAATGTTGATCAGGCTCACCACTGTGACTCTTGCACTCTCTCTTTTAACTTTACAATCCCAAAGTCTGGAAAGGTGTGTGTGTGAGAGAGAGAGAGAGAGAAAGAGAGAGAGAGAGACCTCCATGAAATCTATGTGTGTATTACTTTGTCATTTAAAATAAAATTTCAAAAGTTACCCTAATTTTAACCCTGATATCCTGACAGCAGTTTCTTCCCAGCTGTAGTGACCCCCCCCCTTTGGTAAACGACTTAAGTTCCAAGAGAACTTTCACTTCTTTATTTATAATCACAGAAGTGAGGTGTTACTTCACACACACACACACACACACACACACACACAAAGAATGAAATAAAGAAATGAAACTCGCTAAGCAGACAAAAACAGGCAAGTTTCTGCTTAGAAAACAGCCTTCTCCGGTGGAAAAGGTTAGACTGCCATGCCTAAGAGAAGGACTTGCTCCTGAATTTGGTAGGTCTATCTCGAATAAGTTTTATAATTATTAACAGGTATTTGCCAAGTTTTAATTGCTGGATATAATGAATTGGAACTCGGTGTGAAAACAAAGCAGAAAAAGCTCTCCACTTGATGAGTTTTTACCCCAACCATACAGTTCTCAACAAAACTTTTCCTAGGCTACGTAGTAAAAAGCACCTTTGGTTACCTGAACAGACAGGTACAGGGAAAATTACTGGGGGAGGGGGAAAGGAGGGGAAAGGAAGGAGAGAGTGAGAGATGGAGAGAGAAAGCAAAGAAACCACTCTTGGGAAAAGCCTGCCACCAAGGAGCTAAACCACCTGAAATTCCTGCCCAAAGACACCCGGCTCACTTCAGAATAACATCCCCACTCAAAATGAGAAAATTAGAAAAGGGGGTTAGGGGACAAGCACACCCCCCAAAAAATGATGAAATGAAAGGGAAAAGAGGGGGGAGGGAAACCTACCTGCGAAGTCTTGTTTGTAGTTTTGGCCAGAAATGGTGAGAAGAAAAAGCATGAAGAAGCCGCGAAGTGTGGGGGAGAAAAAGGTGGAGGCGAAGAAACAGCTCCCGGAGCAAACTGAACAAAACCTCGCCAAGAGTGTCGGGAAGCAGGACCGTTATTCCTGCGGAGCAGGTTAGAACTGATCTCTTTTCGGCCACTCCAGGAAACACAAACCTGGGGACGGACTGACGTGTTACGCCTCTTCTAATGACATTTTTTTCTTTTTCTTTTCTGTAGGGGAGAGAAGAGAGACCCTGAAACACGCGCCACCTATCTTTGTGGGGAGGGATAATTGAAGCGCCCTGAGCGTGAGCATCATGTGAAAACGTGATCGCCAAGTTTCTCTCTGGGAAAGGATCTGGGATAGATTATACCTTGAAGTCTCCGCAAACGCTTTAGTGGA
>CM053752.1:94824048-94852024 GCA_028658305.1 Pachyuromys duprasi | reverse complement strand
CTCTCCCTCCCTCCCTTCTCCACGCCCCCCCGCACCCCCCCCCCCGACAAGCCTTTGGCATCATTATCCTCATCACTAAATCCTGCAGAGTACTGGGCGGAAAACGGTGCACACCATTCACAGAACTGGCGAACTCCGAGGGGCGAAAGTTAAAGGGAAAGATCTCGGGTCTCCCGTGCAGATCTTTTTTCCTATACAGATATCTCTGGCGACTAGGCTTGAGGTGCACATCAAGTTGTATGGATACCCCAAGCACTGTTTTTCTAACTAAATTCTTGCCCTTTCTCTTATTACATTTTCTTTTTAAAGATGCCAGAGCTAAGGGAGGAAAATGCTACTTGTGCACTGCATCTTAGGATCTCAGGGTGTGCTTGTGTGTGTGTGTGTGTGACAGAGAGAGAGAGAGAGAGAGAGAGAGAGAGAGAGAGAGAGAGAGAGAGAGAGAGAGAGAGAGAGAGAGATTGATTTTCTGTACTGGGTCCCTATATTAAAAGTACTTTGGCATTTTAATAAAGGGTCTCCAGATTAACGTAGAGCAACACTATGTTGGCAATCTCTGGATCTCTCTACATCTAACGCAGACCACACTACAAAGTGAGGGGTTGGGGACAGGAGGAAGAAGGAAAAAGGCCAGAGGAGCTTAGGAGGAAAGAAAGAAGATGGTGACATTAAACTGTGTGGGGTCTAAGTTTTGAAGTACATATTTTTGATATTGCAATTAAAGTAAAATTAAAAAGAAAAGACTCCACCTTTGCTCTGAAGGGATTGGTTATGCAAATATGGAAGGGATTTCCTGGAGAATACAGCTTTCTACTGTATGGTTAATTAAATAATCACTCAAAAGCTTCCAACGTGACGCTTCTGTCGTAATCCAATCAGGTTACATAGGTCCTAAACAAGAAAGATATTTTCCACATCTGGAAGTCAGCAATTTAGCAAGTACTGCACATTATTAACCAATTCAGAGCCCACTTCCCAGGGGAATTTTTTTGAAGTTTAAGTGTTCTTAACCAATGCTCTGCTGTTTTGTTAATCAAAAAGCTGGTTTACACTGCACATAATTGGAACTAATATAGAAGTAAATAAAGACAGCCAAATTTGAGGATGCTCTGTATTTATTAGGAAGGGAAGAAACTGCTTTGACTCAACAGCTAAACTCAGTTTCTTAAAATACTGGGAGACCCCCCCATTATTTTAAATAGTGAAAGTATTTAAGAACCTGAAAGCACAGATAAACGGCCAGCTCCACAGCCTGTAGGTTCCTTGTGTAAAGGTGTGGAGATATGAAGAGGGCCAAACAGCTGCCTCTTACCAGTTTTTTCTACTTTAATACTCTCAAATATGTCATAGTCTCCTGTTTTCAGTCTGAAGAAACCTGAAACAAATAATACCCTGATCCAACACTAGACTTTTACTCATATTAAGATAAACTGCTTTGAACTGTGCTTTGAATATGTGCCTACAGCAAGACTTTGAATGCAAGAGTCACTGGCGATTGCACTCAAAGGAGGGGAAAGCCACCACAGGGCTGCCTCATCCACGCTCGCAGAGCTACGGGGCTTTGTATTTTGCATGTTTATTTTTCAGTGGCGGTGGGGGGAGGGTAATAGCCACCCAGCATGACCACAGCTAGATTTCATTCTAGGGTGCAAGAAAGCGGATTTTCACAGTTGGTTACACACACACCTCTTCCCTAATTTGAGCATTTACAATGAGAATGATTGGATAAATTAATTTCTCCCTCACCCCTACCACAGATAAAAGTACCTATAGATGGTCTATAGGTTGCAGAGATTTTTCAGTCCAAAATCACTTAAGAGGGAAAAAGATTTCCAACACGCACCAAACACATTCATGCCACATTTCTCATGCTATCTTGTCTCTGTACTAAATATGTGTAAGACTTATCAAGTTTCCTCCTCTAAGATTCATTAATACTGTTCATATCCTTTTTCCTTCCTCCTCTTTCCTTAAAAAAAAAAAAAACCAGAGACCAGCTTTCTCCCAGCTTTCTGTCTTTAAGCCTCCCTCTACCGCTGAGGAGGAAAAAGTAGCCTGTTGTACTGAGCTACGACTGGCTGGACCCTTCTGCGAGCACCCAGGTAGCCAGCCACTGGGCGGTTTTGTTTTGTTTTGTTTTGTTTTTAGCCCAGAAAGGCACAATGCGACTATAGAGCCAGTCGAACAAATAGCTAACAAGCCACTGTCTTTATCATGGATATAAAATGTCTTCTTACTACAGAGCTGACAAAATAGACTATTAACTATTTCAATTAAACACACCTAATTATCCGATTACCTTGACTCATCACTAGAGTGCTAGGAGGCGGCCCCCAATAGTTAGCACTGAGTTTCGACATGTTTTCCCATCTATTTGGTACGAAGAAACAGATCCGAACAAAACAAAACCAACTTCAATTTTCTAGGTTCACTTGAAGGTGGACGTTTGGGAGGCGGCACAGGAAAGATCGCGAGGGCTGAGCGCAGGGCTGGGTTGCCCACTGCCCTTGCCTGGCACGCCCCTCCCCACGCTTTTGACCGAGAGTGTTCCCACCGTCGCTGAAGCGGTGGGATCAGAGGAAGCAGGAATATAAATTTGTTCGGAACACTCCCTGAGTCCCAGGGCCAGGTCAGGGACAATGGGGACCGTGGGACGCACATGATACAGGAGGGCAGGATGAGAAGTCCAGAGGGGACCAGGGACGCCTGGGAGGCTCCTCACGTAGCAATAACAAGTCCTGCGTAGGGAGGACCAGCTTCTTTTCGGACTGTTTTCCCCCACGTTAATAATCCACTTCGAGATTAGCGCGGGAGACCAACAGATACACGCAAATGTGAAATAATATTGACATCGACATTGGAGGGGGAAAAAAATTCCTGAGGGTTTCCTTGGGTAAAGCCAATCGCTCCTCTCAGGGTTCCCCGAACCCCAGCAACCCCCCTCCGGCAGGGTGAGGAGGACACCCTTTTGTCTTCCCACTCCCGGCAGCGGGACCCGGAGCCGTCCCCCCTTTCACCTCTCAGTCTGTCAATTTCCTCAACTTTCACAGCCTCTCCCCCGCCCCCACTCCTCTCGCTGGCCCAGAGGCCCAAAGAGGTACGTCCCTGCCCTTGAACACACAAGCCTAAGAAAGAATTCGAATTTGGCCACAGCTAATGATATATACATATGTATGTATATATATATATATATATTAACAAAAGCAAATTGTGTTTATTTTGTACCATGTGGGGAAAATAAAAGGGGGGAAAACAGAGGATTCTTTTCTGGTTTGGAAACCAGAATTGCACTTCCACCTCAAGGAATTACTCCAACTCTGTGTTGCTCTGCAGGCGGCGGGGAACTTCTCTGAGAGTTGCGGAGCAAAGGCTGCTACCCTGGGACCCCTGGATGAGGTGTGTGAGGGCACGGCGGGGTCTGAGCCCAGCCAAACGGTTTTCTCACGTGAAAACTCGCAACCCAATCCATTCGGAGTTGAGCCTGGGATGGGGGCGGGAGCGGGGGGGAGAGAAGAAAGCCTATTTAAAAAAAAAATCGGGAGCATCTCAGAGAAGCCCTTTCAAACCAAACCAAACCAGGACCGGAGAGCGTCCGTCACCTCCCCGCTGCGAGGCCCGTGGAATCTCGCACGTCACCTGGCCCCAGCGGGGCGGCCAGCTGAGGATTTGCTTTTCCTAATTCATTTGAAGGAAAGGCTGCATCCCGGCTTTGCGGGGCGGCGGGGCGCGGGGCGGGGGGCGGCGTTCGCCCGCGTCTCCACTGACAGGAACCAGCAAACTTCAGGACTCAAATGAGCATCTTAATTTATTGATGCAAAGCAGGTCTGCTCGCAGTTCCCCGTCCCCGGCGCGCTCGCCCTCCCCCCCCACCCCCATCCTCCTCCCCATCCCTCTCTCCCTCCCCCCCTCCCCCGCGGACTTCGCTCCCTCCGTCGGTCCCGGGAGCACGTTGTGTGTGTGGGGGGAGCGGGGGGGACCCGGCGGCCCGCAGCCCTCCTCGGCACACACCCGACCCCGCCCTGGCACGGCGCGACCCCTCTCCCCGCTCCCGGTCAGCTGACCTGGCTCGCCGGCCTGCTCCCCGCCCGCCGCCCCGTTTCCGGTCCCCCGGGTCCGCGAGCCCCGCTCCGCGAGGAAGCAGCGGCGGCCGGGAGGTGATGCAGGGGGCTGATTATCATGAGAAAGGCTGTGCCTGGAAAAGCCTCCTCCACGCGACTGTCAATCTCACAAAAGGGGGTGGTGGTGGTGGTAGAAGGAAAAGGGGCTCTGGAGGAGTCACCAGAAAACTTGCAGCAAGTTGGATGCAACGCAGGCCCGAGGAGGTGGCTTTTCGCCTCAACTTGGAAGGCTGGGCATTGAGGGTGCGCACGCCAACAGCCTCGCCTGGAGACTGGACACCCAAATCCCCCTCCTTCCTTCCCTCTTGCCCTCCTTTTAGCCCTCCCTGCCCTTTAATCCACATTTTCTTGCAATTCTGTCGTAATTGCATTTCCTACATTCTCTTTTCTTTCTAGATTTCTTTCGCAATCTTGTTTCTCCCAACTTACCTTCTCTGTAGATTTTTTTTGTGTGTGGGTGTCTGCTTCATATGTCCAGATTTATCATTTCGTTTTCAAAACAGTGTTTAATATGCAATTAATCTACCAGCAGGAGGTCAGGGACACCCTGACTAAAATAACTCCTGGGTCATAAGAGGCAAGTTATCCAGGTGTCAGTAAAAAGTAAAATCATAATGAAAATAAATGAATATCTCAGTGACTGTAGCAGCGTATTACTCTCTATTATTATATTCAGCTCTGACAGATATTTTTTTTAAAGATATGCTCTTCCTGGAAAAATACAAAAATATTCGACACAGGGACAGTCACTGTCATTAAGGCAACATGCAAATTGTTCTTACTTATAAATAAATTATTATTTTAATCATGCTTATCAAACTTTAGAAATTATAGCAGGTAAAGTGAAGAAACAAACTGGTTTTTCTCTTTTCATGATTATTAGAAGGGGGCAGTCTGTCTGCCCCTCGACACAGACTGATTAGTTCAGGGAGAGGTAGCCTGTTCCCGGGGCTGTTAACTGATCCACAGCTTTGGTATGTGGATCGTTGTTTTCCTGGCCAGGTTGCTGCCCATTTCCTAGCAGGTGAGTGGACATGAGGCTTCATATGTCACGAGTTGGCTGCGCTTGTGGTTTTCACGATGATTATAATTATTGTTCTTTCTTACACTTTGAACACATTTGTAGCCCTCTTATTAAGAATCAGAGCTTGCTCTTGTTTACAATTTGTTTACTTTGTTGAATTTTAAAAACTTGTTACAAGTCAATTGGACATGTACATTAAGCCTTTGTTTTTAGGCCAAGAAAAATAAAGATGCATTAGAAAGATGCCTTTTAAGCTTCATAATTATTAATTGACATTTTATGATGAATAATTAATCATCTGAATAATTTTGGTATCTCTGATCTGAACACATATTTGCATATCTAATGCTTGATTTTAAATGTGTGTGTTTTTTAAATTCATTCTTTCAGGACAAAGAAATAGAGTGATATTTTAATGTAAAATTCCTGTACTTGTAAAAAGTTTGTTATGCTATTATATTCTTTCTAAAGATCCATAAAACTTCTTAACAATTTGCAAATCATTTATGTAGCAAACACATTGAAACACATGACAGATGTACAATTAGGAAAGCGATCTCCATGTGAAATCAAGTAACTGCTCTTCCTAAATTCAGATACTCACACTGCTTGTGCACAGTATATCCTTATTGAAATGTGGTCATAGAGCTCCTTGGTTGATTTGCTCTGGTATAAGCAGACATATGAGGCATTTGACAAACCATTCAGGTTTGATATCTAGATAAGTTTACATTTTTTACTTATCTGGACTGGTTGAAGTTATTTAAAATGATTAAGCAAGTCTGTCCATGTTAGTTTTTATGATGCTGAAGTTCAAGTGTGTACAAGCAATCTACTCTAAGCTTGTTTCTTTATCTCTAGTGGGTGCACTAATGGCACCTACCCCTCAGGGTGTTGTTAAGAATTAAATGAAGTAATTCGTGAAGCTTTCGCTGTTTTGTAGTTTATTATGATGAAAACTTATAAATAGTATTGAACATCCAGGTCAGACAAAGCCAGTACCAAGTGATTTTGAATATTGCAGGATTTATCATTGCTCATGATTTTCTGGGACTGTCCAAAGGATGCCTAGCCACCAAAGCACAAATAAATAGAGCATTTTCTTTCTGCTAATTCAGCAGTTAATTTATTATATTCAATATGGTCCTAATTTGGTTATAAATATCAGATTCTTTTGAAAGGAATTTAGCCCAAATGTCTGCATGTGAAGTGTCTTGTGTTCTGTAGTCACATACTGTCTTTGAGTGTAAAGGTTAAATGTGCAAAAGCCCAGAAGCGATCCTTAAGTTGTGAATAAAAGGAGGCAAACTCACAAATTTGGACACAAGGAATTTGGCTCCCACAGTGCTTTGCTTTAAGACCACTCATAATGAAGTGAGCATTCCTTTTTGGAATTGTGTCCCAAGGTGGGAAAGAAAGTCAGTTTACTAAGTGGAAAATGAAATCTTCTAGTCCCTTAAATGTCTACAAGACCAGATTTTCTTTTTGATGCAAAGCTAAGAAATCAATGCAAATGCTGTATAAGAAGTATTTCAATATTTAGTCAGAATCCTGAAGACTTACTTTTTGTCTTTAAGACTTTTAGGAGCACCTATGATTATTTGTAGTTCTTAAGGGGTCCTTTAATTGTCCTCTTTCTTAAGGGATCCAATCCATATTCCTCAGAGGTTAAAAATACCACAAGGAACCTGTAGAAGCAGCTTAGGGGGCTGTAGTGATCTGTGCTGTTTTCTTTTTTCCCTGCTAATGGGACCACAAACAGCTTCTACCCACAAATTGTCTGACAGCCTAGTTTTCTGTTCCTCTGAAGTCTTCCTTAACCTTCCATGATTTGCCAAAAGCTCAGAATTATAAACTTTTGACTGGAGGCTGATGAGATGCTTCAGCCAAGGCCTGAAAGGCAGGGTTCATGCCTCAAGTCCCAGCGGTGTCTAGTGAGAGCCGGCCTCTCTGTGTCATTCTCCGACCGCCACGTGTGCACCGTTGCACGTTCACCCACACCAGAAACACAATTTGGTAAATACGTGCAATAAAAATAATCTCAAACTTTGTGCTGTAGTTAGCTCTGATTTTACCGCGTTCTAAGGATTGGGGAGGAAGTGTGAAGAGATCCGCCTCTCTGGAGTTGATCCCAGCCTGAGCCAGCTCACCTATCATTTAATTTTGACAAAAGTTGCAAGCCAGTTAACCTTTCACACTGTATTATCAAGAAACTGTGGGCTTTTGAGAATCAATGCCCTTCCCAGAACAGCATCTGGCTGTTCACAGGCGTTTCAGTTGGCTAAGTCCTCCACCATAGCCAAAGCTATACTCATGGGACAATCAAGGTGGTTTTTCAAGGAGTCCTTCTGATCCATTTGTAGTCACCAGTTAAGCACTCATTGTAACTCACTTCCAGTCTTCCTGGATGCTGCAGCTGGGCCTCGTGTTTTCACATTTTACTTTTCCTTCTAGACTGATGTTCATTTATTTATTTGTTATTTATTTTCAGTTACAGTTCAAGTCCTTAATACTTTTTTTGGCTTTGGTGTCTCTGTTTTACCAAGTGTGTTTCCTGACCCAAGCCTCTTTTTCAGGGTCCTCCTCTCAGGAGGAATGGCTGCCTGGGCCTAAGCACTGACCTTATGAATTACATTGTTTGATGATGGAGACTTCATCAAC
Organism: Pachyuromys duprasi; assembly: GCA_028658305.1. Classification (NCBI taxonomy): domain Eukaryota; kingdom Metazoa; phylum Chordata; class Mammalia; order Rodentia; family Muridae; genus Pachyuromys; species Pachyuromys duprasi. The sequence continues at coordinate 94,844,221 of CM053752.1, read as the reverse complement.
CACCCATCACAGAGTAGCTTTGATTCTTTCTGACCTCTTTTAGCACTCTTGAGTAGAACTTGAGCGTTGTTGTGGGTTTTCTACGTTAGCCTTGGTTAATAGTGCAGCATGTTGCCTAGTTTTATGCCAACACGATGCAGGCTAGAATTATCTGAAAGGAGAGGACCTCAATTGAGAAAATGGCTACATAAGATCTGGCTGTAAGGCATTTCATAATTGGATATCAATATCTAATTACCCAGCCCATTATGGGTATATATGATATTTTATACACATATAAAGTAGGCTGGGCAAGTCATGATGAGAAATCCAGTAAGCAACACCCCTCCACGTCCCCTGCATCAGCTCATGATACCAGGTTTCTGTCCTCTTTGAGCTCCAGTCTTGATTTCCTTCCGTGATGATCAGTGATACGGGAGTGTAAGCCAAATAAACCTTTCCTTCCCAAGTTGCTTGGTCATGGTGTTTCATCATAGCAATGGTTACCCTAATTAGGACACACAGCATAGCTTCAAATATACATGTTTTGGAATTACACAGGCTCAATTTGACTCCTTGCTTTGTGAGAATTAATTTTGTGTTGAGTGGATACAATTTAGCCCTATGAACCTCAGTTTGGAAATGAACAAAGAATATGTAGATTCTAGCTGATTGTGGCAGGAAATTATGGCAACATATGTAAAGTGACATTAGGTAGTCATGCTGATGAATACTTGCTCCTATCTGTGGATAACCTGGAAAATATATGAGGTTAAATTATAAAAAAAAAATCAAAACAAAACAGAGTGAACATCATCTTAGGTGGCGCTTACTTGATTTCATTTTTGTAATGACTTCATTGTTTTTGTTTGTTTTACTGATTTTATTAAGAATTATTTAATTGGTTCTTGAATCCTAAAAAGATTAATGTTTGCTGACAATAATGTCAAAGCATAATCAGCTTATAGGATTTTTAAATTCATAATAGAAGGAGTGGAGCGCTCGTGATTATAAACACCATGATACTAATATCAGTAGTAGAAAACTATTTGTAAGCCATGCCTGCTGGCTCAGGCTTGTAAACTCAGCATTCAGGAGGCTGAGGCAGGAAGACCAGAAGATTAAGACTTGCCTGAACATCTTAGTTAGATGCAGGGCAGGGTAAAAACTCTCATTTAACAAGCATGAGGTCCTGAGTTCAATCCCTAGTACCACAAAATTATACTTTTCAAAATGAAAAATAATTGAATTTGGCTCTGTATTTCACACTGCCACGTGCCATGGCAAGGAACATTTTTGTAGCTCCATATGTCCCCTGCCCTTAGGGGAAGCATCCTGAAGAACAGTATTTGATGGTCAAGAAGTGCCGGAGTTTTGTTCAAGGCAAAAAGAGGGTCTCTTGCGAAAATTTCCACAGCTGGATGGAATTGGGAGGGACAGAGGATAGACTAGATTGGAGAAAGTTGGACTGCATAGTCTTTTCCTCCAGGTTGAGGAAACAAAAGATTTGCTTTAAAAAAGAAAAGAGGAGGAAGAGGAGGAGGAGAAGCCATAAGCACAAGCCAGCCTTTGCTTCTTCCTCCTGCTGCATGTTTGGAGTACGGTTGTGTCAGGGGCCCTGGCATCATCTACTGTGTGTAAGACTTTTCTACCCTCTGCCCTAGAAAGAAGGGTGTCAAGGGAGGCCTGGTTGTGGACACAGGGAGCACATTGTTGCAGTGTTTCTGTTACAGTGAAAACTAGGCTCCTCTCTCTCTCTCTCTCTCTCTCTCTCTCTCTCTCTCTCTCTCTCTCTCTCTCTTTCTCTGAAACTAACTTTGCTTCACATGAAAGAAAAAAAAGCCATTCCCATTCGTTTTTTCCTGGCCACTGTAGAACCAACCACAAGTAAGGCTTCTATGGCAAAGGGGCAGTTTTTCTGGGTTGAGGGAAGCTGGCTTACCTATTGTTCTTGGCACAAAGATAAGGGCACTCTTCTAGACAAGGGAGACAGAACAAAGCTGAAAGTTCGCAAAACGTGGAAACAGCAAATCTTTTGTTTAAAATTTTCCTTATTTGTGTGCCTAGTGGTTGGGATTTCAGTTTAGGGAAATCATCACAGCCCTGAACTGTCTTGTCACCTACTGTCATTGTGCCTGCATTTAATGCTGTGTTGAAAAATTGGCCTCAAGAGTTTTGCTGTGGGTATTCTGTAAGATGATCATCTTGAAGTTTTGCTTCTACTTGGGAGGATTCTTGCATAGTTGAGGTAAATATTCGGGTTGTGGGAAATACACTAATAAATACCATTTGAAATCACAATGGGCTTTGAATTTGGGGCAAAGTATTGCCATGCTTTCATTTTTATCAGAGTGAATACCTTCCCTTGGAAAAGTTTGAGCTTGCTTCAAGTTAGGGTCTCCAAGTAGTAGTGTATTTGGCAAGGTAAGGCAATCTTTATAAATGGCTCCTTTTATCCCAGTTGCCTATTAGCTAAAAATATTGGAGAACCTTTCATTCCTGGACTGGGGGAGGGACAGGGGAGGGGGTAGAGAAAGGGAGGGTGGGACCAGGAAGAGATGAGGAAGGGGTCTACAGCCTGGACACAAAGTGAATAAATTGTAATAAATAATAATAATGAAACAAATTAAAAAAAGAAACTTTGTAGACACATAAAGGAATAACCTACTCCAATTGCACTCTGAAGTTAGAAGGGATAGAGGCAAAGGCACCAGGCAGGGACTGTGGAATCTTAGACCAGATCAGCTCCATTTGGATAAAGCTGTGAAATCTAGTACAGGCTGTTTTAGTCTTTCTTGTGTGTCACTGTGACTAGGCAGCAGGAAGAAACGGAGCAGAGGTAGACTGAGTATATGTACTCAGCTTACTGTCCAGACAGCTTTGATAAGCCCTTTTGTGGTTTACTTCTAATTGAACACACCAAAATTTAACAAGTGTTTTTCTGAAAAAGAAAGAAATCACACAGAGAGAATAAATCTGACTAGAAAAGGTAAGGTTTGCTTAGGAGGACAAGAGTAGAGTAGTAATTCAGGATATGATTGTCTCATTTCTGATTCTACACCAGAACTAAAAAACAAAACAGAAGACAGGCAACTTTGTTCTGCTTTTCTTTCATTTTTAAAGTAAATGGACAGCCTCCATCAGCCAAAGGCTACAACACTTCCATACAGAGCTAAGACAACTTGCTGCTCAAAGGTGTGACCAGAGAGGGGGGTGGGGAGCGAGTTTGAGTCCTGCTTAAAGTGCTTTCTCCAATACACTTCTGTTTTGTTTGTCTTTGGCATCAGGCACACTTCTCACTTCACCTTACCCTGCTTTTGATCCTCTCTACTTAAAGGAAACACTAGCTTTCTATGCTAGTCTTGTCTGTAGACAAGTAGGCTTTTTGGAATAATATGACCCAAGCATTTGACATTTCCACAGTGTTACTAAAAATGCTCTGGAGCAAACAAAATATTGTCTGAAACGTGCAGGGAAGAACTGCACTTTAATGTTGTTGTCATGTGCTGAGTGCCTCAGACAGAGCTTGGTGTGTAAAGATTGACTAGATGGACTGATGTGAACATCACAGACTTCAGGTCATTTATAATGTTTGTTCTATATGTCCAATGTAAAAGGTGTTAATGTGGGTACAAAGTTACCTGTGGTCTCGAACAGAATTCTGACATTAGTTTTGAATTCTGGGTGTGATATTTTATTTCTAAAACAAAATACTAAATCATTTTCAAAGTAACAGAGACGTAACAATCCCTATTCACTCACTTGTAAAGGGAATTTTCAATACAAATAAAGTCATACATATTTATACTTGGGTAATTCAAAATAACTTCCTCACACAAGCACAGCTACATTCAAGTAAAATCTTGCCAACACTTCTGAGTACATTGCTTTAAGAGAAAAAAAATTCTCCCTGTAGCGTCCGAACTATTTAAAAATCTTGCCAGCTTCCTTAACATACACCAGTTATCTCTCTTTAAATCCCTGACAAGGATTTAAAAACTGCTTCATCAGAACAACTGTTACCCTTTCTCCTACTCTAGCTAGAACCTGATCTTCTAAAAGGGCCATATTTACAGCTTCTTTTGAAATTTTGAAACCATTTGGCTGATACATTTTTGCTACATTTTCTTTTCCTGATTTAATTACTGGGGATATTTGCATGAAAACAGAAGGATAGGGACAAGACTTTTTTTGTCTTATGAGCTCATGTGTTTCTGATGCCTATTCCCCACCTGAGAACAGTGCCTGTTTTATTACAATTAGGAAGCCAGGATCTGCTTGAAGTTATAAAGCGGTGGTTCTCAACCTTCCAAATGCTGCAACCCTTTTATATATAGTTTTTCATGTTGTAGTGACCCCAACTATAAAATTATTTTCAGTAATTTTGCTTCTGTTTGCTACTGAATCATAATGTAAATATCTGTGCTTTTCGATGGTCTCAGAAGACCCCTGAAAGGGTTGTTTGACTCACAATGGGGTCATGACCCAGAAGCTGAAAACCACTGTTGTAAAAGAAATAGTTGAAAGTGACATAAAGTTCAGAAATAGGCACTCAGGAAATTGAGGAATCCATGAACAACAATGAATTTTCTTCCAGGCCACTTTAAAGCAGTATGGATAGTCAGTGACTTACACTGTTGCTACTAAAAGGGTAAGAACAGCAAGATCTATGCAGAGCTAGTGAGTCAAAGCTTCCCAAGGAAACCACATCCGGGCAGTGACTGCTGTCCTGTAGGTCATGTGTCAGCATGACCTCAGAAAACAACCAAGAAAGCAACTCCAGACTAGGTAAGAACTCTGGAGATGGCCACGGATGAGTAAGAAGGAGACAAAGCTTGACCCCCTAATTCTAACTACCTGGCAAGTGTTTGCTTTCTTTCATAATCAGATCAGAGAAGACCAATCAGGATGAGCTTTGAGCGTCTTGGAGCTCCAGCAAGCTCCATACTCAGTGATGGAGTCAGAGTCTCCCCAATTTTGTATTTTGCACATACTCTACACTGCTCATCCAGTTTCTTAAGCCTGAACCTTCACTTGGTTTGACCTTCAATTCTCAATATCTATATTTTCTTCCACCTGTACCTTCACGTTGCTTCTGATTCTCCTGTCTCTCCTCTTCAGGACATTCTAACGGTGTGCACCACCACAACTGTCTTTGTTGTTGTTGTTCTTTTTCAAATTATTTATTTGATGTATGTGCACATGCATGGGCATACCACAGTTGTGTGTGTGTCTGTGTGTCTCTGTGTGTGTGCAAGTCAGAAAACAGCTTAGAGGAGTTCTCTACTTTCCTCATGTGAGTTCCGGGAACTGGTCTCAATCAGGCTTAGTAGTAAGTTTAGCCATACAGTTTTAAAAGCATTCAAATAAAACGATACTGCCTTGAAGACATTTTTTTCACATACAATTTTTTTTCTAATCCCCATGATAGACTTTTAAGATTAACAGATAGGCTTCCACCCCAGCTTTACTCCCTCCTTTTCTCCCTTTCCTTCCTGCGAGGCTGGTGTGAGCACTGACGTCATACCCCCTTGGTGAGCACGCTGTTACTGCAGCTGCATCTTCAACACTGTGCTTAGGGGTCAAAGGGTGAAATTAAAAAAATTACGGAAAAAATACAATCAAATCCATTTGGAAATCTTAGATTTTCCTTGAACCAGCAGAATAGAAATATTTGTAAAGTGACAGGTGAGGGCAGGTGTTGAAAAGCTTTGGTCACACAGGACCACTTTCTAGACAGAAATTGAACTCAGGTTTGTCCTTTATGCAGGGAAATTGAAGGTAAATGTGTGAGGAGAGAGTGCTTGTCTTTAGGACAGCAACTGAGCCCAAATGTTTATTTACCTTTTTATAACAGGTTTGGGAGTTGTCTGAGGCACAGGAAGACAAGTCATAGATTTGACCAATAAAGTTGTCTGATAGCACTGTTGTTTGGATTTCATTCATTTATTTATTATTTATTCATTTATTTATTGAGACTCTTATATAGTCCTGGGTATTCAGGAACTCACTATGCAGACCAGGCTGGCCTTGAACTCACAAAGACCCACCTGCCCCTGCCTCCAAAGTGCTGTGACTAAAGGTGTGCACACCCACCCACCAGGCTTATAGTTTGGATCTTAGTGTGTGTATATATATATGTTCATATATACATCCTACATTTACTCAATCAGTGAGAGTTAGTTAAATTCCCTACTATGTGCTGAGAACATCTGCAAAATAAAGTTTTTAAGAAAATGATCAAGGCAGACTGAACAGAGGAGACTGTGATGAATGTTGTTGGGAGTACGGAAGCCCAGCACATTTAGTCTAATAATAGCTACAAATAAAGTGAAGGCAGGAGTAGATCTTCTTAATGCACAAAAGGTCAGGTCTTTGAAATCCACCAACCCCAAGTGTAGAAGAGTTTAAATCACCTGCAACATGTTATAACCCTTTGAGGATGGATTAAAGGCTTGTCGAGAAACTTCGAGGAGGCTGGAGAAGAGAGGGAATGAATTCTAGAGTCAGAATTACCAGCAGAAGGAGAGTGTTCTAATGGTGATTCTAAAGGGTTTTGATGAACAAAGTTCTCTCAAGGTGTTCTACTCAGGTGTGAGTTCTGGTGGATGGGTGTTCCTCTACTTGTGGACGGTGGACTTGCTCTCTTCCTGTTGATTTTATTATGGTTGTAATAATGCCTCTGTTAGCTGCTGAAGTCTCAGGAACTGGATCCCGCCCTCAACACTGGAAAAAGACAAGATGGGCCATGGAAGAATAGCCTCACAGTAGGCTCCTTAAGCAGTGTCAATGAGCACAGTAGTGTGGGCTGCCCCTTGGGGAGTCTGCAGTTTGGGATTGCTAAGAAGTCTGGCTCGTGTAGCCACCTCTTTTTCCTGTTTGAGTCCTTCTTCTTGTCACCACTGCCTCTTCATTCATTTGTTTAAATCCCAAGACTGTCTGTTATGCCCAAATATTGAATCAGGCTTCTGTTTGCAACAAGAGCTATTAATAGTTTTAAATATGAATTTGGCTTTTGTTGAGAGAATATTATTTTCAGTAATTGTCAGTTCATTAGAATATAAGCAAGACTTAGAGTTTTGCTGAAAAGTATGATACTTGAATTAAAATAAATATAAACAAAGAACATTAATATTTTGATATATTTATAGACGCCACTGTTTGTATATTGAAAGCCAAATTTAAACAACTGTAAAGAAGCAGAACTATTAGACTTTTCTATTGGGCATCTTTATTCTTTATGAAATAACTAAATGGCATTGGTACATATGTTTTTACTACATATTGAGGGGCTTAGAAATGGACCACATGGCAATAACCTTATTGTTGATTTTTTTTGGTTCAGCTTTATTTTAAAACTTATTTTCAAAGATGGAATTTTATTTCCTGTTTGTTTGAATATAATTTCATTCATATTTTGTTTCCATATATATATGTGTGTATAAATTTGTTCCTTTTTCTTTCTTTCTTTCTTTTTTTTTTTTTGAAACAGTCTAACTATGTATCTCTGGCTGTCCTGGAACTCACTATGCAGACCACACTGACCTCAAACTCACAGAGATCTGCCTGTCTCTGCCCCCTGAGTGTGGGGATTAAAGGCATACCCATCTCTACATATATTTGAACAAAGGCTAAGGTTTTAAAAATTTGATTAATTTTGTTCTTGCAAAATCTTACCATGTATGCTTTCTCCCCGACCTGTATCTATTTCTAAGCCCTATCACCTACCTCCACAATCACTACCAGCTCTATTCCAACATTTAAGGCTTTTCATTTAAGAGCTATTTATCCACACAGGGGTAGGAAAGAGCCAGTGGGGCCTGGTGAGGTCATCAGTGGGTACATAACTAAAGGCCATAGTTCTCCCACTCCTTAAGTCTGTCAATTGCAAGTGGTCCATCTGTGAGATGTGAGTCCTGCAAGCCCCTTTTCCACCATACCCAATTGTTGAGGGGCTCATTCTGTACAAACTCAGTGCAGAGAATGGTAGATGCTGTGAAAGGCTATGCCTCGCCCAGGAGATGACAGTTTTCAGCCTTTCTCTCTGTTTTCTGGTTCTTATATCCTTTTCACATCCTTCTAATCCTTTCCATGATGTCCCTTGAGCCTTAAAGAGAAAGGTATAAATGTTTTATTTAGGGGTGAGCACTCATCTATTTCTTATTCTGAGCACCTTATGCGCCTGTGAACCTTTCAATTCATTACCATTCAATGTGAAGAGATGTTTCTCTGATAAAACATGAGAATAATTTATATCCATAGCTATAAATAAAAATATTTAGAAGGTAGATTGACATTATGTCAATTTGCTAAGTGGAAGTATTCAGCAATAATGCCCCCATCCTATTTCAACCTATACTCACCCCAACAATTATTTTTTAAGCCAGGTTTATAGTACTAAGCATGGATTGTTTTCTATGGATCTGAAATCCATCCAATTAGAGAGGAGTTGGTTACTCCCATAAAAGTAGTGCCATTATTGCATTAGTGGGACAGGAAGTTTGGTCTCATAAATCATAAGATTCACAGCTGGTAAGATTATTGATTCTCATCTTCCCCAGAAGCACACATAGCACCTCCCAAGACTGAAAACTACCTGGCAGGCAGGAAACTTCTAGATCAGTTCTAACTTAATTTTTTTTCAGATCATGTATCAAAGCTGTGTGGATCAGCAACAGGATCTTATCTCTTAATTCTGGTCTTATTTGGGTTACTATTGCTATGAGAAAACACCATGACCAAAAGCAAGTTGGGGAGAAAAGGCTTTATTTGGCTTGTGTTTTCATGTTGTAGTCCATTATTGAAGGAAGTCAGGACAGGGACTCAAATTGGACAGTAGCTGTTGCAGAGGGTCTGAAGATGTGAGTGCTGCCTACCAACTTCCTCCCCATGGCTTGCTCAGCCTGCTGTCTTATAGAACTCAGGACCACCAGCCCAGGGATGGCACCACCCAAAAAGGGCTCTTTCCCAACAACCAGTAATTAAGAGAATGCCCTACAGGCTTGCTTATAGGCAATCTTATGAAAGCAATTTATTTCTCTCTCTCTCTTTCTTTCTTTCTTTCTTTCTTTCTTTCTTTCTTTCTTTCTTTCTTTCTTTCTTTCTTTCTTTCTTTCTTCTTCAAGACAGAGTCTCTCTGTTTACTTCTGGCTGACCAGGCTTGCTACAAACTCAGAGATCCACCTGCCTCTGCCTCCTGAATTATGGGATTAAAAGTGTGCAGTACTACACTCTGCTGGAAGCATTTACTTAATTGGGTTTCCTTCCTCTTTGATGACTCTAGTTGACATAAAACTATCCAATGCAGATGGTAACAGCTTACTGTTTGGGGGCCTCTATAACCTCTCTGGTCAAATCATTAGGAGGTATCTCACTCCAATACTTGGATTTTTGTTTAATAACCCATGCCTCTTGTAGTAGCTTTATCCAAAAAGCTGAATTTTTAACTCAACCATTTAACACTTGGCAAGTGATTTAGCCAAGTACATAGCTGCTGTGGCATCCGTTTCTGCATCTGAAAAAAAAAAGATTACAGCACTGGTCTAGCGGGATATTATTCAAAGCAGAAGAGACAGTGAGATCCAACTGTTAACTGGGAAGTGCTAATGCGTATGCTTGGTGCTGTGTTCAGATTCAAGTTATTCCCACATCGGACAAATTAAAATGTGAGTGTGTTCAAAAGCACAGCCACTTCCCGAGGCAAGAACCTGAAATGGCAACAACTGAGAGGGTCAATGAGACTCTCCGTTTCTCACCAACACTCCTCACAATCTTTCCTAATGGCATGTCTTAAAAGATGATGAAAGATAAAGGGATAGGGAGACCTGCCCTTTCCTCTCATCCTTAGAGAATTTTCCCTTCCAAATAAAAAAATTCAGCTATAAAAACTTAAGGCCTAACCCAGTGCTAAATCCTAACCCTGTGGCCACTCGAAGGACTGTTTAGAAGGTCTGCTGTGTTTATGAAAGTGAGGTGCTACGAACATGTCCTCGAATCAGACAGGGTGGATGTGATCAGAACAAGCTTGCTAATAAGGATCCTTTCTTGTCCTTGGCCAAGTCATAAAATTCTGTTTGGAGATGAAATTCTTCTCTGAACAAAAGCTGAAACATGAGTGCACGTGTGTGTCAGTGTATGTGTGTGTGTGTGCGTGCATGTTCTGGTAATGTGTATGTGAATGTGCGCTTAATATGGAAAAAAGAAGTAAAGAATAAACTCTTGTTGACACTACTTTAGGGCCAGTTTTTAATACCACAGCTGTCCAGATATGAGACAAGATTAAAAAATAAGAAATTCCTGGATAGAAAGAGAGATGGTTGGTCCAATGGTCTGTCTTCCCCAAGTCTATTGCGACACCTCTCAGTGTTGCCAGCATATCCTCTAACCCATTTTGCTACATAAATATGTCCAGCTGTCTCTTAAACCCATTTTTATTTTATGCTTCCCTCAATGGAGCTATTTGGAAATGCACAGGATTTTCCATGTGACTTTGGATCTATGAGTGAGATAGTCCTACATCATCACTGCTTATTAATTAAATAGAAATATTTTATCATAAGATATTTGTGGCAGGCATCACTGGAAATTTGGAAGAAATCAACTGACAAGACAAATATATCTATTATTTTAGAAAACACGTTATTTAGCTAATTTACATTCTATTTTTCTTAGTGATATGAAGAAGTAGGGAGTGATTATTGTGAGTAAATATAAAAATGCTTCCTTCGCTAGATTACTCTCTTTAACACATCCTTTTGCAAGAAGAAAATACAAAGTTCAAATATGTACTAAAGAATAGGCTCTGACTTAGGTTGGGCTTAATTCATATTTTGATATTTTTATTCCATGAATCCTATACATATTTCAGGATAATGTGAAATTGGATTTCACCTTACCAAAGTTGAATTAATTCTTTAATAAGAATAGAGGAAATTTTATATTAATATTTTCTCCAAATGTTCCAAGTGCCATCTGAACTGCAGGCGTGGGTTAAAGTCTTAGGTTGGTACTGGGAGACTCCTGACTGGAAGGTAAACGTGACAACTTCCTATAGATTGGAAAGAACCGAATATTGCTAAAGTTGAGTTAATGAACACTTAATGGAGTTGAATGATTCCACTTAAAAATTGTTTGGTTGCATTGATTTGGTATATATGTTGGTTTTGTTTTCTGAAAAAATAAATAGGGTGACATACTCTCTTCACCTTAGACTTGCTAGTTCAATTCCTGAAAATTCCATGTTTCATGGAATACCTCTTCTCCATGCACATAAGAAAAAGTTCAAATCACTTGCCTCTGAAATGTGTTTGCTTTTGGTCTGTATACTCTCTAGATTCTAGACACTGGGAACCAAGTAGCATATGGGTGCTACATCAATATGAAAGATTTTGTGTGTTGAAGTAGCAGCCTATGGTAGAGTGTCAGCACCTTGGTGAGACATGACCAATGGGTTGTGTTTTCTTTTACTTTTGGGTTGTTGTTGTAGTTGTTTACAAGCTAAAATGTGTGCTGGTTTGTTAATGAAGAAAAGATAAAAATATTTGACAAGCCAACTCCCTGACCCCATTTCCAGTTAGCTCTCTCTGTCTCTATCTTGGGGATCAGAGGTAAGCCCTCGACTACTGCTCGGGGACCCTGCCTGCTTGTCTGCTATAATGCTCTCCAGTGTGATGGGCATGGTCTCTGTTACTTTCTGGAACTCTGAGCCCCAGATATATGTTTTCTTTTACAGGTTGCCTTGGTCACGGTATGCCTTCACAGCAGAAGGAAAGTAACCAGGATACTTCGGAACATACTTTAAAGGTAACTCCTTGAGTGGCCCTCACAAGAAACAGACTTCTGTAGGTCTTTGCCTTGTTTTACGTTTGTGGACCATGACCTCTGAGCTCTCATGAAGAAGCTCTCAGTGAAGGACCTGCTTATGTCCAGGCCTTACAGCTTTTACCTTCAGTTGTGTCATTTTGGAATTGTCCTTGTCTCAACAACTGCTCTGCTGCTCACTGTGTAAAGATAGTGCTCACACTTAGATGATTCCTTGGCTGATGGTCAAGTTGTTTTTAGTGCATAGAGATGTCACTCTCCTCTCCATTAGGCTGTCTTTTTTTTATACCGATAATACATCTCTATAGGCACACCTTGTTTTATGCGCATTTGTGGTGTTTGGGGGATGTGTGCCAGCATGTACTACTTAGCTACAGAATGTTAAAAATTTCTTTCTTGGTCACTGTGCTGCATGACTGATCCATTTCGTGTGATATATTTAGTATGGTTCATTGCCCACTGGTCTTATCATTTAACAATTTGCATTAAATTGAATTTTCTATTTACAGGTGTAAATGGAAATTTTGGCCTCTGAGAATGTATTATTTCCTGACTAGAATGTTCTTGGGTGAATTAAATCTGCCATTATCAGACTGTGCATACCTGACTAGTTGGGGCTGTCTAATTAGAATATCACTGAAAAGGAATGTTTGTTTTATTTTATTTTTTTAATGGCTAAGCTTGAGTTACTGAGGCCAGGCCAGTATCATCAACTTAGAAGACATTACTGTTATTCTACAAAAGTTAAAAACAAAACATGCATATGTTTTGATGGATCAGAAGAAGCTGAATTAGTGTCCTGTGACGAAAGTTTTTTTCTGAGCAGACAGAACATCTACTCAGCCCGGATAAAGATCTCATGACAGACCAAAATATGAATACCACCAAAGACCAACTTAGTGAACTTATGTGTATGGATGGTACTTATAGGAGTATGGGGAAGGGGTGACTTCCAGGAGCAGGACTGACTCAAAGACAGCTCCATCACCAAACCAAACCCCGTTTCAGCCTGGATGACAGCTCACAAAAGCTGGGAACCTGGAGCATGTCTTTTCCAGGTGCCTCAGTTTGGTTTAAACCTCTTCTAGGCATCTCATCTGGTTTCTGCTTCTTCCAGGCAGCTGGTCTGGTCTCAGGGTCTTCTTGGAGCTCAGCTTACTTCTGTCTGAGAGGGACTCTCAGCTTTTAATGCTGACTACGGCTGGGTAGGGTCTAATGAATCTGATCAGTTTGAGGGATTCCCTAAAGCTGTTTTGAGTTTACCTTCCTGCTTAAGTAGCTTCCCTGCAGGATGGAATGTTTCCATCTTATAGGAAATGGTTATGCAACAGTTATTGGCTATATGTATAAGTTACTCAAATGTTCATAGGACCTAAAATTTTTACCATTCGCTATAGCATTGACAGCTGTACATTTACTGTTTCCAACTCTGTTCTTCACATAGGCTTGAAGAACTGACATTTATTGACTATAAACGAGGGGCCAAGCTCTGTGGCGTATGCATTGCCTACATTTCTTTATTAAATGTCTAAAGTGTCTTGTGGATGAGGCATTATGTTTACATTTTACAGAGAATGGTTGCTTAAGAAAGATTATATAGTGTACTTGTGCATGTGCACACACACATACACACACACTTTGAAGATAGACACAGGTCTACTTTCCAGGCCATCCCCATACACAGGGTGAGTATGATAGGGTTTACATCTATTTAGGTCTTCCACATCTCTCCCAGGGACTAAATTCTGAATCTCACTGATCTGAACATTGTGTGTGTGATGGCTAATCTTGGTTGTCGACTTGGCTATGGTTGGAATTAACTAAAATCCCAGCATCTGAGGATACGTGTGAGGGATTTTTCTTGGTTGAGTTATTTGAAGTGGAAGGCCCATGTGACATCCAGATCCATCGGTGCCAGAAGGTCCTCCCTAAGCAGGGGCCACACCTTTGAGTGGCAGCCCACATACGTAGACAGGAGGGAAGGGAGCCTTTGCTCTTTGTCCGTTTGCCCTTACTCTCGCTGGCAAGGTCAATCATCCTGTTCCTGAGCCTTGCCTTTGCTGGTGTTAAAACCCACTTCTTCACGATTCCAAGGTAGACTGAAAACTGTCCGCTCTCTAGGACTTCCTTGGTGTTCTAATACCAGATTGAGGCTGCTGAGACATCTGGCCACATGGACAGTACAACTGGATCCTTGGCCTCTCTGCCAGGAGAAGCCATTGCTGGAGTATTCAGGCTACAGCCTGTAAGCCACTTCAGTAAATCCCACATCTATGTGAATATTACAATATATTGTCTATACTCTGTCCATTCTGTCCGTTCTGTTCTTTACAAAGCCCTGATCAATAGTGTATGAAGTTTTTGTTTGAATACTTGCTTCTCATTCTTCTGTGTATAGACCTAGGAGTAGAATTCTGAGTCTTAGTTCCGTGTTTCACTTTTTGAGGACCTGACTGTTGTTTTCCCAGCAGATGTACATTTTACATTCTGTCGGTAATGTAGGATAGTTCCAGATTTTCCATATTCTTGCTGACACTTGATATTTGCTGTTTTTCTTTTGATTCATTAAGATAAGATAAAATAAAATAAAAGACTGCTTTTTAAAAATGTGTTTTAGGGTTGAGAGATGACAGTGGTTGCTCTTCTCGAGGACTTGAATTTGATTCTTGGTACCTTCATAGCAGCTCATTACCACCTGGAACTCTAGCCCCAGGGGATCTGATGTCCTTCTCTAGCTTTGACAGGCATGATGCACTCAGAAGGTGCACAGACATATATGCAGGCAAAACATAGAAAATAAATAGAATAAAATGTTTCATTTATTATTCTCTCTGTCTCTGTCTCTCTCTGTGTCTGTCTGTCAGTCTTTCTGTCTGTCTGTCTGTCTGTCTGTCTCTCTCTCTCTCTCTTCTCTCTCTCTGTGTGTGTGTCAAGTGTGTGTATGATCCACATGCTACTACTTGCAGGCGGAGGTCCTAGGACAACTTTCTGGAGTTTGTCCCTTCCTTCCAATTTGGGCTTTGGGAATGGAGAACTCAGGTCATCAGGCTCACACAGGAAGTCCCTTTATCTGAAGAGCCATCTTGTGTGCCTTCTCTTACTATGTGTTTTTGACAGGGCTTATGTAGTCAAGGCTGGTTTTCCTTTACATCCCCAGGCACTAATTTTCTCTTCTTTTTGGATTTTTGTACTTTCATCCTAATCTCTCTTTCTCCTTGTCTCAACTTTTTTTCTGAGGAAGGAGTGAATAGTATTATTTCTTGTGTGTCACAGTGCTCAAGCCTCAGTGAATAAATGAATGAAAGAACAAGAAAGATTTGTAGGAACAACAAAAAAATGGCAGCACTCAGCACTTACATGTATTATCTCACTTAATTTTTATAACAGTAAGAATCAATTGTCATGGCATTCATTTTATAAAGAGAGAAATTAAAACCATCTCATTTTCTGGTCATCCAAACACTAAGCATAGAATTCTGAAACAGATTTCTACTTAGACTGGCTGAATCAAAACGTTGCCTTTACAACACGACACACTCCCCATGGCTGTTCCGGGCTCAGAAGCTTCTTTCTGTGCCATGCACCCTGTTAGCTGGAAACTAGTTTGGGCCATCTGAATATCTACCAGCTTTGACTTACTAGGTAATTACAAACACATAATGACAATTATTTTTTCCAGACAACAACACTGAGATATTAAGTGATGGTGCAAGATTGTACAGTATCAATGAGCTCAGAATCGGATCTGTTAAACTGTGGCCTATGGATTTTCATCACTATAGACCAGTTCACTACAGTCTGAGGGGTGCAGGTTGTATCTGACAGTGGGAGAAGTCCGTCAGCGAGCCATTCTTCCAGATTGTCCAACATTTTCCCCAGATATTTCTCTTTCTCCTCTGACTCCATTAAAGCTTTGGTGGTGTGGAAATGTGTATACATCTATGTATTATGCAAAAGGCTTCCCAAAGCCCCAAATGAATATTTGTTCACCTTCTTATTGTGTTTTAAGTTTCTGATTTATAGCTTATATAAAGTATATTACATTGGATCACAGGATATTTAGCCAGTCAAAAAGTGCCACTCTGTTTTAACAATTTGCTCATTTATTCACCAATATTTAGGCCACATAACTTTTTTCTTATAAATCCTATGATGGTGTTTGATAAAATCCATGTTAATTATGAAAAAGAAACATTATAGCTATTGTAGAATTTTTAATATATACTTAAATTTTATACTGTAATTTATATACTCTAATTTTAGAGTATCTGTCTAGGATTTATACTGGGCTGTTAGATACTGGGAAGTCTCTGCATGAGGTGATGCGTCAAATGCTTTTACTTTCAAATAATTAATGCATGTATTTTTTTCCCATTCTCAGTCTGTTTTCATGTCTCGTCACTCTTCCTTTGTCCCTGTCTTTCTTGCTCTTCATGGATCTTTCGGAGGTCTTAAAACAAAAACAAAACCAAAAACAACAACAACAACAAAAACCAGAGGCTGTTACCATTTGGCAAATGTCTTCCCTGGCAATGACATCTTGAAAATTGAAAATAATAATGCCTCCCTCTCATGCACCCATTCAGGTTGGCTGTGTGTAACTACACTCTGCTTTGAAATATGTCACCTTATTAGATTCTGTAAATTGCTCAGAACACTGTCTCTGTAAATGTTTTGGAAGGGTTGTACTGTTGGGTCAGCTTTCTGAGGGCTAGAAATATGTCAAACCTGGCAGCCTTACCTTTATTTAAGAGCCAAAATACAAATAAGTAGATTACAAAGCAATCAATCAACATAGCACTGCAGGGTGTTGTGGTTGGCATTGACCTCGAGAGTTCAACACCTACATTTTATGGATGAATAACCTCATCTACCAACTGCAGGAATGAGGTTGCATTCTGAGTCAGTGACAGCTAACCAGTTAACCTTGCTTCTGCTCTTATGCCTCAGTTTCCTTATCTGAAACAAGTTTTGCAAGTGTGAAGTTTCCGTGGTTGCACGAAAAGATTTTGAAAAGATTTGCTATCCCATAAAACATGCCCTAGTCATTTATGGAGTTTCCTTATGGTTTTTTTTTAAAGCTTGGAGTACTATTAATTTATAGTTATTGGCAAATCATAACTTTTATTCACTGTTGATAGAAAAAACAAAGGGGATTTTTTTTCCCCCTTCAGTCTTAGAATTTTACTTCTTTCCCCTTCCTGGTTTATACTGTTGGGTTGCTAGGGCAGACTGGGTTACTAACTTCCATTTTCCTTTTTACAAGAGTCTTTCACTGAGGTATTTTTGAGGAGGCTTTACAAGAAACAACAACAGCACACACACACAAGTCATTAAGTGTATGTAGGGCAAGAAAACATACATTTGTTAGTTTTCTGTCTTTCTGAAAACCTGAAAGTATATGCAAGAGAGCACGGGCTTGTTAAGAATATTTCTTTTCTGACTGCAAGGTCTGCATGTGAACTGAATACTCTTGCAAGGCCTAGGCCAGCAAGTTTGGAAAGCTTGGCAAGCAATGTAATCTGACATGATGCACATTTTTCTGTTCAACTATGAACAACTATTTCATTCTCTTATCACCTGACAGTCTTACAGCAAACCTTTGAATCAGAGCCCTTCAGTGTGTCCAAGTATGTAATGTGTTTTTGAGTGCAACAAGTAAAGCTGTAGGTGACTTAACAGACTGGCTTCTAGGCAAAGCCAAGACTGCAGCCTTCTTGGGTAGGTTCTGCCAGATTTCCCATGTTCAGTGTCTTTTACAGATGTGATGTTTATGTAGCTGAGATTTCTAAGGCCAGTCTTAGGCTGTAAATATTCTACAGAACAATGAAGGCAGGACTTCCAGTGGAGGGAGGGGGACACCAAGTCATCCTCAAAGCCTTCAATCCAAAATTTACTCTGCCTACAGGACATGTAGGGGTAAAGATGGAGCAGAGATTAAGGGAAGGACTAGCCTCACCCACCCAACCCTTATGGGATAGATACTGTGTTATGCTTCCAGACATAGCCTAGTACAACTCCTCTGAGAGACTACACCCAACAGTGGATGGAAACAGGAACCCACAGCCAAACAGGTGGAGCTTGGGGAGTCTTGTGGAAGAGTGTGGCTGGGTGGAGAGGGAGGATAAAGGTCCCGAGGGGATAAGAACTCCTCAAGAAGACCAGTAGAGTTAACTAATCTAGGCCCATAGGGGCTTACAGAGCCTAAAGCACCAACTAAAGAGCATGCACGGACTGGACCTAGGCCCCCAACACGTAAGATCGATAGCTTGGTCTTCATGTGGGTCCCTTAGCAAGTGGAGAGGGGGCTGTCTTTGGCATGGACGGTGTTGCCTGCTTTTGGATCACTTTCCCCTAACTGGGCTGCCTTGTCTGGCCTCAGTGGAAGAGGATGCATTTAGTCCTAGTGTATTGTGATGTGTCAGGGTGGGTTTGTATGGGTCGGGGGGGGGGGAAGGGAAGCTCCCTTTTTCTGAGGAGAAGGAGAGGCAGGGAAAGGGGGAAGGAGAGTGGGAGGATGGGACCAGGTCTAAGGAGGGAGGGGGCTGTGACAGAGATGTAAAATGAATAAATAAATGTAATTTTTTTTTAAAAAAAGAACAATCATACTTGTCAAGCAATGTGCAGTGAATTTTGGTTTGGAAAACATGGATGCTATGTATATATCAGAACCTGTTTTTTTTTTTTTTTTCCTAGCCAATGGCCTGCTCTGTTCCTCAATTGGGTCCTGGTCCTAGCCTACTTCTCATTGCTATCCAGGCTTGTTTCTGTTACAGTCCACTGGCTCATGCTGTTTAGGCCTAGTGTCTAGGGGGCAATGAGAGCAGTAAGCTAATCTATGCTAATGGGCAAGCGGGAGAAAATCAGGGTCAAGAGAAGCTGCGCAGCACATCCTGTGCTCTGTCCTCCTAGGTAGCAGAAGCGGCACTTCGGAAATGCTGCATTGACTTCATTTTTCTCTCAGAGAGTGAGTCCTCCTGTGGTTGGTTGTGTGAAGTGGATTTCTCAAAGGCACTGAAGACAGCATGTTGTCCCAAAAGTCATATAAATTCCTGTGCTGTCTTGAGCCAGTGTTGAACATGCATCGCAAACACAATTGGAGATGCGTGTAACAGTGGAAAGAAATAAAAGGTTGGGTGCCAACTTTCCTTTCTGCCTGGAATGGTTTCTTCTGGTGTGCATATACTACTCATGTTCTTTTTGCAAATTAGAAAAGCACAATGGCTGTGACAGTGTTTGCTTCGACAAGGCAAGTCGGTGTCTCCTCAGTGTCAAATCCCGGAGCCTCACCTGGCTTTTCAAAACCTTGTTCTTAAGAAGACCAAGTTCGACATTCATAGAAAGATCTGTAGTGCTGCTGTTTGAAATAGTTTGTGGATTTCAGGTTCATTGTGGATCATTTTTCTTTTAGCCTAATCTTGTTATTCCTATTTATTTCGTATGATCTTATCACAAAAAAAACGAAGGTTTCCCTTTACTGTCCAAACAGCCTGCTTTAAAAGTCTCTGCATAGCCACTATTTATTTGTCTCACACTTTATTTTATTTTTCACATCTTGGTTTAGTGTTTAACTGTGATAAGTTTCAACTGAATCTCTTTCAAGCGCAACTGCTTATTCCTCTGTGTTAAGCACTTTGCCGTTTACAAACCGGCATTCTTTCGTGTGTTTTGCATTATCTTAAATGGCAACATTAGTACCTTGTCTCTTCCGTCCTGAGAGCATTTGCATAGCATCTGTTACTTTTATCATGGGCTTAAGTCTTAGGAACTGCCTCTGGAGACTACTGACCATCTAGAAAAGGAGAGCAAACACAGGATACAAGTTTATCATAGTTATTATCCCAATCAATATCTGAGAAATAAAGCTGCCTTTTTAACCAAATTTAATGTTTTCTTAGTCTGTTGCCAGACTGTTTTCTCTGATTGTTTATGTCTAAATTTGGGGATGATTTTTCTTCTTCTTCTTCTTCTTCTTCTTCTTCTTCTTCTTCTTCTTCTTCTTCTTCTTCTTCTTCTTCTTCTTCTTCTTCTTCTTTTCTGAGGCAGGGTTTCTCTTGTATCCTTGTCTGTCCTGAACTCACTTTGTAGACCAGGCTGGCCTTGAACTCACAGAGATCCTCCTGTCTCTGCCTCCCTGAGTGATGGGAAATTTGGGGAATTTAAAGCTAATGTCATACTTGGTTAATCTAAAACTTTAAAAAATTTTCATAGTTTAAAATTTTCTCTATTTTAAAAATGTTCATACATGTTTATAACAAAATATGATCATCTCTAGCACCATTTTCTTCTCTAACCTGCCCCCATAACCTCCCTAATGTTCCCCTAAACTTCATTTCTTTTAAAAAAATTTTATTTTTATTAGTTACAGTTTATT
>CM053752.1:94760196-94823548 GCA_028658305.1 Pachyuromys duprasi | reverse complement strand
TACTGAAAATGCCTTTCAACTTTATTGGCATTTGTTGCTTTTACCAAATGATGTGTTTTAAAAGGACATTTCATGCACATATATGATATGCTTTGATCATCTTCAGTCCCGTATTGCCATATACTACTACCTTCTCCCACTATTGCCTTTCCCCTACTCCAAGCCCTCATCTTCTATGTATCTCTATTGGTTTCTTTTTTCTCTTTAGTGATTGTTGCTACCTGTATACAGGCATGTAAATATACAAATACAGCTTGCTCCTGTATATGTTTTTAGAACTGTTAAGGTCTTGCATTACTTTATTGTTGAAATTTCATAGATGCAGCTACCCTGACATGTATGGAAGTCACCATTTTACAGTGGAAGTGGTCCCGGTTAAAGATGAAATCAAGAAAGAAATGACAAAATTTTGAAAACGAAAATTTGTCAGTTCCAAAGATAGTGAGTTTGGTAAGATGCTGTTGATGTGCTGTTATGGAAATAAAGAAAGAAACCACTGAAAACTAGACTGGTTTGGAGTCAGTATTTTTGTCTCAATGAGCCTCAAGGTCTTTTTTTGTTGTTGTTGTTCACTGACTATTTAGTGAACTTGTAGATTATATCTGGTAGCCATGTGTGTTGTTACAACCTTATGGCAGAGCACCTGGAGAGGATGGTGTTCTTGTATTTTACTGTCTGAATCTTTCAGAAGAGAAGTGAAATTCTGTCATCTGGGTTTCATGAGTTTACTTGGTTTTCATCTGTGTTTTCATGTGGCATCTCTTCCACGTCAGGTTATGTGTTAGTCCATTTGGAACTGAAGCCTTTACAATTTCCCAGGCAGGGAGTTCATTGAGTGTTCAGTCTAAATAATTTATTGCAACCCCTCCAAGGCTCAGGGAGAGGAGGTGAAAGGAATGTATGAGCCAGATAGGGAGAAAGGCTCCAGAATACTGTCTGCTGGGCATAATACAACCACAGCAACCATGACCCCAGAGAAGTTGTGGTGCCTTAATTGGGCATGCAGTCTACCATGGAGCAGGGAGAGACTCACTGGACTGTATCCCATCCATTGAGATTCTGGCTACTGGATTCTCGGGGAGAGGGCACTTGTATACCAACAAGTGAGCTCACCAATCTTCAGTGGTAGGATTGAGTACCTGTACCCATCACTGCAATGGACTAAACTGGAAGATCCAATCTAATGGCACAGATGAGTCACCGGAAAGGCAGGTATCGTTCAGATATTTTTCTTTTGTGATGTGGGAATACAACCCAGGGCTTTGTACATGCCAGGCAAATGCTCTATGATTGAGCTGTGATTCTATTAATTCATTATCTAGAGTAATAAGGCTTATAATTGAAAGCAGAAACAGAAACGTGATAAGGCAGAAAACCATAATAATGGAGCAAGAAAACCACTGAGCTACACACACACAAACACACACACTCCAAAACTGGAAGACATTATACATTTTTCCTTGAGAACTTCAAAAGATGCCATTAGGGTTGGACACAGGGCTAGGTGCTACCAATCCCAATGACCTGTGTTAGATCCTCTGGACCTGCACAGTGGCAGAAGAGAATAAACTTCAGGTTGTTCTCTGATCCTGATACCTCTGTATGGGCAGCTTTAACCCTCCCCCCCCAAAATGTAATAAAAATTTAAAGACACGGTTAAAAGAGGCAAGTGTTCACATTGGTGTTAGGGTTTTGTTGAGTTACTATCAGGATGCCAGAGTTAGCTGAGAGCTCTTAGTCTTTTCAAAGCTATGCTTGAGAACTTTGATGTCACCGTAGTAGAAGGCAAAAGTCCTGCAGAAAGAATGCAGAAAGAAATTGGGGGTGTGATATTATAGAGCTGTCATCTCTCTCTCTCTTTTTTTACTTTATTGAGTATAGGTAAGAGTGTTCAGTGTCCTGG
This sequence comes from Pachyuromys duprasi, assembly GCA_028658305.1. Classification (NCBI taxonomy): domain Eukaryota; kingdom Metazoa; phylum Chordata; class Mammalia; order Rodentia; family Muridae; genus Pachyuromys; species Pachyuromys duprasi. The sequence continues at coordinate 94,821,645 of CM053752.1, read as the reverse complement.
CTGGAAAATAAGCAGCACTCATGCGATCAGTTCCAGAGTGAGAAGTACTACTGCCCTGGTGGGCTTCGCTACCCAGTTAAAATGATGTCAGGATAAAATGTCCTCCAACTGGACAGCATCAAAATAGCTGCTGTGCACTGACACAGTGAATGAAGTATAGCATATGAGAGGTGTCGCCATGCTGGTGATTGTGGGGACAGTGGTCATCCAGACTCAAAACTGATACATTCTTCTCTTTGATCTCTTGCATGTCTTGTTCCAAATTTTGGACACCTGCTTTGCCCTTATGGGGCTTAATTTAGCTATTTTATGACTTTTGGTTGCTCAACAATTGGCATTAGTGTATTTCAGGTACATTTCATATTAAATAGGATTTTATATGTCAATCTGGGAATTTAATGATCATTTATAAACTTGTTTCCCTGCTAAAATATATTTGAGTCCAAATCAAATAAAGTACAAAATTTGAGGAAATGACCCATTTAAAGAAGGAAATTGTTTCGATTTTGTACTTGTAACTCTACATTAGTATATAATAAAGCATTTTAGTATGTCTTTGGAATGAAAGCTGTAGCTTAATTTTTAATAATGAAGTAAAAAAAAGTGGGGTAGCTAAAACTGAGCAGTATTATGTATATGAAGTTTTTACATGTGTTGTTGAATTAACTAAAAACAAAGTAATTTCTATATATTCATTTGACTTTAAAATATATGGCAAGAGTTTTAAATTTTCACTTGTATTTTATAATGATGTTTTTTCTCACCTTATTGCTAACATGAAGTTTTACTTCTGTAAATGCATGTTTTGCCTACTCTAGGTTTGTGTTGAGTGGTAGAGACAGTTAACTTAAAGTTTATAATATGTTTCAAGTAATCTACAAATTAGTTGGTCCAAGCACAGATAATTAACTGCAGATGCTTAGATGCTAATATTGGTCAAGTCGTGATGGGCTGTAGAAAAATGTGGAGCAGAATAAACAGTTACAGTGAACTGTTTAGCTAAATCTGACTCTGCCTCCCCCAGAGAACTTTGTGTTTGTCCTTAAGGTCCTCCAAGGGTGGAGAATAGAGAGATGATTTCATCATTAGTTACAACACACGGGTACAGGAAAGTCATCTACATGTCCCACCTCACTCATTTTCTGAACTAATAACCAAGTGGCCTGTAAATATATGGTCTGTTTCTTTCTCTCATTCCTACATGACATTCCTCCCCCACCAATGGTGGGTTGGGAGGACAGCTACTTGCTAAAGGGAGCCTATTCCTAAGCTCTGCCCTCCTCAGCTAGGACCAGAGCTAATTCGGTGAGTCTCTAAAACTTGGTCATGGGATGCTCCACAATGTGGAAAGGGCCAGGAAACAGTAGAAGAAGTGCTATGTGATGCTTGCAGACAGGTGCAAGAAAGCTGCAATAACTTCGTGAACGACCAGCAACTGAGTACTTTCTATACACCAAGCTATGCATCGTCTTGTTTAATTCTCTCGGAGATATACAAGGTAAGCCTCGGAATTAACTCCGCTTAAAAGAAGAAGAAGAAGAAGAAGAAAAAGAAGAAGAAGAAGAAGAGGAAGAAAAGAAATCCACAGATTTTCTAAGTTAAAGCCCTTTGTTTAAGCTTATGGAGATAGATAGTAAGATAGACCCGAAATTCACCCAAAGATTGTCAACATGACCATGTCAGTTATTGTGCTAGGACTTGCTACATGTTGGTGATGATTGTGCGTTCTTGTCATTCTTTGGGTGACCAGTGTACTCAGTTTTGCCAATTAGTTAAATGCGAATTAAAAATCAAGTTAATAACTAATTCCCTTATTAAATAATTCCCCTAGGTCCTCTCACCTGCCCTCCCTTCCTCCCTCTCTCCTTCCTTTCCTCCTACCCTCGCTTTCTCCCTTTGCCCCCCTTTCTTTTCCCTCCAGCTCATTTCTTGCCTCTTACCATATTGCTCTTAGATTAGAAGCAACGACCATGGTTCCGGCCCATTCTCCACTCTCACCACAAACGTGGCTCAATTAGGATAGAGCAGGGAAGTCATGATGAGGCTCAGTTACATGCTCTACATTCTTTAGCCCAGCTAAGGAATAATGCCAGACTAACACTGGTTAGACAGCCTCACGGATGCCTGTGAGGACTAACGGGGAGCTTCGTCACAGATAACTGTATTGTGTGTGTCTGAATATACAAGTCTGTTTTTTCTATTATTATGTGATATTTCATGTTGACTTGTCAAACTGAAAAATGCCCATATTGATTTTGCAGAAAGCCTCACACGTGAGATAAATGCACTCAAAGAGTCTTCACAAGTAGCTCTTTGGAGCTTCAGATGTGAAATGGATCATTCCCCCGTCTGTAACAGACCCTTCTGCGAAGCTCTTCAATCAAACCTGAGGAGTCAAGGTGAAATTGGAGGGCGGCTGGTGTGTACTCTACAGGGCAGTGGGAGTGAGCTAGCTGGCTGAGAGAGGAACCTAAGGCGTTTGCTATGCGCCTTCCCCCCTTTAGCATAGAAAGACTGTCAATCACTGTGAGACTTTATGTGTTCTATGTGCATGGTGCTTGGATATGTATCACAAGGTGTGTGTGTGTGGGGGGGGTCATGCGCACTGCACCTTTGCTTTCTTTCCATTTATACTTTTTTTTCTTTCTGATAAGATTATTTTCAGGTTATTTTTTGATGTACGTATCTGACATAGATATTTTTATTAGGCACTTTCCACTGAATCATTTGTTCTATTGTCACAGGGTTGAGATGTCACAGGGTTGAGATGTAACCTTTATGAAAGTTAGTGACAGGCAGCACCCTTACCTAGACAGGATTGACATAGTCTGTTAAGCAGTGATCCAGGTAGGGGCATTTTTAAATCCAGCATCAGTGATGACTCCAAATTAGTTCACTTTGAACCCGGCAGTAAGCCTAAGCTATCCTTGGCAAGGAGCACGCCATTCTTCTGAAGTTGGTTTTCATATTACACTTCAACTAGTTTTTAAGATTTATTCTTACTGATGTGTACACGTATGTGCATCTGTGTTGTGTGTATATCACACAAATGTGAGTATAGCTGGTTGGAGTCCCCGGAGCTAGAGATAGCCTGACATGGATATTGAGAATTGAACTTGGGTCTTCTGAGAGTGCAGCCTGCTGTTAACCAGTAGGTCACCATCTTTCTACGTACTGACATTTTACACGTATTTGGTGCCGTGTTTCTAGCTGGAAGCTTCTGGGTTAAAATAAAAAAGGAAGGAAGGAAGGGAGAAAGGAAGGAAGGAAGGAAGGAAGGAAGGAAGGAAAGAAAGAAAGAAAGAAAGAAACTTCAGAATTTTTCAGTGGTCTATTTAATTTGCACCAACAGAGAATCCTGACACCAAAATAACAAAACTATGCTTTGGAATTTCTGCTCAGATACGGAGTGTGTTTGCCAATTGTTTCTGATGCCTAAGCTGCTATGAGATGATTTTTATCCCATAACTATGCCATAGCTTTCCTAAGCCACAGAGGCAGAGCTGTTTGCGAAGCTCCACTATTAGTATAATCTTAAGAGCGTATTAATTGCCCAGGAGGTTCATGTATTTGTTCTGTACATGTGATTAAAGATCACAGCAGCTTACGCAGCCTCGTTGTAGACATGGAGAAAAATGACTATTGTAACACTCTCCACTCTACGTTTCCTCTACTGCAATGCCCTTACACCTTTCTTTCGCAGGCGGTTTGTAGCAGCCTAAACAGAAGGGTATTGCAGGGAGCTGATTCTGCTTTGATCCTTGTGCTTGTTGTCAAAGCGCTTGGGATTGAAGAGACTGTTGGCTACAATTGACTGTGACAATTAGGAGATGATCAGAGCCCTAGAGTGGAGCACTTAAAGGGTAATTTACATGTCAGTTTGTCGAATAAAAAAAAAAAAGATATTCAGCTAAGATTTTTTCCCCCCTCAGAGCCTTGTAAACTGCAATTTGTACGCTGGTAAGAAAAACCTGGCAGAGGAGTTAGGATGCCATTACCATTTGAAAAGAAGCAATCATAAGGCCGTTTCTGAGCCCTTTGTCCACTGAAAATGCTGATTTGCAGGCAGTGAGTGCAAAAGTGGAACCACCACTAAATAAAACCTTGAGCTAGGTAACTACCATCTACCCCAACACTTGGTGGCTTTTTAGCATCGGTTAAAAGTGCTCTTTAAAAAAAATGTTTCTTAAATTTTAAATTTTCTATCATCACAACATTGTTATTGAGCATGACTGTCCTCCTCTGCCTCCAGAAGAATCAAAGAAGATACAGAGAGAGGTAAGCGGGACACAAGCCAACCATCAGTGGCAATCAGTTGCATCACGTTTCTCCTCTTCTCCCTTACCCATCACAGCTTCACTCTAGCTGTCTCCCCTGCCCCACAGCAAGATGCTCTAAGGCTTTTCTGTTTTTATTTATTCCTCAGCTTTAACAAGGAGAACCATCCTTCCAATGTCTTGCCGTCGGTATGATCACCTCTATGCCCATCCCAGCCTACTAGCTCATCTGTGTTTATAGGTGAAGTTGAGTAACTGGAAAGCTTGCCAGTGAAAACATGCCGTAGTGACACATACATTGTCCTATGTGGAAATATGTAAATTCAGTACACGCGTTTAATACATTGAATATGTGTTAACTTGCAATTGAAGGCTTTGCCTTCCAACCCGGGATTTGGATTCTGGGCCAGGAAGAAGATATGTTTAGAAAGGTAGCACGTGGTTAAAGATGAGGTTGTCTTCGTCTTCATTATGGAAGAATGCTTAAGGCCTTCAAATGCCACAGTTTCTGACACTGAAGCGGAATCTGCCCACTAAAACCCCACACCCAGTACTGACATCTGCGGCCTGGCCTTTTTTCTTTTTCTTTTTCCTTTTGGTTTCTCTGAGACAAGGTCTCTCTCTGTAGCCCTGGCTATCCCAGACTCACTTTGTAGACCAGGCTGGCCTCGAACTCACAGAGATCCACCTGCCTGTCCGCCACCCAGAGTGCTGAGATTACAGGTGTGTGGCATCGCATCCTGGTGGGTGTAGATTTTAAAACATCCATTTCATTAAAAAATTTACTACCTTATATTTCTGAGTGTGTGGACTTTGATTTATTTTTCCATACCTGAATCCCAAAACTTTTTTCTTTTTTCAAAATTGGGTTCATTAAAGGAGTTGCACTTTACTCTTGGGAGTGTCTGAAAATCACAATGAGTGCGGGGATTAGCTGAGGAAAGTTCACGGACATGTACCCATACCTTTAGGACTGCACTAAGAGAAGCCCTGCTTCTTGACAAACCATACACTGTTGGGGTTTCCTTGTGTTCACATGCACTTTGTAAATAATGGTGTACAGACAAGAATAAAATAAGGATGAACAAATGTATCCATTTTTAGGTGTATACAGAGACAGTCTGGGTTTCCTTAGCATGTGCCTTTGGAGCCAGCCGCGCTAAATCTGTATCAAAAGTCACGCACAGCAGGAGGAATTCATCTCCCAGGTAATGGGGAAATGATGAGCAGATGAGCCACCCTCCGATTGATTTAAGCACTTTATTCCAGCCAGTCACAATTAACTTTGATTTGTTTTTACTTTCCTCTTATGGTTTTGCATTTAAAACACCCTCAGAGAACTAATTGTGTAAAAATCTGGTAACTGTGCCTTTGCAACTTGGAGGGGCAGTGAGTGAATGAATGGAGAGGCAGGCTTACTCTCCATCCGGAGGAGAGACTGCCAGAACTTTACTCGCCTGGTTCAGAAGGTGAGCTGCAATATGAATTTTACAGCTATGCGAGAGCGGTACTGCATGCGCATCTTGGACGCTCCCTTTCTTCAAGGAATTCCTCAGAGTAGCTCTGTGACTTAACAGCCGATTTTCATTTTATTTACAAGAGAATATTTGGGTGAATAATATGAAAACATTTTAAAGTATGCTTATTTGACACGTAAGTAAATGGGAACCCCTTGAAAGCTCATTTGGAAATATCTGAAATGACGTTTCCCTCTCACTGTGGTAGTGTTTTCATGCTATACAAATTGTCATGTTGTGACAAAATAAATTATTGAAATGCTTTGGAAAGTTTGTGGAAACCTGCCTAAGGAAACAATGTGTACATTTTTATAGTCGATTCAGATGTCAGTTTATTGAAATGCTGCTGCTAGTGTAAAGTCTAGAACTTTTGGCAGAACATTTATTCTCTTGGTTTCAGTGAGCAGCTCTTTATACTTTTTGAAAGCTACAGTTGGTTTGCCATGTCGCTATTTCAGCGCGAGCATGTCTCAAGAACATGCTAACATTTTTATCTGTTAACCATAGGTGGCACTCTGATTGGATAGAAATGTTAGCCATATGTTAAATGCATAACTCGCCTATTTATAAACAGTTATTTGTAGATGGTTTTACATTTCATTGTCAGATTAAATAAGCCAACAAGCCTGCTTTCAACTAGAAACCAGAATCTTAACCCCATTGGTGTTGAGCTTAATTTTCTCCATTGTGTTTCCAGGTCAAGTTGGTGGTTGGTATTCCCCATACACAAGGACATGTACTAAAATGGAGACTTTACTAAAATGGAGACTTCTGAGACACGAGCTGACCACTGTGCCTTACCTGTGATGGTCAGGCTTTGGCTGGAGTCAGTGGATGTCGTGTAGAGATTTACATGATACCATGAGCACATACTATATTTTTTAGCTATGTTTTCCCAGGGTGGCAGCACAGAAGCTACATCCATATTGTAGCCACATTTGAAACCTGTGTGATTCTGATCCTGGAAAAATCTTCTGGGAAGGAAAAGATCCTGTTTCCTTGCATTTCATTTCGGTTACAATAGTCCAACGAACGGGAAAAACCACATGTCATGATTTCTAGACAACTAAGTATCTGGTTTATCCTTTTGGGTCAGTATTCATTTTTGCTGGCCTTATCTTCTTGGAATTTTGCATGGCCTCAGGGAAAGATAATTGTAGCCAGGGAATTTAGAGCTCATATCCCATCCTTTGATTACTCCAGTAGACAATTTCCTAGATAGCCCATCCTGGAGGTGGGCCTTCTCACCCCTGGAGAACTTCTTGAATCTTCGTTTTTCTACCCAATAGCCTTCCCCAAGCTCCAGCAGCCAGCTCAAAGCTCGCCCAACCATCAACATGTTGAAGGAGCTAACACCCAACACAGTCTGCAGCCAAAGAGAGACAGGCATCTGTGGAGAACTATTCCTTCGAGGTATCCTTACACAGGCAGTTCTGAGAGGCACCCATATGCCTCTTAGAGGTCCTGTTTTTACCAGATGGGGTTCTATGAATCCTTTTGTACCTTTCCCCCTGTTTCTGGGATAACAAACGTGTTCTCAAGTCTTGTTCTTAGCCTTGGCTTTCAGGGAAACCCCATCTCAAACAGGCTTGAAACTCATTTCCCTCTAGCTCTAAGCACTCTCCTCCCTCTCTAGCTGGAGGATTGTTTCTTTGACTCCCCAGCGTTTACTTCTTAGAAGAGGACAGGGCCTGACTCTGTATTACTAAAACCATGTCATGTAGGTTATAGAGCGAGTCATGGACCATTTCTCCTGAGTTCTTCTTTGTCAAGAAAACCAATTATTGGATACAACTATGTGTGAGAGGACATAGACTTAAGTGTGGAGAATGGATGGAATCCCAAATGACTGTGTATTGTTTGATATAGGCATGGTCTTATCAAGGACCCTAGTGCCTCACACCCTTGAGAATGGCAAAGCCTTCCCCCAGTGAATTTTCAAAGGCATGTCAAAGCCTGCCTCTGGGCAGAGGGTGAATGTTGATAGTGTATGGACAAACTATCATCTACAGTAGTTTCCTCCTCCATGATGTCTACATGGAGGACTACATGATGACTACAACCGGAGACTGCTCCCTACAAAGATTTCTTATCAAGATTAGCTAAACCTGCCTCCTGGTTCAACTGTGTACCACAAGCCCATCTCCTTACTCAGCTGGACATAATGAACCTACCTCCTCAATACAGATGCAAAAAGACAAATTTGATGGCCTTCCAGGTTGCTGTTGAAGTTGGTGCCCTCCATCAGAGTGAATGCAACCTACCTGATCCCAGCTTCTCTGAACATGTGTTTTTGTATCTGTCTCTTCTTTGTGTCTTCACTGCCCCTATTGGGTGTGTCACTGCAGTCATGTAGAGTGTATCACTAAAAGATTCGTGCACATTGTTCCAAGTAGTACTTTTGATACTACCAGAAAAAAAAATTAGCAAACTATCTTACAGATAGAGTAACAGATTCAAAAAGAATGTGATGTTTTTCAAGTTAGTCCTGTTCACTATATCATAGTCTACAATATAAAAATTTTAGAAAAATAAACACTGTATCTGTTATTATTTTAGAAATGATGCGTATAACAGATATTATATGAAAGAGGTTTATTGGGTGGAGATAGAGAGAAAGAGAAGGAGAGACATGATAGAAGCAGGGGTGCCCGATGGAGAAAGAAGGGAGAGTAGGAGAGAGGGTTAAGGGTAAGTGAGCAAGAGAGAGGAATAAGAGGCAGGGGTTCATTTATAGCTCCTGTACAGATGGACCACATGTGACACATGATGACATCCCAGAAGCAACCCAGAAGCATAATGCCCAAATGCTAGCAGCATCTTGTACAATGAATTTATAAAAATGAAACATTTAAGACCACGTGTATATAGAACACATCCATAACAAAATCTAGAAGCACAGACTTAAAATGAAAATACAGTTTCTTAAGACATTGTCAGTAGGCATGACTAACAAGATGACTGGGCAGGGGGTGGAGACAAAGACAGCTTTCATCAAACAAGGCAAACATTTTCTCTAAAACATCTTCATGTCAATATATAATTAAATAACATTTGTAAAGTATTTGTTCCATCATGAGATCTAGAGTTCCATAAATCTATGATTTCTCCCCATGGTGCCTTTATATATACCCATACTTCAAAAACATTCATGGAATTAAGTAATTGCAGATTGTGGAATATTGACCTCAATAAAATCAAATTTTTAGTGATCTTCTTCACTCAAAAATTGGCCAAAGCATATTTCAAGATGACTTATAGTACTTGGAGTCTTATAATATGGTTCTCAAATATGATGACTTCTGTTAATTTAAAACTACAAGATACAAACATACCATAAATGTCCTCTGAAAGACTCCGCCCAGCAGGGGATCAAAGCAAATGCAAAGACTCACAGCCAAACTTTGGGCAAAGCACAGGAAGTCTTACAGTAGAGTATGGGAATAGAAGGGCCCAGAGCAGACAGGAGCTCCATAAGAAGACCAACAGAGCCAATAAATCTGGGCCCATGGGGGTCTGTAGACACTGAGACACCAACCAAGGACCATGCATGGAGAGGACCTAGACTCCTTGCTCACATGTAGCCAATAGGCAGCTCAGTCTCCATGTGGGTATCCTAGTAAGGGGAGCAGAGACTGTCTCTGACATGGACTCTGTTGCCTGTTCTTTGATCACTTTCCCCTGGTGGGGGGCCATTGCCTGGCCACAGAAAAAGAGGATACAAGCAGACGGATGGTAGGGGAGGAGGGCTTCCCCTTTCTGAGAAATAGCGGAGGGGACTAGGAGGGAAGAGGGAAGGAGGGTGGGACTGGGAGGAGATGAAGGAGGGGGCTACAATTGGGATGTAAAATGTATAAATTATAAAAATAAATTTAAATTAAGAAATAAAATAAAAAAGAGAATTACAATCCAAAAAATAAAATAAAATCCTACAATAGACAAAGGAAAGCAAAGGAAAGTTGTGCAGAAGTCTAGTGCAATCAACATAAACTTTTGCAGACAAAGAAAGACTGCCCAAAGTTTCCAGGTCAGTTTTCTGCTCAGGAAGGCGGAGAAGACAGTGAACCATCTTTATCACTTAGCTTGGAGGAAACTGAGAACGTATAGTAATTCTTCTCAGATTCTCTCATCTTGAAAACTTGATGCATTTAAAAATACTACAAATTTGAACTCTTTAGGAACTTTCTGCAGTCATGTTTTGAGGTTTATTTTTATAAATCTAGAATTTTCATACCATTGCACTTTCTGAAGTAGGTTTAGGGGTTTGCCCATGCAAATCTTTCTGACTTCTTATTGATAGAACTTATACTTTGTTCAAATTACCATTGCCATTAGGGCTGCAACTATATAACATTTTCTATAGCTTTCATGAGGTTGTCAGTTTTGAACAAATGACCACATGCAATTACTGTTTAGAGTTTCTATTGAGTTTCTCATCACAACTACAGTAACTGGAGTTCCTCAAGAGTGAAAAAACAAGCTACATGTGTCCTCGGCCATCACAAATGGCAAAAAAAAAACAGTCAAAAATAACAAAACTAGATCAGGATCTTTCATGGTCATCAACGGGAGTTATGCTAAACGAATTGGAGCTTGCAGTGCCATAAGCCTATAAAAAAGATCTCATGGTTCCCATGCTGTACTTGAGGGTGGATTAAAAACATTCTACCTTCACAATGCGTATAATTATTAAAATCCTTCTCACATGATTTTTGGTATATTTTCTGTATATGAGAGCCAAACATCTTTGCCTATAGATTAAGTTATTCAATTGGCTGAATACTTAATGAAAAACTTAAAATGCAAATAATAAAAAAGAATATGCTTATTGCATGTTTAGTTTTAGACCAATGCTTATATATGAACTCTAGTTAGGATTAAGAGTTATAAATCAGTGTCACTTCTCTGTGAGTAAATACAAAGTTGATACATGACTTAGAAAAAGAAGGCATACATGTATCAGAACATAACCAGTGCTAGCAGTGGGATCATATCTCATCGGAGTAATTTTTAGATCAGAGACAGTGATTCTGGGCAACCATTTTATTCATCAGGTTTTATTAACACTCTTCCTAAATGTTGAGATCATCAAGATGCCTACCCCCTAACCCCTGTTCACAGAGTTTCCAGTCTAGAGAAGGATAGATAGGCAGTGAATAATCATAGTAATGAATATTCATGTACAAATAGAGATGACAAGTCTGAAAGATCTACAGTTCCATAAAAAGCATACAGCAAAGGATTTAGTTCCTGGGAGGGAGTTAGAAAGACTCTCAGAAGGCAATTCTTCAAACAATGTCTGCAGGATGAGTTGAAGCTATGTAGGCAGAAAGTGAGGTGGGTGATAAACCTGTGCAGGTGGCGTGTAGGATGGAACATGTGTATTCAAACTGTGGAGGAGGAAGAATAAAGTCAGCTGATGTCAGAGAACCAGCTAGTTCCAGATCACACAGAGTTCCCTGTGGTTCATGCTAAAGATCTGGTTATTAAATCAGATCAATGGTGTTCATATGTGAACTCTTCTGGCTTCTATTGGACATTTGACAGCATCTAGAGATATTATTGTTTGTCGTAGCTGGGGTTGAGGATGCTACTGGCATTTATTTCACAGGCAGAGGCGAGTGGCCAACTTTTCCACAGTGCACACAACAGGCCTCTACAATTATCTGGCTCAAAGTGCCATTCCTTCTGAGGTTAAGGAATCCTGACAGACAATGAAATTTCTCCAAAGAATTTTAAGAAAGTGAGAGCAGATGACAGGACCTGAGCTGTATTCAAATAGTTCATTGTTGTTGTGGTGAAAATATGATTAGGAATGGCAGCCAGGAATGAGTTAGCATGGTTTTTCTATTTGAAGAGGTGAATGATGGTATTAGCTTTAGATTACTGTCATGGCAAAGAAAATAATTATTTTTATTGTCAGGAAAAGTACATTCAAAACATACTCTTAGAACACAAAAATAACTTCAAAATATGTCATGCACAATATTGCCTCATCTTTGCAGTTATATATATATAAATATATGTATATGTATATATATACATATATATAACAAATATATATATTTGTGGTAAAATATTTGTAAATTTGAAAAACAATTGTGATTTCACACAAGCAAAAATTACAAAGGTTGTAAACTAACATGGCATCATAGCAGTACCATTTTAATGTATTTATTTATTAGTTACTTACTTTCATATATTTATGATGAACAGGCATTATTTTTACAATAAAAATAGAAAATTTAAGTATAATTTTCTATTCCAAATTCATCTTTCCAAATAAGTGTGAAGTTATTCACACTTACCCTATTTTATGTCAAATATTTTCATAATTTATAGATGATTGAAAATAGAAATCATAGAAAGATATGGAAGGGGAAATCAAGATTCCAAAGAGAATATGCAATCATTAGCATTTATTAGTATTTCATCTTTTACATTGGTGGAAACATGGGATCTCTGAGTGTTTCTGTATATGTTACTGATCAACTAAAATCTCAATTTTTTTCAGTTTCTGTTCCTATTCGCAAAGTGGCACGCCACCTAACTCTCAAGTTAAGGGTGTTACTTTTTCTATAAGCTAAATTGATATTGGTTCTTAAAGATTTGAGACAAACCCTAGAAGCATCTAACTTCCTGCTTCATACACACCAGAATTACTTTGCTTTGGGTCAAAAACTATACATATAACTTGGATTCTAATTTTAGATACGTTTGGATGGTAAAAAGTTTCACAGGCATGACGTGGCTGAATAGACAGTAGGTTAGAAGAGCAATATAGAATAATATAACTGACAACCCCCCACCCCGAATCTATTTAAACTGTCCTTTGGTTAACAGCACACATACAAGTTATTTAACTTACATTTGTCACCAGGATCTGCTTACGTCATCACATGACTAATTTCTTACTTAATGATCTCCTGGCTGAAGCAGGGAGTGGTGGTACATGCCTGTAATCTCAGTACTTGAGAGACGAAAGCAGAAAGATGAAGGCCTGCCTAGGTTATGAGACCCTGTGCCAAGGAGCAAATAAACAACAAACAACTACTTTCTCCAAATCAAACCCAAACCAAAATCTAACATAGTCTAATGACCTTTAAGAGGCGTCAACCTTTTACCCAGGAAATAATGTAGGTGTTGGCAGAATCAAGCTTATTAATCTTTATTATTCACTTATCCTCTGAGTAGAACACTCTCTCAGCAGTGCAGGATAGAGAAGTGATGTATTTCTCAGAGAGTAAGTGACTGGCTACATAGACCCAGTCCATGATAAACAGAATGGCCTGACAGAGGCAAGCAAGCCTCAGAAAACACGATTTTCAGAAACGTTCCGGCTATGTGAACTTCTATAGTTAACTTCACATCTTGAAGCTTCTTTCCTTCATATTTTAAATTAAGGACGCAAAATACAAGCTTTCTGGATTTTTATATTTCCATCCTCTGCTTTTTGTTGAAAGATGTTTAACAACAATAATTGGAAAGAGGTATTTTCAGCTTTCTTAATCATTTTAATTTTAATAGGTTTAAAGTCATAAGATTTTCTATGAGACACTAAGAATACAATGGGCCTTTAACTAAATCTTTTTATGGGTAAGCAAAAAGTTAAGGATTTATCAAAGGTTTCAACCTTATTCACACGCACTAGAGACAAAAGATGTGAGGATTTATTGAGAGAGGTGGGCAAGGGCTTTTGTTAGTCCCAGGATGATAACAAGGTGTTAGAATTCTAGAAGGTAGAGCTGCAATGCCTGGTTTGCTGCCAGGAGACACTGTGATGAGAGAGCATGCTGGTTTTTGTATAGTCTCAAGGTTTTCATATGCAGTTTCAGGCTCTTTGATTATTTTCTGAGAGTCATATTCTGTTCCTACTTTTTAACCTCACACAAATCCTTAGAATGAAAATATTGTTAAACAAAAGTTGGCCGTGGAATTCAGTAGGTTACAAAAACCTCCAAATACCAGGAGAAGTTAGTCTGACTTACCAATACTAAGAAAGAATCAGTATGGCATATATAATTTGGCAAAAGTAAAATTATTCATTTATCAAGTCTGAAAATGGGTGTGTGTGATATTTCTCTTTTAAATATTGCTTTAAGTACTATATAAATCAAAGTATCTTAAAATTTCATATCCATGCTGTTTAAAAATAATTTTGTGATGAAGTCTACATCTTTGAAGTAGATTCATTCATCAGCATTTCACAGCTATGACTGATGCGGAAGTAAACTGGGATTTCATTGCTGACATGCATTGAGGAGCGAAGTCCGCAGTTACTGTTATCTATAGTGTGCTTTGTCATTTTATGTGTTTTGGTTTCCCTTACAAGATATACATCCTATATGTGCTGTACATTTTTTGTTGCCATAAATAATTTTTAGAATCACAAAATATTTGTTGCTTAAATTTGTCACCAATAAGGTAAAATTAATCCTATGGTACATGTTTGCATCCTCCAGAGGTTTGGATACTCGTGTGCCAAAGGAAGGAATAAAGATGTTCTAGATATGTAAAAGAAGACATTCAAAAACTGATTGACTATCAGACTTAAGGAGAAAATATGCCAATAAAAACGCATCGTTCAAGATTAAATTCAGCATTTGTTACTTAATAGCATTTGTCATCTTCCAAATTTTCATATGTAGCAAATTAATTTTAAGTCATTTTGCTATTCCAAGTGTCTTTGTGTATTGTATTTCTTATTTCATATTCTTTGGATAACATTTGGGAAAAAATAAGACTACAACAGTCAATGATTACATTCAGGCTGGAAGACAGTTGTAAGACTAAGGAACAGGTGGAGTGTATGTGATGGGAATATTCACTTTTTGTGCCACCATTTTGTAGTTGTTAAAAAAAATAGCAAATGGTGGATATTGTTTCTTTACAAAAAAATGGTTCTGTACTGGATCCATCTGCGAAGTATAAACATGTCATCAGCACTCATTTTCCATCTCCAAAAAACATTCCCCATGTCCATATTTGATTTTCAAGTGCATCTGTGCGCCGATGGAAGCCCTCCCAGCAGGCTGCCACACAATTGCGAAACCCACACATTTCTGTCTTTGAATCAAACTTTCACAAGTGCCTGGCCTCCCATGGGTATAAGCTTGTTTCCAAGTTGCAAAGGTCCCCTGGCTGATACCAATCAAAGAGACTCAATCAATATCCATGGTAAGGTTAAGTTATTCTTTTTATGGAGGTGATATTATCCACAATGTTTTTATTACTATATTAAATACACACACACACACACATATATATATATATAGTGTGTGTATGTGTCTGTCTTAGGAGTTTTCTTTAGATCATATTATATTTCTCTAATTATCACACTTGAACTCTTGAGTTTCTCAATGACTAAACTCCCATTTGAGAAAGAATGTGAAGATCTCGATCTTAGTTTGGTTATCCTAAAAGCCTAAGAAGAAAAAGCAGCGGAGAGCATCTCAGAAATGTGAAAGCCAAGCATCCTGGGCTGTAGGTGCCCCTAGTATTATTGATGGTCACAAAACCTGAAAGGGCTGAAAATACCGCTGAAGAATTTCCTCTCTTCATGAACCCAGGCTCAGAAGCAAAACCCTCAGCATAGAAAGATTTTTATTTCACCTCATTATTTCTCCTGCACAGTATGAGGGTTACCTTCACTACGGGGCGAGGAGTAAGCCTTGCTTGTCGTTTTTAGTCAGGTTGTTTTAGGTAATTTTTGTTATGCCCCTCATTACTGAATTGTTTATCAATAGGTGCAGCAAGTGTCACTAGCTTTTCTCATCAAACCAGGTCTGACAAAGCCGCACAGGCATGGGAAAGAGGCAGCTAGGTGAAACTAATGCCGTAGATGTTTGATTCATTAGGAGCTTATTGTTAACGGGGTTGTCTGATTGTAAAGGCTCAGTCAAGCAAAAGAGTGCAGAGTAATCAGTCGGATTTATAGTTTGCAGGGCTCAGAAAAAAAAAATCAACATAAACCTTTGGATAGAGCAGAGACAGAAAAATCCCCTTTGGGCAGGCCCAACCTGGAACCAGCCAAATAAGGTCATGCTACATGAAGGTTTCCTGTTAGGTGATGGGAGATAGAGGCGGATTAGAGACCATATGGCATGGCCTATCATACCTTCTGACTTAAGATAACAAAGCCAAGCTTTGTGCTTAGCTGGTTTTGACTGACATCATCAATTTTATTTTATGTTGGTCACCTCCGGTAACAGGAAAAAATGGCCTGGGGTTGATAACACATGCTTCCCCCCCTTCTCTCTCTTTTTTTCTTTTAGCATTAAGATGCCTAGAAGCTAGGTTTGTGCTGTTAAAAATTTCAAAGAATTAGTAGCTTCCTTTTCTATCACCCATCCTCCAGCAACTGTCGGCCCCCTCCCCTTGTTTTCAGTTTGTACCTTGCAAATGAGAGGCAGCCGTATTCAGAACCAGATGCGAAGCTCCTAGAGAATGAGCATAAGCTGGTGTACTTTAAGCCTAATGGGAAGTTTTATATGCAAGGGCCTTGAACTGATTAGTATAATTCCCTCTTTAATACAGCTGTCCCTCCAGATTAAGGTAAACCAAATGTTGCAATCAGAGATTAGTGTACCTTGCCAGTTATTAACATCCCCGGGTGCTCAGCAAGCACGTCAGACGCTAATGCTGTGTATTTATTTGCTACTTCCCCACTGTAACTTGAACTTCTGCACCTGTCAAAGCATTCCAGTGAAGAGTGGGGCATTATTGGAAAGCAAAAGTTTTATACCTGTACACCTGTTTTGTTTTGTCACAGCTAAGACTTTCTTCTGGCTTGCCAAGACTGCCAGGTGCCTTAATCTGCTATTCTTTTGGTTTTGTAAAGAGAGACTGTGTGTGTTACATTGCATTTGTCACTGTCATATGCTTGCATCTATGCAGCTGGGAGCTGCTCACCTAAACTTCTCTGTGTATCTTCTCTCACAAGGATGTTTCTGCTAGGAGTGAGGCTTTTTACCCAGAGGACCCTCTATCTGTGTCCCCTGAGTCCTTCCGCCTAAGCTGTATGTGTCTTTGTCACAAGGTGGGACTCACAACTACAATGTATTTGGCAGGATATCCTGCTTCATGCAACTCAGATGTCAAGAAAGACAAAGTCCTGGCTATCTCAGAGAGATCTGGCTCTGTTTTTTCCCTCCTCAGCCTCCACCCAGGTCACACTTGGACCATAGGTCTGAGCCAGTGCAGTGAGTATCTGGAGACTTCAGGCAGCTTGGCTGGTTGTCTTAGAGCCTGCTGTAAGCTGATGCACCAGGACCCAAAGCCATCAGCATGGAAGGTGGTGCCAACCACAGAGGAAGACTAGTGGAAAGTTTGAGGAAAAGACTTCATGTTTGTAGACTGAAATGCCTTTTGATTTTTATTAACATCTTCTATTACTCAGAGAGGAATAAAAAGAAAAAAAAAACCCTACCTTCTGTGAAAATGCCATGTTTGCTAAGTAACTGCAAGACTCACACCAGGATCTGCTTTCTAAAACACGTAGGTTTAAACTTGAAAGCCTGTGGCTGGGGCTTCCAGAGAGGCACCGGATGCCAGGAGTGGTAGGGGCACTGTGGTCTTTCCTCCTTGGTGCTGGAAGCAGACTGGTGCTGGAAGTGGACAGTGCCCACCTCGCCCAGCTCCATCGCACTATGTGTACACTGACTGTCTGGTGCAATTTCTACATATTATAGCTTAATTGCAGATTTATTTTTTGCAAAGACAAAAAATATGTTCCTATCTTAGGAATTATGTCTTGCAGCCTACTAAATATGCTAATGCAGCACTAAGCGGGGATAAAGTTCTTGCCATACCCCCCAACAGTTGTGTGGAGCTTGCTGCCAAGTGATTGTTAATTGTGAAGCACAAGCAGGCTTTACAATCCATCTTAATTGTCATACTTACTTCAGGTTTCGTGATAAGGCTCGATGTTCTGTTTAAAGTGACAATGTTGACAAGAGGAAAGGGTGTGGGCCTGAGCCTGTGGTTCTGAAGGGGTTGTGTGCTCTGACCTGCCGAAGGTTGATATGGACGGTCTGCGAGGGGATTTTAGTTGTCATGGGGTCCCCAGGCAGTTGAATGGAGAGACCGTCTGTCCTGCTTTTTCCTGTTAGGATCCTGACACGTGGAGCGTTGATGAACTCAGCACAACGTTGAATGGGAGCTTTTTGGCAGCTGAGACACTGGGGCTAAGCTGCAGGTCAGAGATAAACCGCGCGGATCTCCTCCTGCTCAGGGCTCCTAGTGAGCTTTCTTCCCTCCTGAGTGCAGGAAATGGCTCATGCTAAGCACATTCACTTTTCAGTTTTCCTTTCTTCGAAAATGGAGCTTGACAGATTGGACTTTTCAGCTCCCTATTTTTTATTTTTTATTTTTATTTTTTTTCACCACCTCTGCCTTCTACCTTAAAAATCCTCCTCTTCGGGGAGCAAGAGTTCATCTTGGTGAGGAAGCAATAGGGCATTGCTTGACTTCCAGGGAAAGCAGAAGGCTGTGGCTGCCCGGGTGATGAACATAAATGTAACAGCTGGCCACCACTGCAGCTTTCCTTAGCGTCTCTACATTACATACCACGAGGACAATGCGCGTAGAGTCCGTTGTCCATATGAATGTAAGCAAACACCATCTAACAGAAGGCCGCCTTAGGGAGAAGAAAGATCAGAGTTGGGAGGTCATACTGATATTTGAAGATTATTTTCTCCAACAAGCATGTGGCTCTCTACCCACAAGGTGTAGGGCTGCTCACTCCAAACTTGAACTCTGTTTTTTTACAGGCTGTTGGATCTTTGCCGTTTTCTGAGATGTGGAGAACAAAGAGAAACTTGCAGCAAAGAGTTACTCTGAAATCTTTGGCGGATATCCTGTGTAGAAAGAATTCCATCTAGTTCTTGTGTCTGCCCTATACTTGGTCAGCCAAAGCTTTATTTAAAAAAGAGCATTTGAAAGAGGTCCTGATGTGGTATTAATTCTCCACTGTGAAACCACTTTCAAGCCAAGTCAAATTTTGAGTCAGAGGGTTTGTTCTGTGCCTGGCTTCAGTGAGACAGGAATGTTTCCTTTTCTAAGCTTTGAAGCAAAAGAAGTGTGTGTGTGTGTGTGTGTGTGTGTGTGTGTGTGACTATCATTGTAGGTAAAGGTGACAGGAAGGGGAGAAAGAGAAAATGAAAGGTTGTGGGGGGGAATTGAGAGTAACAGTATAGTCCCAGGCCTAACACCTTGGAACGAGCTGGGTGATTTTGCCGTTTGAGCTCTACCACCTCTCACCAACTTTGTGTATTCTTTCAGTCTCATGGGCAAGGAAGGACAGGGAAAGAGAGAGGGAGTGAAGGAGGGAGAGAGAGAGAAAGACAGAGACAGAGAGAGACAGGGATAGAGGGAGGGAGAGAGAAAGCACTAAATATATTGAGTCGGTAATGATTCATATTTGGACCACTATTGGAATTTGGTCTGATGCAAGACAGACATGTTGGCTCTCCACAGCAAAGCAAGGTTTGCAGCTCCCCCCCCCCAACCCCCCGCAGTCACATTAGGCTGTCTTCATCTTCTGTGAATGACTGGAAGTGTGATGTCCTGAACTTAGTATGCATACTCTCTGGCACCATTGAAGGAAAGTTGCTATTGTCTTCCAGCTTTGCTTAAATGTCACTCCGAGGACAATAGCTAGAACTGGACTGCACTGGGAACCCAAAGAAATAGAAACGGATGCAAAGTGTGAGTACACAGCAGCACAGGGCAGACACTGTGTTTTCACTGTTCCTTGTTGAGCACATCCTTTGGCTGTGCTTGTCAACTGTAACACTACATAAGGAAATGGCAGAGCGTGGTGGGAGCTCCAATCCTGACTGAAAGATGAGATTGCTTGTATTTTTCTCTCAGTGTAAATGTTTGACTTTATGAATCGACTCCAAACATTCTAATCATATATTTGCGTCTGCATGCCACCTTCATGAGATTCAAGGGACAAAGAGTCCTGTACTATGTGATTTGAAGAACTTAATGCTTCTCTCCAGGATTAACCATGGTATGTGCTAACACACCCCGAATTTCTACTGGTAGAACAATTCCCCAAAGTAAGATGATGTTTTCCTGATGTTCCTTTTGTGTTGCTGTTGTGATCCCTGACAAGGGCCACATCTTATACTGTTGATAATGTTGGTTTCTTATACTAACCAGAATAAGGGAAACTACATATTTCAGCTAACTGGTTTCTTTGTCAGGTATAGAGCTTTTTTGATCATAGTATGGGTCAACAAAGTTATTAGGTTAAGGTTTGTGTTCTCCCAAATAATTTGCATCTGTTATGATGTGCAGATGTCAGAGAAGCTTCTAGTCAGCCTTGTAGAATGAACAGAGCTTGAGATTTCTTTTTAATAACACACTTAATTTCTGATCACTTTGCCCTCACCTGCAAGAGGAACATTTTGTGTGTATCTTGCTTGTACAATTCAGACTTCTTCCCCTTAATTAGCAATTTTTAAATATTTTCCTACTCTAGACCTTTCTGTTTCCCTCCTCCCTACTCTCTCTGTCTCTTTGTCTCTCTCTGTCTGTCTGTCTTTCTGTCTGTCTGTCTCTTGCTGACTTTGACTTTCACACTGTTGCTAAGGCCAGTATTGAACACTTGGGCTCAAGTGATTCTTCTTCATCAGTCTCTTAAAACCAGGACAATGGGTATGTTTCCTCAAACTTGGCTTCACTAAACATGGATGATTGCCTTTTGGGAAGACATGCTCCTCTCCTCTAGCTCGTGTTCTCCATTTTTATTTATGTCTCCTGTTTAAGTGTTGCTGCTTTACACAATAGCCTGATTATCTGAGTGTTTTGATCCATACTGTTTGTGTGAGGCTAATCCTTGCTGTTTGTGCCTGAATGTGTGTGTGTGTTTGTGAATATATGCATTTGAAATGTGAAACAAATGTGTTGTGTTTTCATAGGATGTTTCTGTATTATGTCTGTGCTTCTATAATCATCATTCTCTCTCTTTGCTCCATCTAATCCATGACTTCCCTCTCTTCTCTTTCCAAAGAGACATTTATTTTTATTTTCTGTGTTTATGTACTTTGCCTGCCTGTATCATGTGCACTCCTGTGGCATGTAGAGGACAGAAGAAAACATCAGATATGGACTTAAAGATGGCTGTGAGCAGCCACATGGGTGCTGGTCACTGGGCTGGGTCCTCTGCGAAAGCAACAAGTGCTTCTACCTGCTGAGCCATCGTCTCTGCTCCGCTGTCTCCTTTTTTTTTCTTGACTTAAGATGCAGATTGTTTTCTTTATGACTCCTCCAATCTTACACACATACTGTGAAATATTTGAGCACACAGAACATATGGGCAAGAGTAAACTCACCTATAATGTCCCCTTTGAGAGTTCAGCATTTTGACTATTTAAAAAAAAAAAACCTTCTGGTTTATTGTTTTATGTAACAAAAATGCATGTGCTGTTTTAGAATTTAAAAAAATGTTTCCTCTCCTACAGTCTTCAAGCTCTACTTTATTCATTCATTCATTTCTTTCTTTCTCTCTTTCTAAAGACACATTTATTTAGGTTAATGTGTAAATGTATGTGTCTGAGTTTATGGAGATGAACCACGTGCACGCAGGTGTTTATAAAGGTCAGACAAGGTAGCAGATCTCCTGGAACTGTAGTTACAGATGGTTCTGAACCACCATGTAGGTGCTGGGAATCAAACCTGGGCTCTGGATGAACAGCCAGTGCTCTTAACTGTTGAGCCATTTCACCGGACCCAAGATTTTTGTTTGTTTGTTTTGTTTGAGACAGGGTCTCATTATGAAGCTTTGTCTTTCCTGGACCTCACTGTTTTAACCAGGCCAGTCTCAAACTCACAGAGAACTATTAGCTTCTGCCTCCCGAGTGCTGGGTTTAAAGACATGCACTACCATGCCAGGGTCTTCTCATTTCTTTTATGTTGATGAGTCCATGTGGTATTGATATAACACACCTGACTATCCAAAGCAGGCTCTAGCTTGTGCTATAAGAAGGTTAGCTCACAGCATGTGCATACTGTTTTGATCATTTTGATATATATTTTCCTGCTATGAATCAGTGATTTAGTTTTTGATCTTGGTTAACATTTCTTTTGAGTTCAAAATAAAAGAAATTATTTAAAAATAAGAAAAAATGTCCAAGACTGTAAAGTAGCACGAATATATAACTTTGATTGTTAGGTTTAAAAAAGTATAACTCATTTATTGGCTTTCTGCAAGAAGAGGAAGTCAGGCCCAACTACACGGTTGACGCTACTCTGTGCATGAAGGAACCTACTTTTGGCAGCTAGTGAGCAACTTTTAGTATTTCAAGAAAAAGTAGCTCATTCCTTTCACACCTAGTTGATTTAATTCCCTTCTGCATGGCAAACACTGTTGTAGGCATAGAGACAGACCCGCAAATAAATCAGATCAGAATGTACTTTGTGATAGCTTACTACTTAGAAACAAACCTGATGAATCTTTAAGCTTCCTGCTCTATTTCCTACTTTAAGAATGAAGTGCACTCTGTCTTCTAAATTCAGAATCAGTTTTGAGTCATGTAGGGAAAGGTTCATTATTACAGAATTGTTTTGATATCATGTCTCAGTTTTCAAAGACCTCTCTCACTCATTACTTTCCCCCGTTCCAATTTTCAGTAGGCAAAACGGCAAACAAAAGTGGTGGCCTAAACCAACTTTGACAAACTGAAAATAAATACCTCGATTGAAATGCATATTTTTTTTCTTGAAGAGGAGGGGCAAGAAGACATATATGCTTTTATAACCTCATTCAAGAGCAAAGGATGGATGCAAGACTTTGAGAGGCTTTTTACTTTCAGATAGAGTTGAATAGTTGTTTTTTTTTTTTTTTTTTTACTTGAGGTCATGGGCTTTGCCATTTACAATCAGTAAAGGAGAAGTAAGTATGAATAGCTAAGTAGAGAGAGAGAAAAAAAAGAAAAAAAAAGAAAGGCAAAGGCCAAAAGGCCAACCATGTACTGAAAATGAGTACACGGAGTCCATGAGGTTCTAGGTCTGAAGGCATGAAAGACAGTGAAGCATGGAGAAATTAAGAAACAGGATTTCATGGTTATGTTGGTGGTTTCCTCACCCACTTCTTTCAGACTGAGTATGCATTAGGTAGTTTCTCAATCAGACTACATGAGAGATGAACTTTCTGCATAGAATCGGACAGTTTTTTTTAAAATCAGAATTCAGGATATTTCACATTGTGACATAGAAACACTGAGAACTTAAATGGGTGCTGCATCAGAAATTAGCCTGTGTTTTGTGTTCCTGTATGAGAATGAAGTCTTTGTTAGTTTCTTCAGAAGTTGATGAAAAAAGTATGTGCTATAACTGAATCGAGAAAAGACGAGTGAGTCAATGAGACAAGAACTCCTGCAGTTAAATGGCTCAATCTGTGGATGGGAGGGTAGCTGCCGACTGAAGACGCAGCCTGTCAGCTCAGAGAGACCACCAGATCATTTGCAAATGGTGAAATATTCAGGAGAGTAAAGGGAAGGGAAAAGAGAAGAAAGTGAAGGTAGGTGCAGAAGAGAGCACAAATGAGCAAAGAGCTGTCATGAATTATAGATGGTGTAATTGCACTGGAGTTTTAATATTAGTTCATTACTGGTGAAAAATGCTATTCTTTAAGTAGGATGGTATAAATTACATTTATAATTACTTTGGTATGTGATTACCTACGAACAAGAAATATAATAAAATGATGTTTATAGAGATGATAGAAAATCCTGTTTGAAAAGAAAAGAAAGAATAAACAATCCTAGTTAGAATAGGTGATGCCTTGTAAACAAAGATGTCCAGGCTTCAGGTTAACATGGCCCTGGGTGCTGCTGAGGTCATACCCAAGAACTCAGCTAACTAAACGTGTGCTCAGTCACAAGCTTGTCTTCTAATCTAGTTATTTTTCCTATTTTAGCATTTGGTGCTTAGTTTTGAAGAAGGTAAGCTATAATCACCGTCTATTTAGTTTCAAATCATAACCTTATCCTTTATTTCTCTGCAAAACTTTGTCCCTGTGATATTGCAAAGTTGGCAAATACTCATCTGCTTGATAAGCTTTCCTTTCTTACGTGTGATGAGGCTCTACACTATTTATACACCTGTAGCACCATCAGCATTTATTATTCACTGTGGTTTTGAGCAAAAATACATACAGAGACAGAGTTTCACTTTGTAGCCCTGGTTGCCTAGAAGTCATTATAGAGACCAGGTTGGCCTTGAAATCAAAGAGATTTTTCTGCCTTCTCCGCCTCCCTAGTTCTTGGATTAAAGGTGCAAGCAACTACATCTTGCATGAACACTCTCTTTTTTGACATAAGAGATGAGGTCTTTATGCTTAAAGCACGCATACAGAATGGCCTGCAGTTTGGCCCGCATTCACACCTTGTATGAAAAATCCTAATTGGGGTTGATAGGCACATGCCACCAACAGGAGTATCCTGTTCTCAGAGGCTTCCAAATTCTTGTGAGCTAGCATGAGTGCTCCTACACTTCCTTCTGTTTAGAGCAAATAAAGAGTTTTTTTTTTTTAAATAAAAGCATGCCTGGTGACTTTAGCAGGACAGCGCATCACTTATGTTGATTGTTCAAGAATTTAACTCAGAAAAACTTTAAAATGGACAATAGTTTCTATGCAGCACACATAAACACATATCTCTCTGTAGCATATACATTTACACACATATGTATATACTATACAAAATGAATTGTAAGGTAAGAAACAAAAATAGTTTACTTCTGTTATAAGGAGATCCCATCTAACTGGGTAAAAGAAATAAAATATTTTAAAAAATGATTTATGTTCAGCATCTATTTCATCAACTAAGGTCAATAAAATATCTTTCAACTATAGAGATAAATATGACTTCATTAACTCATCAGAGGGATTTATTCATTTTTCATTTTTAATGGGGATATGAACATACATCCTAGGGCTGTGGGAGGCAGAGCTATGGGAAGGGATTCTAGTTGGAGGCCACAGGTAGAGGGAAGAAGTGGAAATCTGGTTGGACAGCAGTGTGTGTGGTAGTACCCGAGTATGCGCTGCGGTGGGGGTAGGTGAAGGAGCAGTCGGGAGGTAGAGTCCTATGGGACTGAAGAAGTTTGTAAAGCTAGAATCTTATTCAAATCCAGGAGACCTAGAATATAAAATAGAATTTATGAATACAAATGAAAGGAATGGGTAGTAGTAGGAACAATTCTGAAGAGAGCATCAACCAGAGAAGACTAGGATCAACTGGTTCTTAAGATCCAGTGTGGAGGGACTGGAGAGATGGCTCAGTGGTTAAAAGCACTGTGTGCTCTTCCAAAGGACCCAGGTTCAATTCCCAGCACCCACATGGCAGTTCACAATTGTCTGCAACTCCAGTTCTATGGATTCTGGCACCTGCATACCAATGCCTGGAAGACAAAAATTAAATAAATTATATATATAATGTTATATAGATAGATATCTATAGATATAGATATATAAAGATGAAGCATGGAGTTAATAGGAGTGGAGTTGAGAAATGGGCCAGTATCAGAATGCTGTGACATCCTAGGAGATAGGAAAGAGCTACACAGAGCTATAAAATTACTTACTACAGTCCAAGGCCTGCAGATAGGTAAGGTGAATTTCTTCCTCTTGAGGCCTTTTAAGTTATTCCAAGTTATCTGCATCATACTTAATGGCCCGCCCTTCTTTCAGGAGTTGAAATAAAAATTATGAAAACTTTCTTACATCCTCCTTTCATTCTTAGTCTCAAATATCTTCTGACTGTGTCTGGCAGGGAGCCAATACTGCACTCATGTCGAGGCACTTGCGTGTCTAACATCCTCTGCAAGCTCAGCACTGTGTTTAGGATAGGTTCCAGTCCCCAAGGGCCTCAGTTCCTCCTTTGCTTACTTAATTCACTATGCCTCAGGCTCTTGCTTCTTTCATTTCTTGGACTCACCTTAGGACATTTTTACCTACTTTCTTTTCTTTTGTCCTTCTTCTCCTCCTTCTCCTCCTCCTTCTGTCTCTTCTTCTTCCTCCTCCTTCTACTTCTTCATCAAGGTTTCACTATGTAGCTCTGGTTTTTCTGGAACTCACTCTATAGACCAGGCTGTCCTTGAACCTCTTTTGTTTTGTAATTCCTGCTCTTTTCTTTTCTTCTTCTTCTTCTTCTTCTTCTTCTTCTTCTTCTTCTTCTTCTTCTTCTTCTTCTTCTTCTTTTCTGGGTGTCTCTCTAAAAAAGAGCTGAAATGTCCAGTTCTTCCCTAGGGCAACTAAACTGAAATGATGTGTCATGACCACTTCATTTTGCCCTGTGTGTACAAATGTGTCCATACACATGCCACACAGGTGTGGAGGTTAGAAGACAGCTTGCACAAATTTGTTCTCTCCTTCCACCATGTATGTCTAGGCTGCAGAGACTGAACTCAGCTTTTCAGCCCTGGCGGAAAGCGTCTTCACTAGCTGAGCAGCCATGCCAGCTCTTGCCCTCCCTTCTATCATTTCTTAAGCAGACCACTGACTTCAAGTTTAGAATCTGAAGCCTTGGTTTGTTTTATTTCTGTCTCCACATCATGAGAATTAAGGCCGGAGGTGGAGATTTCCTTTGCCTTCTCTGGTGTTGCCAACACTGAATCAACCAAGTGCTTTGACCATAGTAGGTGCTCAATAAGTATTTGCTAGATGAAGATGGAGGAAAAGAGTGAGTGAGGGGGGTAGCAATTGGTAGAAGCCTGCATATTGTCAAGTAAATGGTATAGAGAATAACAAAGTATATAGATATTTTTCCATGTTAGCTAAATGGCCTTCTTCTTACATGCCAGCTTATTGATGATGGGTAGATGAACTGAAAGCCTCTTGGTGGTGGTGGTTTGTGGCTGTCGCAGAGGCCAGACTAGTCTGAGATTTAAAAAAAAGTTTTGGCTAATCCACTGGGTGAGGGAGCTCAGGCAGCATTCGCTCTGGAATCCAGACAATTTAGTGACAGTGGCACAGGGTCCAAGCATTAGGGAGGTCAGATGAGTTGAGTTTATGACATGTGCAATCACTCTTGCTGTATCAGTGGCATTAAATTGGAGTGGGAGTTACCTTTGTCTTTCTAGTTTCTTCCTTCGCCAGCACAGGATTGATCCTTCAACAACATTGGCATGCTCTGTGGGGTCTGATTCTCAAGCATCCTAACAGATGGAGTTTACAAGTTTATTTTCTAATAGAAATAGTAATTTCAAGACAAGGAAGAGCCTGCAGGAGCTATTTATTTTCACTTTTTTAAAAGTAATACCGTCCTGGCGTGTGTGCACGTAAATAAGCAGGCAACTCCGCAGCTTTCTTGGAAGGTGTCAGGCACTGTAGGTATGGGAGAAACTCTCTGGCCAGCCTCAGCTTTCGTGTGCTTTCCTTGCACTTGTGTTGGCACAGTTGGAGGATTTTATTATTAGCGGTGTGTCTTACAAGCCACTCATTCATGGAATATGGCCCTGGGAGAGGAATTTTAATGTGAAAATAAAATCATCATTGTTTTTCAGGGCGCTTGGGGGGATACGTCACATAACAGAAGAACATCCCTAAATAGAAAGACCCCAATTCAGAAGGGAAGGTAAAGAGAGAGATGTTCTCAGTGTGCTCACTTGACGCTGGAAAGTAAAGGTTTTGTTGCGTGCCGTGCTAGTTGCCGGGCCAGTCTCAAGCTGGCACTGTGGGTTTGCTGTAGCTCATGTGAGCTGAGAGAACAAGCAGCTGCTGGCTTGCATTCCTCAGCCTCACCGTGTGTTTTTGATTTCGCGTTTTAAAAATAAGGTGAGTGATCTCAAAAGGAAATCATTGCAGGCGATTTTATTTTTTGCCTTTTCTAATGGACAATTAAAAAGCAATTCTGGTCCCATTCCAGAGATTTTCTCATTTCTTAGTACAACTGTAATTTAGGCACATTGAATAGTGTAATGGTGTTATTAGATATTATCGAGTTTATTTTATTCATGGAAATATGTGACACACCTTATTTGCATTCTTTTAGAGGAAATGTCCTGGAATGGGTTTTGTCTTAGTTCCTTTTTGAGTGTGTCATAAGGTATGTACTAGAATTGAACTTCCTAAGAACAAGAATAGGATTTCTTTCTTTTCTTCTTCTTTTAACTTTTGGAGTACATACTGGATTTTAAGCTTTGAGGAGTTTCAATTACTATTGTTGCTTGTTTTCTCACGAAATTCCAGGTCGTACTGTGACACACTTCCTATCTCTCATGACAGATTTTTGTATTTCAACTTAGAACAAAATATAGTTAATTTTATTCTGAATTTTTTTTGTAATTTTTTTTCACCATCCAGGAAACAACTGAGTTATTCCAGCCTATTACAAAACCAGAGTGGGGTCTTACTGCCTTAGCCATCAGTACTTTGTCAGTCTCCCAAAATATTAAAACTGTGATCTGATGTCTCATTTCTGATAGGCTTACACTTCAGTATAATGTCATGTGTTAACAAATGCTCACAGAGAAGGTTGCAGATCCCCAAAGATGGCTTTTGTGAGGGCTTTTACCCAAATTAATTCAAAGAACAAGAAGGACACTTGTGTATTGGGGCAGAAGGAATAAAGGAAATCAATTAAATGATAGAAAAATCTGCAGGAAAATAAATTGTCTTAACCTAACTCAGTCCAACAATAACATTGTCATCACTGAAACCAGTAATCCCATTGTAAATGCACAATAACTTAAAAAAAGAATTCTCTTATTAAGTATTTTTGCCTGATTGGCTCTGAACCAATTACTGAAACCAGATATTGCTTTAAGGATGATAAAGTTTTCTTCCAAGTGTCTACAGAGAATCTCACATGAGAAAGCTAAAAAGAGTAATTTGCAAATAAATTCACCTGCTGAATTTGTGCCTGGAGCCTCCTGTCTTTACCTAATTCATTTTTGGCTCTTGCTGAGCTCTAGCCATGGCGACACACTGAGAAACTCATGCCAAGTCCTTGCGGGTTGCTGGAACAGTTGCACAAGGCCATGGTGAGTAAGTGAGGACAGAACAAGCCCTCAGGTTTGGGTCCCACTCAGTAGGGGTTCCTCAGATTTGGTCTGTGGCAGTTCGTGGAGATTCATTGTGTAGCTGGCTAATTGGTACTGTTAGCCTGTCGCCATTACAGGCATCCAGAAAGGCAATTTGGTCTCTCTCTGCATTAACACACTAGTTGTCCTGGATTGAGAGTTCAGGATCTATTAATTTGATACTAAAATCTGGATCTTCTTTGTGCCTTTTAAGAAAGAATTACGAAATTTTTTGAGTGCCTAAAGGTCTATGATTGTATACAAAGTTTGAAAAGAGATTCGGGTAAGTAAGCAGGTAGAGAAGGGGATGTCATGCTACTCAGAAAGCATTTCTGTTTTCTTGTCCAAATGTCTTTTGGCAGGCGGGTCTGTTTTGGGCTTGCTGCATTTTTTGCCTGGTGATCTGCAGGGTAATTGCATTCCAGAAGATAGCCCAGGCTGCCTTCTTTCTCAACCCGGAGTTGTTCCTGTGTGATAGATACCACTGCCTCCAGTTTCCTTCTGGGCGGTGCTAGCCATTTCTCATCACGTGGTTAACACAGGGACTCTCTGATCACGGCTCGAGTTTGCACTTATTTCCACTCTATCTTTCCCCAAGAAATAAAGCTCCCGGTTTCTTTAAAAAGAGGTTCTCTGAGATTATTTGGAAAGGGTTCCCTTTGATCATTAGTCTTTCCTTATCTTTACTGTGTAGATACACAGGTACAATTACAAGGGCAGAATCTCTTCATACAATAAAGTTGCTACACGCTTGAAATTCTCAACCTCTGTACACTTCTACCTTATTCGTTTTTTCTTCCTTTAAAACTAAGTGTTTATTTAACCATTTTTTTTCCTGTTAGCTCTTTCTTATTTTTGTGTCTGCTTACATTCTAGGATTTGCTAGGAAGAACAAAATAAATTTTAAACAAGAGAGAGGGAGAATAAAATGTAATGAAGTTGTGAAAAATAGCCCTTTCTTTCCCATTCCAAACCGATTTAGGAGGGCCGTGATTAGTCCCATTCTGCTTTAGGCTACTTAGGTTTTCATTCAGTGGCTCGGTTCATTTGCACCTGATTTCACTGGTGCTGAGGTCAAGGGCTTGATCCTCACAGTGGCTGCACATTTTTTCCCAAGAGTGTATGAGAGCGCTAACATGGTCACTAGAAAACAATGCAGGTTCTGAAAGGAACCAGGAGTATATGAGTCAAAGTTGACACTCCAGCCCTACTCCTGTCGTTCCTCACATCTGTACAGATTGTGCTACTTACAATGTGGGCTTGTCCTCAACCTCCCTGCATCTCTGTCTCCTCATCTGTTGAGTGAAGATAAGATTTCCTCCTTTTCTACCTTACCAGGATCTGTGGAGATTAGATACTGTCTGGAAAGCCTTTATACAAAGGTACTTGCATTATCCCAAAGAAGATTAGTCAACAGATAGTGGGAACTGTTTAAAGGCTCTCTTCCCAGTGTATTGCCTAATACCTTGGAATCAGTACTAGGAGCTAGCAGCGCTCTCTCCCACTTTGGTTTGGCTGGGGAAAGTTAGGTGTAAGTGATTCCCCTTTCTGTTTATTTAGAAGGTTAAAAAATATTGTTTCATAGTGAGCATTTGTATTAATAAAAACAAAGTGTGCTTTGAATCTGAAACAGGTTTTATTTGAAAAGGAGGTGTAGGGGAGGTCTCTAGGAACATATGTGCCACTGAGGGATATTTGCATATATTTGATCTGCAAGCATGCTCCAGTGATTTTCACAGTATATCTTGGAGTTTTAAGTTGTAGCAAAAAGCCCCTGTCATGGTAGGGCCATACAGTCGCTCTCTTCAGTTTTATTGCGGCATACAGAGACAACTTCATTTTTAGCGTTAAAAAAAAAAGTCCTCTTCACTTAATTCAGACAGTGACCTGCAGGCCTCATTCTGACTGAAGGAGCCATTCAGAATACTTCCAGACAAAAGCTGGGCTTTTTCCTAGCAACCAGATCAAAGCCAGATCTCCCAGAATAGCTCCCGCCCAGGTTTCCTTTGGCGCTTAGGTTCAGAAGGATTCTGAGGCTCGTGGTATCCAGTTCAAACTGCTCTTTCAAACTGAAATGGAAAGGAAAACTCCTGAGGAATTTTCGTAGCCTCGGAGAGCTGGCGAGTGTTGCAATGCCACTTAATCTTAGGAGAACACGGTGGTCGTTCGAAGCATCTCTTAAGCTGGTTATCACCCGCATCTGCAGCTTCTGCCGGGTTGCTAGAGAATGGACGTTCTGTTTCCTCTCCGGCGGTACCTAATATCAGCTCTACCCAGGAGCCGGCTGATGAAGACTTCCTGTTTGTTTTGAGTCATTCTTAGGGTGATAAATATACTTTTAGCTTTCTGCTTAGAGAAGAAAGAAACCAGCTGCCCTGAACTAAAGAGAAAAACGCAGAAATTCATTGAATGGTCCTGTTATCATAGAGTTTCAAGGGCAGGCGGCCTAAAAATAAGAACTGTAAGACTGGGCAGAGTAAATAATTTCCATACTAAAGCATCTCGCCACAGGCTTAGACCTAAGCTGTTTGTCTTTAATCATTTGGGCAAACCATACATTTTTCACTCTTCTAAGAGTAACAGCATTGTTTAGAAATTTTGTAAAATGTAAACTTACACTACAGAGTAATGGCGAGCTATATAAATAAACAATTACAGTTGTGGTTTTTTGATCTGACCACAAGCTTTTAATGCCATTTGTGTATGAACATATAATGCTTCTGGATAAACAATAATGTTTACACTGTTGGGTCATCCACGGCTGTCGCAATGCCATTTGCATACATGATTGTTTAGATTTAGACTAGACCAAGAACAAAAGAATATTATAAAATTACTTAAAGCAAGAATGGCAGGAAATCCTTTATAGCTCAAATATCACTTCTTAAGTAAAGCCGTGGAATGTGTGTCCCGTTTTAATCTGACTTTTGTCCTTTTGTTTCTGAATAGGTTTGGGTTTGGGGACCAGATTGTCCTCAGTGGAAATTTTTAGAAACTTAAAGATTTTTTTTTCTTTTTTAAATTTGGATGTCCTCTGTACCAACTTTTGATTTTTGTTTTAAGTTCAATGTGGATTTCTAAAAGTAGCATGCTACAAGTCAGGCTATGTCTTCCATGTGCTCAGAGCGAACTGTATACTTTCCAACACACACGGTTTCTATGAGATTCGACCAGCAGAAGAAAAGTTTACTAATAATCTACACTAAATTTTCTATTCCAACAGAAAGAACATGCTTGATTAGTACAACTCAAAATGAAATTACCATTAAGAGTTTCGTGGTGTCGAATTAATGATGCAGGTCTCAGGGCAGGGTAGTGTACTTGACTTTGTGACTAGGTATTTCCCTGTGTTTGTAAACCAAGAATCAACTACAAAACTGCACATGAACAGTTGACTGTGAAAGTTCCCTAACCTATTGGAGTTAAGACTGAATGACTGGAACATAAACATAGTGGTTTCCTGGAAGAGAGAATTACAATGCTAAAGGCATACTGGAAATGGGATTCAAAGCTCATATTAAAAAATAAAATGGCATCGGTCACTTATAAAAGACTGAACAGGTTGTACTTGTATATTTAGGAACACATACACACATTCATGTGCAACACCAACAATTAATGAAAAAGAGGCTACAAGTTTGAAAGAGAGCAAGGAGGGCTATATGGACTTGAAGGGAGGAAAGGAAAGGAGGAAATGATAAAATTATAATCTCAAAACATAAAAGAAATAAAAAGGTTAAAAATAAACTGGAACTTAACTTGGGTGGAACCTGTCACCTAAGAAATATAAAAAAAGTGTGAAATACCCTTCACTCTTTTAGAGCTATTTAATCTCATGCATTAAGTAGTGAAGTGAAACTCTTATGCCCCCATTGATGCCAACACATGCCAATCACTGTTGTCTTCTTAGCAACAGTACTTGCATGGACTTGTCAAAACTAGCTGGGATTGAGATGGTCTGTGAGCTAACCTTAAAGGAATGAGAAAAAATGGAAGCGTTTGCTCCACTTTCTAAGAAACATGCGCTTATTCATATTTGAATAAAAACGTAATCATCATATTTTATATTAGTATATGGTCCTATAATTTACAAGATGCTATCCCTGGGACCATTGGTTGTATCTAAGTGGGGCAAAAAGGCGACACTCTGTCCTGCCTTGGTGGCTATGCCTGCAGCAAGGCAGTTCCTTCTTCAGGAGTGGAGATGATTGCCCATACTGTGTAAGAGCGTGTTACGAGAATCTTCCTATGACACACAGGGCAAAGAAATATTTGTGAATGCAGTATCTTGTAGCAGAAGAGAGTCCCATAGCAATTAACCCGAATGTCCTCAAGCTTATCAGGACACCAAATTTCTGATCCCAAGAGTTTCAGAAAGTTCTGTTTTAAAAGGTGAGGAACAACAATGTATTTTTGGTTCACTTGCTGGGTGAGCGAAGGCTTTAAAGGAAAAATAAATTATTTATTAGAAAAAATAAGGGTGGGAGGGGGAATGTTCTTCACACCCATTTTCACACTTCTGAGGTGATAAGTCCAGCCCTTTCGAAGTAATATGGCAGGTTTCACACTAAACCCACCGAGAGAAATTCTTGTAGTACCTACTCATTTAGCTCTTCAAGAATAAAGAGGCCCCAAGTGAGCTGCAGAGGGGTTTCCATTGGCTTCCCTTTACCCTGATGTCTCCTTGGGACTTCGTCTGCATGCCCATATATGTATGGTTTTCCAGAAGACTGTGGCTCTAGAGTCAATTAATTTTACCAAGTGGGCTCCAAGCTTGTGCTCTGTGGGTTCTCTTGGCTGCCATTGTTTTGTCCTAAGCTGCTCATTGTTATGAATCTAATTTATTTCCCACTGCCTTACCCTTTTCAGAATGGCTTATTTGGTCCCAATGTGTAGTTACAGAATGCTGTCACTGGAATCAGGCTCAGAGATTATGCAGTATCATATCTGAAAGCCAAACAATTTTAAAACACGACCATCGCCATTTTTCTTCATGCAAGGAAACACCACCCTTAGCTACAGAGTTCTTGAAAGGGAAAACTCCCAGGACTCACCCAGGAGTCCAGCGACTTTAACCACCTTCCACACAGCAAATCTTATCTTCCTGCTGTCCTGAACCAATTTTTGGTTTGTTTGTTTGTATTTTTCAAAATGAGACAACTATGTCTTGATGTGGTTAAAAGCAAGAGCTGTATCTTCTTGCTGCCCATGCTGCCACATTTCCCTGGATTGGTTTTCTACCTATCACTTTCTAACTTTCTTTATGGAATTGCAACTTTCTCCCGCCCTTTACCAAGCTGCAAGTCCCAGCAGAGTTGAGCCACTGGGAGCAGTGTACAAGTTTGTTGAATAAACAGATACCCTTCTTTCCAAACTGTAAATATAGGACACAAAGAAGTGAATTTGTTAGGCTCACAAGATTAGCAAGTCTACAGCTAGAAATTTGGTTCTTGCCTCGTCTAAAGCATTATACCACCCTGCATCTACTATTGCTATTACTGACCAAGGCTATATGACATGAACTTAAGGAATGCAGTCTTATAGATCCTGGCTTGCACTGTAGGTTGTCCGGACAGTCCGTGTAACTAATTATGAGATCAGTAACTAAGTAGCTGGCTGAAGTCCAGGAACCATCCAAGGCATCAAATTCTACTCTTCAGCAAAGTTGGAGCAAGCTACCCAGACCTGCTTTAAACTCTTATAAAGTTTAACTTTTAAAGCCATCGCTCAATCTCATTTCAGTTGTATTGTTATTTTTAGTTATAAAGTCATGGACAGTTTTTCTTTTTAATTTGAAAATGATTTTTTTTGCGTACAATATATTCTGATCACAGATTCCCCTCCCTCATTTCCTTACAGATCCTCCCCCATACTCTTCCAATTCTATAACTTCTTTCTCTCTCTCTTTAAAAAGCAAAAAGGCAAGTAAAAAATAAAACAAAAACAAAATAAGCATGACAAACACACACTGAGTCACAGACACACACCAAAAAATACAAAAAACTAGAATCAAGTAAAAGACATTTTTACTTTTAAAAAATGCCTAAAGAAAGCAAATTGAGGAAAAAAAAATAACTCAAAATATTATTGGGTTGGTTTGTATACCTGAGAAGACTCCATTGAGAAACTAAACCCTAAAAAAGGATTTTTCCCTTCTTTAAGTTCAGTTGTCAATTGGAGACAGCTTCTTGGTTAGGGATGGGCTCCTGTCCATGTTCCCTCTCAGCGCTGGGACCCATCAGGCTTGAACCTGTGCAGGCTCTGTGCATGCTGCCACAGTCTCTGTGAGTTCCTATGTGCATCAGTCTTGCAGTGTCCGGGAGGCCATGTTTTCTCAGTGTCACCCACCCCCTCCGGCTTTTACAATTATTCTACCTCCTCTTATGCATGGCTCCCTGAGCCCTGAGGGAAAGGACTGATGAAGACATCCCATTTAGATCTAACTATTCCGAAGTCTCTCACCCTCTGCACCCTCTGTCCAGTTTTGGACCTCTGTATTTGTTTCTATCTACTGTAGAAGGAAGAGTCTCTGATGATAGCTGAGCCAGACACTGATCTATGGGTACAGCAGAATATCATCATGAGTCACTTTATAAAATTATTTAATTTTTAATTCATCTTTTAAATTCTACTTCTGAAAAATATATTTCTGTCTTTTAAGGTTCTTGGGGTGTTCTTTTGACACTTGTGTTTGGAGTACAGTTTTCCAGGTTGTTTTCTGACCCCCATTTCCCCCTCCTTTTCATCTATGTGGTGTGTAGGCTATAGAACATATAGGCCTCCACTGAGCCCAAGGCTTTTCGCTTAACTAGATTTAAAATATTTATTATTATTTGTAGGAGTGTTTTACTTGTATATATGCATGTGCACTGTGTGTTTGGCGTTCTTGAAGGCTGGTAAGAGGGTATAATAACTGTTGGAACTGGAGTTAAAGATGGGTGCTAGGAACTAAACCTGGGTCCTCTTCAAGAGCAGGAAGTGATTTTTAAAAATTTTTATTTTTTATGTTAATTACAGTTTATTTGCTTTGTATCCCAGCTGTAGCCCCTTCCCTCATTCCTTCCCAAACCCATCCTTCCTCCCTCCTCTCCTCCCTGCCCCTCTCCAAGTCCACTGATAGGGGAGGTTCTCCTCCCCTGCAGGAAGTGATCTTAACTGCTGAGCCATCTCTCCATCCCTGGCTCACTAGATTTTTGACAGTGGACAAATGGCTAGTTTTTCTGAACCTTGATTTCTTTAAGAGACAAAGAAGGGCATTTATATAGCTTACATAAGAAAATATGTATGAAGAGCTTTCTGATCCACGGAGCTGGCATGCAACTCAACTAGAGACTGCTTGCCTAAAATGTGTGACGCCCTGGGTTTAATCTGGAACACTGTAAGCAACCAAAAGCAAATAAAAAATTGTCTCATGTAAAACATATACTTGTGACATATAATAAATATTATAGCAAAAATTAGGTTTTCATGCATAGAAAAAGGCATCAACAAAATCGAAAGTATCTCTAAACTTCTGCACATAAATAATAATTCTTTTACCATCAATTTTTCCCATGAGTAAAATTCTTTTAAAAAATGCACTTTTTATTCTTTTTTCCTATCTCATAGTACTGTTGAATTTGTATAGACCAGGCCATGTGTGCTTTTGAGGGTCAAAGGTTATACTCTTGCAAACCATGGTCATTATTAGGATTTTCTGCTTCTCATGAGCCTCTGTTGTCTGTGTTCTTCTCTTGTATGATGAATCCCAGTCTTTTAGGATAATGAGACAAAGGTCACTAAGCCAGCCTGGTGGCCCAAGAGAATTGTGGTTTTCTCTTTCAGAAGAAAATGTCCACAGTGTTGCAAATATACTTGGCAAAACTGTATGAGGGCTCTGAATAACCTAATTAGGTGGAGTTAGTGGAGAGCATTTTAGTCACAACCAACACATTGAAGAATCAAGACAGGTGTGACAGTATTTGAAAGAATCCCAACCAGAAATTTAGAAGGAAGCGAATCACCAAGATAAGATGTATACCCCAGGAAGAAAATATTCCTCAGGCTGACGTGCTATTTTTTTTTTATTGTTTTCATTATAGTTAAGGATAAGTAGTGACATTCGTGAAAAGAATTCACAGAAATTTAGTGAAAAGTCCAGAGCCAGCGCTCATAGCAAAGTTCACTTTTAGGAAAAGTGAACAGTGAGTCTCGTCATACAGGTTGAGAAGAGCTACCTATTAAAAGCAACGACCTCATCTATGCCCCAGAATAAAGCCATCCCAGGGTGATGGGAAAAAGAACGGTTTATTAGATTGTTGGTGTTCCTGCTTTTAATTAAATCTCTATCTGCTACAAGGTAGCCAGGGCACACGTGTAGCTTTGACGCCATCTCTGGTGGAACTCAAAACTAAAACCACTTGGAAGGTTTGGAATTGGCCTGGTTCTCAGCGCCACACGCATCTGGAGAAGGAAGCAGCTCAGAAGCAGAGCACAGGCAGAGCATCCCAGCTGCATGCCATCTTAGGAGACTCAGGATGGCTCAGCAGGACAAGCACGAGGCTCTGAAGCTCTCCTACCCAGGCTCAGAGACCAGCAGACCTGCCACGTATTTTATCCTGCCAACGAAAGCTCTTTGAGAATAGCATTTCAATGTCTGGTTTTGCGTGGAATGACACAAAAGACTAGGAGCTAAGGGGTGAACTGGGTCAATCTCAGTGGGCCAAGGTTCAGTACCACAGTCATTTTGCGACCTCTATGGTGCCTCTTGGCACATGATTCCTTAGAGGTTTCCTCTGTGACTGGCATGAGTTTTCCTGGGTAGAGAATCTATCTCCTTTTATTGTTTTGTATTATATTTATCATCATCTTATAGTCACTGTGTGCCATGAAATGATTTATTCTAATAATTAAAAGAAGATAATATTCTTTTGGTGGATGGCTGTTTTGTCTGAGTTATTAAATACAATTTGCCTTTTTCTTTGTACCACTGTTGCATGAAATATTTATCTTTAATTAGTTTGAGGTGTACTGTGACTTACCTTTGTCTCTAAGTAAAAGATTTTTCTTTTTCAAAAATAAATGAATTCTGAGTTGACAGGAAAAACACAAAACCTGCAGTTAGATTAAAATTACTAAAAATTTCCAGTAAGAAGTCACTCCTAATTTGCTATAAGTGAGTATTTTAGGTATTGACGATCTATTAAAAATACTTATTTGCATTATGTTCCATGTAAATTAGATGACTTACTTTTTCCATCTCTTTCTCTGTGTTTATTTTTAATCCCTTTTAAAGCAGGAACTAGGTCCAAATGAAATTAAAGCATTGTTCTACTGTGATTGGTCTAATATTCTTCAAATAGCTGAGGATGAGTCAAAGACTGTTCTCCTTGTATTTGTGGTTAGATTAAGACACTGAAAGATTCTTGATACCCAGACTGAGTATTATCTATCACTTCACAATTAAACCGATATTTTCAGTATTGTCGTCAGGTAGTTTCAATATTTGATATTCAAAGATATCGGCAACAAAGTAGGCTAGTTACAAACAGCTCTATTTCCCTTATTTTGTCTGTGTTGGAAAGGGGTTTTCACTTCTAATGGAAAAATGCTTATGACAACTAGTGTGCTTGTTAACCTACATTACTTTTTCTGTACTTAGATATTTCTTCTGTAGTTTGGTAGGAGCCATTTCTGCTTTACTGGAAAGCACAGTCTAGATAATCCAGGAAGTATAGATAAATAAAATGGAGAAACGTTGAAATCACACACGATTATTAGCATTTTAGTGCATTTCTAAACATTTCATCCATGTAAAATAATGTAAATCGCACTGTAATGTCTAAACCTTTTCTTTCAACAGAGAATATCTACCGAATACATTTCAGGGTCCTCAGCTCCACCGTGGTCTTTTGTCTTGGCTGCACTTAAGTTGTTTACTTAATCAGTCCTTGATTGTGGAGCATAAGGTCGTTTTCAGTCTTTTCAAGAGTATAAATAGGATTGGCATAAATGTCTCCTGTAACCAAACATATGTTCATATTCTTGATTATTTCCTTAGAACATGTTTCTAGCAAGGGAATTACTGGGTGAAAATGTACGTGAACTGGAAGCTTTTAGAGTAACTACCTACACTTTCCCTAGAAAGATTGTACTAGTCAAACCTTAACTCCGTTGTCCCTTATTGGTTTGCTCTTCTCAAACCTCACGGTTAATTCCCCTGAGGCTTCCAAACACACTGCCTGTGTTGGGCTGTAGGTTGGCAAGAAGCAGGACTCGAATAATTGGCTAGATTCTACAGCGCTGACTACTTCAGATTTATTAATTTGGCATAATTCTTTTCCTTCTCAGCCATTGGCTGGGTATGTTGAGACTGTCATATATTTTTCGTTTTTACTGCAAAATGTCTCTAAGAAGTTGAAGACAAGAACCTTTACTGTATGCTACTAGGGTCTATCAAGACTCAAGCCAACTTCAGGCAATAGGCAGCCATTAATCACTGGCCACAGCAAGAGGTGAGGCTTGTGGTGAGATTCACCAGGAAAACAGGGCTTTGAAGCACAAGATGCACCCTGTTCACCCATCACACGAGAGCAGGTGCTGTCTGCTGTCACTGGCAAAGTTGCCCTGGCTTGCTTGCCCAGGAGGCTGCTAAATGACATCCCAGGAAAAGGCCATTCTTTAGTTGTTTTGCTTTCAAATAGTTTTCTTTCCCTACAGGTTTTCCAGTGTTATATTACACATCATTTACATTTTTAGATTGCAAATTATATGGAAAACGTCACTGATACAGCTTGACATTTTCAGTAGCATCCACGAGTGCCTGCTATGAAGCCCACAAAACTTCTGTGAAGTAGGGAGGTGCACAGAACATCAACCAATGCATCAATGTGCGATCAACCTTCCCTCCCCCGCTCCCCCGCTTTTACTACGAAAAAAAGTTTCTAGTCTCAAAAGGGAACTTAGTTCTCGGCAACCTTAATGTAAAATGCTTCTTCAGCTTTTCTTAGATCCGACCATCTCAAAATGCAAGTGCAGTCAAAATTAGCCCCTAAGATTGATTTTTGTGTGTGTGTGTGTGTGATCGCACTTACACCTTCAAAACTAAGCTGTTTCACTTCCCTGTGGGAAAACAAATTTCTCAAAATTAGGTTTCCATTTCCCATTATTATCCCTGAAGTGCCTAAACTTTAAGAAACATTTTTGTGAATGACTGAAAATGTCCTTCGTCTTCACAAAAGCAAGCTGTCACGGTTGCTAGCAGCATGCCACGGGTGGACTCACTTAGGCGGGTATGGCTCCGGCTGCCTGGCTTCTTCCTACAGGACTGGCTGCTGGTTGCCAGGCCACTTTCTAAATCTTTCTGATTTTTGGTGTTCATGGTTATAACATGATGATACAAATAAGATTTCTCCTTAGAGAACAAGCTGTTCTTGAGATCAAAGGAAATACAATAATGGACTATTTGGTTAACTGGTCAGTACACTTCAAATAAAATTGTTGTACTGCTACTACTATTATTTTGGAGGCCTGTGTTACTGTTTTTCTTGTTGTGAGTCTATCTCTCTGTGTTTTGGTTGGAATGAGAACCTAAGTACAGTCAACTCCAGTGTAGAGAGTACTTAGTGTTCCTTAATCTTCTTAGCATCTGGAGTTCTTTGTTGAAATAATAATTGCAGTCACACTTCTATTTTTTGTGTCTACTTCTTCATCTGTTTTGAACCTAGAGCCAGGAGTGTACACCTATCTTACCACTGAGTTGTATCCTCAGCCCTTTTTTCTTAGCCGAGAAAAAAACTTAAACAAACAAACAAACAACAATAACAAAAACATACTTGTAAAGAGTGCTGGGGCCACGTGAAGAGCATCCTAAAACTAAAGGGTCAGAAAGGTAGACAGTTACGTATGTTCACCTTCTTCCTTTCCTCCTTTACCTTTGCCTCTTTCCTCTCTCTTTTTTTTTCTTGGCATTTTCTATTTCTTTTTCTTTTCCTTTGCCATGATCTTGCTATGTAGCTCAGCCTGGCATGGACTCTCATTTGCAATCATTCTGCCTTTTCAGGCCATTTCCAAACCCTATCTTATTCCCTCTACTAAGAGAGAGACCAGGATCCCAACTTCCATCATATGGTACCAAAACATAGTGGAATTGGATTTGGTTTTATTGTTGAAAAAATGAGGGGGTTGGTCAGGGATGTAGCCTGGTCAGGTAGAGTGCTTACCTAACATGCCAAAGCCCTCTGCTGAGCTGGAACACTGTATAAAACTCAGGATTAGTGGCGGTACAGGCCTATAGTCCTGGAATTTTGGAGGAGACATGAAAATCAGAATTTCATGGTCATCTTTACCTACATGGGAGTTCATGACCACCTTTCACTGCAGAAACCCTGTATGAAAATAAATGAATAATTAAATAAAAAAGTAAGTTGGTGACTGGGTATGGTGGCTTGTGGCTCATGTCTGCTATCTAGTACTCAGAAAGCTGAGGCAGGAGGATTGCTATGAGCCAGCTTGGCTACATAGTGAGTTGGAGATAACACTGGGCACATGGAATGAACGAAACCCTATACCTAAAAAGAAAGGGAAAAAAAATCCAGCTAAAAAAAGATTAAAGAAAAGATGTTTTCCACTTCCATGTCTATTGATTAATCGATAGAGTACCCTAGGTGATAGTCAGTGCTCTTTGTCCAAACACCTTCTACGGTTTCTCAGCTCAGATGAACTTGAAGAAGGCATTTTCTCAAAGAGGCGGAGCCAATCCACTTTGTCTTTGGCCATGAATATCGCCAATTTCTTATCTTCAGGGGCTCAGGAGGGGTCTGTGAGAGAGGACCGATGACCTCAGTGAAAGCAGACATCCACCTCACCATGAAGCTTCGGGGCTCTCCACCAAACTCTTCAGATACTTCGCTGATGCATCCGGTGCCTGTCTTGGCTCCGCCACCTAGGGTGGCGTGAGTCTAGACGGCTGCGTTTAGACATGAACGCCTCACTAGGGCAGCAATGCA
Organism: Pachyuromys duprasi; assembly: GCA_028658305.1. NCBI lineage: Eukaryota > Metazoa > Chordata > Mammalia > Rodentia > Muridae > Pachyuromys > Pachyuromys duprasi. Next base: position 94,779,831 of record CM053752.1, on the reverse strand, counting down.
GATGGTGATGGTGCAGGTCATTGGAACCTGCTTTTGCCTTAGTGATATGGCTTCAGGAAGGAAACGACTGTTTTGTGGCTTCTTCCTCAGAAGTGAGTGAGATGAGGAAGAACACACTAGGATAAGTTCCTCCTAAGTCGGAGCGCGGCTCTCCCCTCCAGTCTTGTGACCATTCTGCTACAGCTGAGTTCTCTGTAGTTCTTAGTGTCACTTCACCACAAGAGATGTATTTTAACGGGTATGTGACCTCTGACGTCTGAACGATTTCTTTCAAGGGGAAATGGTAACTTCTAATGCAATCGAGAAGAAGAATTGACAAGTTACTTTCCTTTCAAAAGACCTGGGACCCTAAGATCGAAGGCTCCTGATGAAAGAGGTCATAGGTCTCCAGGGACTGGGGTAGATTGCTGAGCACTTCCCATTCCAAGCTTGAAGCGGGACCCAGGTTTCAATCTCTGACCCCAAGTGATCTCTTCTCCAAGATGCTTGTGTGGTGAGGAACAGCCCTTTCCTTGAGAAACCCGTGTTAAAACCACATGGTCCGAAGAACCAAGGAGAACTTAGCTGTTTATAGCATTGGTGACCTGAAGAAAACATCGAGTTCACGGTCATGGCTGCCCAGTACAGTGGCTTTGGCAACCACAGTCCTTCCAGGTCCTGTGTTACACAGAGCACCCTACTGAAGAAAAGGCAAGCGCCATCCTGTAAGTACCACGTCAGGATTTCACCGCAGAAGCAGCCCTCTCTCCTGCTTCAGGACAGCCACACTGCTACCCAGTGTTTCCCCGACTCCTCCAATGTCCAACAAGAGGCCCAAACCTCAGATGTAAACAACGGACAAGTAGCTGAAGACTAAAAATAAGTTTTCAGATTCAAAACTCTTGTGCTTCTATGCTTGGAAATGTTTCTTAGTGCGTGGGCGTCACTGCCATCCTGGCCATAGGTTGCTGTCTTTCGTCTCCTGGCAGAGGAGTTTTTCTAGGGTATTTTTCAAACTTTCCAGCTTAGCAAAGCACCCGCTAAAATTAAAAGGAGAACTAGGCGTCGGTCGGAGGCAGTGGTGCTCTTGTTGGGGGAGGGGAGATTGCTGACACAGCGAAAATAAGACAAAAACGTTTGAAACTTTAGGCTCCGTACTTCTCAAATGCCTCTTTTAGAAATCGCTTAAGTCGTTATTAACATCCACCACCCACCTTCCCTTTTCAGTCCTGACACTGGGTAATAATAGATAATGTTGACATATGTTCCCCGCTGGTCAGAAATTCTATACTTCTGTGAAAGGTAACATTTTCAAGCTATGACAAAATGTATTTTACTTGGACAGAGCATTAGTTATTGGACTAATGTCAGAACGTGGGCTGTGGGGTAAAACTTTTAACATTTTAGTTGTGGGAGAAAGTTTGTTCGGAGAATAAGGCACCAGCACGGGGCATGTTTATCTTTCACCAGTTCTAAAGGTATTGGCTTAGTGTCAAACACTTATGTCCTTAGGAATGTAAAGGAAACATTCCCAGTATGTATGAAGAACAGCTGTCCGTGGACACAGCAATTTTTTAAAGTGATTATACCCAGCTTTACTGTAGTATGGAATCAAAAATATTTTTTCACTGTGTACCAAAGAATTCTGTTTATGGGCCAGTTCTGCAAGAGACATATGCTGTGGTTCTGCCGTTTGTTCTCCGTGTGACGTACTCTGAAATATGTTAAAAAAAAAAAAAAGAGAGAGAAAGGGTGAAGGGGAGGGAGAATGGGAGGAGAGACCGACTCCTGATGAACTGTGGTCCTCAAAACTACTTTTGAAAGTAATTTAGGGGACGAGTTAGGAAATGCCCCAGCTGGCTTCCAACCTCCGAAGTCTGAGCGGCCCTGTGCAAAAACTGGAAAAATTGATTTTGTTTTGAAGGCTCACACAGACTGAAGTGTTGTGGGAGTTGGACAGAGTTTTTATTGAATCTGGTCCTTTGTATTTTACGACAGTCTGAATGGGTGTTAGAATTCCACGAATAAATCTCCTGCCGTTTCCGAAATCTCTGATATAAACAGGAGCTCAGTCAATTTGTGCTGTGCACAAATGTCTTTCAGAATGTTAACAAACACGGTGCACTGATGGGCGGGTTGGCCCACGGGAGAGCAGTCTGCCTTGCTTGGTAGAACATTCTGGTTTGGTTTTCTCTTGTTTCTCACTGTTGTGGTTACTGAGAAGTAGGGAGGCTTCAGTCTGAGACTGAAATGTTCTCCGTCTGCTCCTGTGCTTGCACACCTGGCCCCCAGCTGGTAAGCTGTTTTAGAAGGTTGAAGAACCTTTGAGACTGAAGCCGGGTTGGCAGAAGTATGTCACATTTTGAATGTTATTTCTTCCCAGGTTCTTGCCTGCATCTGTGTTCCCTGAGTTGTGCCAGGTGAGGAGTCTGTTGTAGAGTTCCGTCCCTGTTCCTTCCCTGCGGTGATGGATGGAACCCTATAAAATCCTATAAAGGCCAAAATATACCTTTCCTCTCATAGCTTGTTCTGTTAAGTATATTGGTCACTGTGATAAAAAAAAATTAACTAATATGGAAAACAAATAGAGATGAGCTGGTGGTGATAAAACCAAAACCTTTGGAATAGGGAAGAGTCATTGCAGACTCAGGGAAATGGTACTCATAGCTTTCCACTGAAAGCTTGGCTAAGTTTCTACCACAGTTACTAGGTTGGCTCCCAGGAAATGACTTAGTCATTTTCTTCAGGCTTCAGGTGAATTACTGGGGGAACACTGATAGAAAAGATGAGAACATAGTTTTAAAATATTGTTTTCCTATAGTTTGCATGTATTTTTGATGTTTTAGCATACTTTAAACTTAAGTGCTAAATAGATAGTCATCTAAAATTAATTTCCAACTGAAAAGCCAGCAAGCCAAAAAGGGGAAACCTCTCCATTACTGCAATAAAAATTAGGTCATGTGCAAACTAAATACTTCTGATGGGAAATCATGACAGGATTTCAAGAGTCTTGTGTTATACAATCAATGGTAGTAAAAAGTTGAATATTGAGTAATTGGAAGTTTTATAATGTACAATTATCATTATAATTAGCTTTCTGAATCAAACACTAGCTTCTCATTTTGAAGCATAAACCTAAATTTTGGTGCCTTACATCTTATTCTTCATATATTAAATCCTGTGGCTGCAAAGATTAATTAATGTGGTTAAAACATCATCAGCATCCAGCTCTTCACTTGTTTGTCCACAATTGCTCTTTGAAGATGGTTAGTTATCTGGCACACAGAGCAAATACCTAGGCATATCCCCCATGTATGTAGCCTGGGTACAGGAGGTAAGCATTCATTTTGGTTGAATTTATGTTCATGATGAAATTGATGCCCTAATGGGAAAAGTTTTATGGGAAATTTTAATGTATTCTTTATTGGTATTATAAGTTGAGCCAGTTGGTTGATGGGCTTCTTGTCGAGGGCCAGATTCTACCCTCTGTTTCTTACTCGAGGCTTTTCACTGAAGTAGCAATTACCAAGTAGAAGACTACCAATAATGTTCCACAAAATTCTGTTCTAAGTTGCTATCATGTAATTCCCAATGAAGTTAATTATGATTCAGGAAGACCTGGTGATATAGCATCTTAAGGGCTTTGGAACTCTGTGCCAGGCCAACAGTGCTTTTGAAGAGGGGAACTGAATCTCCTGAAGGTACAATATGGCTCTACTAGCAACTATATATGTAAAGAGGCTTAAATAGTACAATTTAACATCTTTGAACTTAGAGAAGTTTTTTTTTTTTGTAGCTTTCCTCTTTGGGGGAGACTGATTTACACAAGCTTGACTTTGCTCTGGTGTGTTCAGAGCACACGGTATGAGTTACTCCTGCTTTACTCTCTCACTGTAATAACATGTAATTTTTATTTCCATTAATTGTAGAGCATTTGTTTAAGTCATCGTTGCTTAGCTATTATTTCTTGGAGCTAAACCATTATCTTCCTTACATACAGATGTTTATATTTTCCATAATATAATTTCTATCATAAGAACTCATTATAACTTTCAAAATACTTTGGCTCTCATTTAGCATATGTCTTAGTTTAGACTTTAAAAAATGGATAGGAGGTCCCATGGCCTATTGGATAACAATATAGTATGTGCCACTAACTAGGTTCCTCGTAGAATCTTGTCACTGCACAAATGAAGTTTTAAGGGAAGAGGCAGGCCATTGCCTATGGCCTGGCTTGAGCAGAACATCCTATAACTAGTATCATCTTCTGGGATGTCTGAGGATAAAACTATCTATGCTCTTACAAGTCAGTACATGGGACTTTTCAGACTCCATGATAGTCTCTTGGTTGTATCAAAAAAGCCCAGTAAGAGTATGCTGTATCCCTCTTCAATTAAACAGAAAAATAATGGTAAGCTATGAAACTAGCAGTAAAAACCAACAAAGTTTTGGTTTACCTAGTATAAGGGTTTTATTGTTTTCAAATAAAAAAAAGAATGAGTTTAATTCTCTTAGCTTTTAGATGCCCCCTTTAGTGACCATGTGGCCTGTTCAATCTTCTAGCAACAGAGCACCGCTGCTTGAGGTTGGGCTTTCAGGGAAAATTTATAAGAACAGGTGATGCTTAGTTAAATCATAAAACGTTGAACGTATGTCAGGCATGTTAGAGTTGGAGGAATACCTTAGCTATGTCTACGGGGGAAAATGAGATTTTGTGAATAGTATATGTGATGGGCAGGTAAAGTTCTCCATACAAAAGTGTCCATGGTATGATGTTGGGGTGCTTAGAATGAGGTTTTGTAAAATTAGGACCTATTGTGATAGTTTGAAGAGTTTGCACAGTATCTGAAAGAAATAAGCAAACATTGAGGACTTTGACTTAAATATCAGCAAATACATATTTTAGAACAATTCGGCATTCTTGGGAATAGGCTTGAAGAAAAGTTTGTTGAATTAGTCTAAAAGAAATATATATTCTGGAATTAGAAAGTTGGAGCTGAAGGGGGCCTTTTTCTTTATCTTTCTTTTTAAATTTTTTTCTTTCTTTGTGTGTGTGTGAGAGAGAGAGACATACTAAAGGATTTGGACATTATCTTCGTCTTCTGTTTCATTGACTCATATCCGACCAATTTACTCAGCATTTCAAAATAGCTCTTTATATATGTGTATGCATGTCAGTGTCAGTCATTTTGAATCTCTGCTGATTACAGAATTGTCTATATTCACCGCAACATCATCTTTATTCTGAACCTAGCTATTGATTTCTGTGACAACGATCCGCCATGGTCCAGGTCCTCTACTCTCAGGTAATTGCAGGAGACCTCTACCGTTGCCTGCCTCTACCCTGGTGGGGTAGATCATATGTTTGTAGAAGCTTAATCAGTTGTAGCAGGGGTCCTAGGTGTTTTCTTTATATTCTAGTGTAATATATTTTGTATAATTTCTGCATACTGACTCTAACCATTTCATTGAAATCAGAAATAAGAGCTAGGGAGAAGGATGAGAGATTTATTCTTGGACGGGTGGTCTTAGCTGTGGTTCATGATCAATCAGAACTGCACTCTCTTGCATGCTCCTTGATATCAGCCTATGCCAGAGTCCCCATTCTGAATGGTACCATCAATGGAGAAAACAATCCCCGCAATTACATTTATTCCTATATAAATAGGGATGGTAATAATACTAACCTCGTCGGGAATTTGCTAGAGTGAATTGTGATAGTTCATGAAAGAGTACTCAACTAAGTCTCTGACCTAGCATGCAATAGGATTAGCTAGTTTTAGATTTTTGGATAGATTTCAGGGAATTTCAGAACACCTAGCTGAACACATTATTTTGTGAGAATTCTAAGAACATAGGGAAGGACATATTATTCTTTCTCTGGGATAGACTACAATCATGTGTAGTTTAACAATGGGGATGTATTCTGAGAAGCTCATTAGAGAGCTTCATTGTTTGAAAAGCACAGTGTGTACTTACTCAAATGTAGATCTATGGGTCACCCATTCAGCCTGGCCTCCCCCTTTAATCTACACGGTTTTCATTTGTGCCCTCATCTCTTTGTTTTCATTATTTAAGAAATTGTGTGTCAGTGCTCATTGCCATTAGAGGCTTTGGACCCCCTGGAGTTAGAGTTGTGAGCCACCCACCCAACATGGCTACTGGGAAACAGACTCAAGTCCTTTGCAAGAACGGCCTGTGCTCTTAACTTCTGGGCCATTGAAGTAGTCTCTGACCTCATTTCATTTTAGTTTTATATTGATTAATGTAGGAAACAATCTCAATTTCAAAGATCTTTGTGAAAGGTGGTACTAATTTTCTGTGTTAGCTCAACTTCTCATAGTTATGACAAATACCCACTTGAGAGAGAGAGATAAGAGAGAGAGAGATGGAGAGGGAGCATTAAAAGTCATGAATATCACTTTTTCCCTCACTTTTCAGAAGTTTCAGGCTGTGGCTAGTTGGCTCCATTGTTTGTGGGCTGTGGAGACAGAACAGTGTGGCAGAAGGGCATGGCAGAGCACAGCTATCCACCTCCCGGCTTCTTGATGTTACTGAGAGATGTGGTAAACAAAATTGATCAGGTTGCTCCTGGTGTAATACAGAGTACGATGTGGTAGCACATGTCTACGTTTTCTAAGTAAAAGGAGTATTCCCCCAAATAGGGAAAAACAAGTAAACACAAACTTTTATCTTTACCATATATTATACATTAAACATAACATAAATGCTGTGTTTATTTATACTGGAGTCACTAGAAAGAGTTCGGACACACAGTATGCTATAGTGTTCTGATGGCTGTGGCTACTGAGTGATAGATATTTCTCAGCTTTTGTATAATATCATGGAGCCACTGATAGATGAGGTCTGTTGCATACCAAAAGATCATTATCTTGTAAATGATTCCATAGTATCGAATTCTAAAGTGTTATGTCAGTTAACAATAAAAGCAACAAAATACCTCCAATGACAAAATAGAAGTTCTGTGAAGACTATTCCAGACTGCTTAAAGAGTTGCTTTAAAACATAGATAGCAATTTTTAGCAGTTTTATGTTTGTAGTAAAATGAATGAAAGTGCAGAGACCCCCATCCCTTCTGTACACTCAGAGACTTCCTTACTATCCATTCCCCAAGACAGAGTGATACATTTACTAAAATGCATGTATCGACTTTGGCACCTTATTGTGCCCCTACTTCCAACCTTTTATTTTAGGGTTACTTCTGGCTAGTGTTGCACATCCTATGGCCTATTCTCAGTATGTTTCCTCTCACACCCTAAGAGCTCTGTGCTCCCATTGTCCTCTCCCCTCTCACACCTCTTAACCCCTAGTCTTTTCACCTTCTTCAGTCTTGATACTTGCCTTTCCAGCATGTGCTACAGTTGGAATTATATAGTTGCTAGCTTTTTTATTATGGCTTCTTTCAGTTAGCAACATGCATTTAAAACTCTTTCATGACTTTCTATGGTTTCACAGCTTATGTATTTTTAATGATAAATGCTATTCTGCTGTTTAGATTTATTCACTCATCTTACTTGCTTTCAAGCTTTGCAGTTACGACTGTATCTGCTGTAAGCGTCTCTGTGTAGGCTTTCCTGTGCACATGCTTTTCTGACTCTGGGTAAATATCAAGAAGTCGTGTCCTGGGACACGCGCAAGCATGCTTTCTTCTGATTACATCACAATGGAGAGGTTCATTTCTTACCATTCTTCACTCTCTCTTCCTCACGCAGGTGCCAGGGCCCCCCAACCATCCTTAGCAGTCTGGACTAGTGGGTGTCTAATTTCGCTAAGGCTCTGCACTGAATGCTTTTCATCCTGTATTCTCCACAGCCATTTTTCTGCCCTGGGTCCTATTCTCTGTGAGTCCAGATCATTGTTAGGAAACTGAGAAATAAATCTGTCCTACTGAGCTGATGGCTGGCATTGCTATTCCTCCAAGGTATGATATTTACATTTTAATGGGAGCGGTGCTTTACACTAGGGTGGGCAGTTTGGAGTGGAGCTTTAAGCCACCTGGCTGATTAGTTATTTGGGGTCTGGCGGCTTTATGAACTGCCGAAATCCTTCTCTGTGATTGACTGTTTCCTCTCTCTTGAATAAAAGCCACACCTGTGAGTTTTTATTCACCTACAAGGAGGAAAACTTGGGAAAGCCTAAGGAAAGCCATAAATTTACCTCAGTTATTCTTTTAGCAAAATGGGAATGTCCCAGCCTTTATTGCTTAAGAATTGAATGTAGATTGAAGCCTTTGTTTTCTGTCTTGTTTAAAGCACCTAGAAGACAGACAGTGAGGGGCTGTGAATTTAAGTATAAGATTTAAAATACATACTATCACCTCATTAATAGGTAAATAAGATTTTTCAAGAAATCCCTTTGGGGAAATCTAAACTTTCATTTACAGGGTATAAATAATATTTATTTCATTTCTTAACATTATTTTGTAACATGTACCTTAACACAAATGAAAAGCTTTCTTCTTAGAGGCGCTTCTTAGGAGTGACATCATCTTGGTAACATTACGTTTGGTGTGGCATGTGAAAAGAAAATCCTGGAAACACATGTTTATTTTTTCCAGTTCCTGACCACTGTGTTTGGAAAAACTGCCAAGTGTGACTTAAAACTTGCAAATGCAGTAACTTGCTTTGAAATTTGGGCCCATAACATCTTTGGCTGTTATTTGTAGAAAAGGAATTGTTATGTTAACTTTGATTTCTGAGCACTCTGCTGTTCAGAAACCAGTTGCATGCAGATTAACAGTGATTCCAATGAATGGGTACACTAAATGGAACTGACAGTCCTTAATACACAAATACTGAACAGGGGACATTATCAATTTTCCAAGAAGTACTCTTTATGAGTTTTCACAGGCATGCCCGAGCAGACTTAAAGGAAGGACACTGAAACCTTGGCAGCCTTTCTCTGTATCTGCACAGTCCACATCAAGAAGGGTGGGAAATAGTGAAGAGTATGAGAAGAAAAAGTCAGCATTGTTTTCTTTTAAAGACGAAAAGAGAGTCCCAAGGAAAAGCCCCACAGCCTTTGAAATAGGTGCCTGCTATTTAATCAGTTTAAACAAACGACTGCCACAATTTCATTATTCTGTATATCTAGACAAAAGAACTCACTAGCTACTATCTGCCATTTTTTAAAAATAATGTAACTGCTTGTTTCATTGAAGGCAAATTTTATTTCTGTTTTGCCTAAGTTGCTAATTATAGGTGAGATAGATGTTAGTTTTGAATTTTTAAAATTAAGAAAGGATGTAACACACACATACAAACACACACACAAACACACACATACACACACACACACACCAGGACTAAATTCATCTGTGTTTGTTTTTCAAAATACAGTAGTCAGTCATTTAAATTTTTCATTCTTGGCTCTTCACTTTATCTCAAAGATACTTGTCAGGTAAGTATTAACATTAAAATATTTTTTTGTGTATCTTGTGAACAGACGTCACTGCTACATATTTTTGACCAACACAAAATTATAAAAATATTTGTAAAATTCTCTGTGATCCAGCAGTAGCAGTCAGTATGCTAATATTTTGGAGCTTGAGGTGGTTGCTGACTTAACAGTTATTTTCTATGCAATAAGAATTAATAAAAAAACCCACACATATACAAACACACACACAATACTTCAGGAGTTTAACAATAGCCTCTAGAACTGATGCTATTATTTTCTTTCTACAGCAGATGAAAGGAGACAAATTTAGGGTGTAGGTAGTGATGCATTGTTTTTTCATTCTCTCCAAGCTCCTGCTGCTTTTGCCAATTGAAAAAAAAAAGCAAATAAGCAAACAAATGTATTTTTAAGTCTTTCCCCCTCTTTTGGGAGATAAGAATTATTAGGTTACACTGTGTCTTCATATTATTGGTACCTAATGATGAAAAAAAGGTAGAGAGATTTGGCTGTTAGATGGTGTATCTGATACTCATTGGAGCACATACTGTGGTAGTGTTGATATGGCAGTTTATTTTACATGTGACCACACAACAACCTCTCAACATGCTCTTCTTCCTCTTCCTTCTTATTCTTTTCTTACATTTCTTTTTCCTCCTTGTCTTCATTGTTTTTCTCCTCTTCCTTGTCATCCTCCCTCCTCCTCCTCCTTTCACTATGTATCCCTGACTGGGCTAGAACCTACCATATAACCAGCCTGGCCTCAAACTCACTTTGCCAGGTTTTTAATTGTTGTTTCTCTCTCTCTCTTTACCTCTCTTCTTCCCTCCCTCCTTTCTTTCTTTCTTTCTTTCTTTCTTTCTTTCTTTCTTTCTTTCTTTCTTTCTTTCTCTCTTTCTTTCTTTCTCTCTCTTTTTTCTTTCTTTCTTTCTTCTGAGCCTATCACAGAGGGCCTCTGAAAGACTCTACCCAGCAAGGTATCAAAACATATGCTGAGACTTATAGCTAAACTTTGGGCAGAGTGCAGGGAATCATATGAAAGAAGGGGGAGATAGAAATCCCTATAGGAAGCAGGAGCTCCATAAAGAGAGCAACAGAACCAAAAATCTGGGCACAGGGGTCTTCTGGGAGACTGATACTCCAAACAAGGACCATGCATGGAGGTAATTTAGAACCCTTGCACAGAAGTAACCCATGGAAGCTCAGTGTTTAAGAGGGTTCCCCAATAATAAGAACAACGACCATCTCTGGCATGAACTCATGGGATGGCTCTTTGATCACCTTCACCTGAGTGGGGGGCGCAGCCTTACTAGTCCACAGAGGAAGACCTCTGATGAGACCTGATAGACCAAGGTCAGATGTAAGGAGAGGAGGACCTCCCCTATCATTGGACTGGGGGAGCGGCATAGGAGAAGAAAAGGGAGGGACAGTGGGATTGGGAGCAGATGGGGGAGAGGGATATAGCTGGGATACAAAGTGAATAAACTGTAAGTAATAAAAATAAAATAAAAATTAAAAAAAGAAAAAAATATTCATTATTTTTTTATTTTACATGAATTGATGTTTTGCCTGCATGTATGTCTGTATGAGGGTTTTAGATCTACTGGAACTGGAGTTACAGACAGTTGTGAGCTGCCATGTGGGTGCTGGGAACTGAACCTAGGGCCTTCAGAAGGGCAGCCAGTGCTCTTAACTGATGAGCCATTTCTCCAGGCTGGCTAGTTTAAAATGACTGTGGGTTGATTAAAGACCTTATGAAAATGCTGATTCTGGTCCAGGGGTTGTTGTAGAGCAAAAAAAGTTCAGGTCTCTAAGAAGTTTCCAGGGGCTAGGCATGACACACTGGACAGTGAGGCACTCATGTGTCTTGCCTCCCTTTCCTAGGTTTTTCCTTTGGAAGTATGTTATATTCTGCACGTTTCCTCTTCCCTTGGTAAAGCTATCTTTTTCTAGACTTTTCAACCTGTGGTAAGGAGATGAGCTGACTTAAGAAACCAAGCGTAAGAGAGAAGCAGTGCTCCTTTGGTGTGAACAGAAGCCATCCTTTCTAAGCACTTTACCAGGAAGAAAGGAACACCATTAAGTGGCTTCTTCCCTTTACACATATCGTCAGCTGGAAAGAGAAGGGAGTTTAATTATCAAACTAGCAACTCATCCCTCAAGGTTCTGTTTTGCTGCCTTTGAGTGTTTTACATTCTAGAGGAGGGAGACAAATGACCACCATATAAATAAAACGTGAGGCATACCAGGCTGGTGGCTCAGTGTTTTGCTGAGGTGGATGAGGAGGAACGCCACTAAATGGAACAGCTAAGATTATGTAAGGTGTGACCAACCGACTTGATTAGCCTAGTAAAATGTGGGTACTGAAAACATGCTAATTCTTTTTCTGCCTGTCAGCATGCTTTCAAGGTGTGGCTTCTATTGTTTGTGTTTCTCTTCTGCTTTGATGGCCCATGACTATTGTGTCTCTTTAGTTGTAGCTCAGAAGTTCAATGATATTTGGAAATGTCCTACTGGGGCCTTACCAGGTGTGGTCTATACTTCGCTCTATGACATACACACTTTCCATCATCTATGACAGATGGCAATCTCCTTGAAGAAATTTGCTTGTTCCCAAAAATAATTCAACAGAAAATTAAACAAAGGGTATGCTGCTGAAGAAGTGAGGAAAGACTTAGAGTTCCTTCCCTACTCAATGTTCCCTGGGGCTCTTTGCATTCCTGAAAGTGACAGAATGAGTTCTGTAGATCTGGGGGTGATTGGTTTATTGGAGTGCATTGCACAGTCCTGGCAAGTATATAAAATAAAAAAGCCAATGATTAAATGTTAATATGACATTGTGTCCTGAACAAAAGGCACTTAAGTATCCGTTCTTATTCTGGACCACTGTTCATGGCTGCAGGGAAGTAGGATTCTGGTTTAAATGGGTGGCATGCTGTTATGATCCTCACTATCAGTGTGGGTCAATTAGTATGTATACCTTGGTCTTAAGGGGAGACTCTATTCCAGTGTTCTGTAATTGTGCAGCAAATTAGACTTGTCGCACTTAGATGGGGTTTTCAGAGTCATCAGCGAGTCACCAAAGAACTTATTCTGAAATCCACTGTAATAGCTATTTGTTTTAGGATTGACTCTTTGCTATTTGAATATGTCTTTCCTTTTGTTTTCATTATAAATGTATTAGACACATTTCTGGGTCAAGATTAAAATAATGTCCAACTAACTGAGCTAATTTGGCACAGTTACATGCACTCTTCTAAAGAGGCTCTGCTCTGAGTCTCTTGCCCAGAGATCTAAAATGGCCAGCTGAAATTCTCTTGACTCTGATTTCTTCATCTGTGAACTGGGCCGAGTGTTTCAGTCCTATGGAGGAGGCTGTGACCATCAATTAGGTATTTGTTTAAATGGCTTTGATAGCTTGAAAGAATGACCTTTTATAAAAACAGGATACATTGTATTTATCCTCACAGTATTTTCTTGGTTCTAATTATAACTTACTTTTTTCTAACTCACAGAAGGAGAACGGAAGAGGGAAAATGTGAGTACAGAAAGTGGCTCTTATTTCCATCACAAAAAGGTTTCCAGAGCTGTGGGAGAATGTCTTACTACTGCCTGGACGGATTCTGGGTGGGTCTAGTATTAAGTTACTGTGTAAACATGATAGCAGGTTTCTTCAGACTCTTCTCAACACCAGGGGAAAACTAATAGGTGTTATATGATTCTATGTACGTCAACTTTAAACTCAGGAGCCATCACGACGAGAGGGCTTTTTTGCAGATCTTTTACTTTAATTTCATCATTTCTTAAGTAAGGAAATAGCGATTTTTAAGTTATGTGACACTCTCCAAACTGCAGTTATTGTTCTCATGAAACTGATTATTACTTTGTATATGGAATGGTTGTAGGAGGCTAAAGTCACTGTTTCCAAAGCAGTTAATAAATTAAAATGAATCTTAGTGAGCCATGCTGAGATTTTGACGTCCCTTTTAGTATAGCAAGGGAATATGATTTTATGTGATGGAAGTTTCCTTACACTAGAAACTGTGTTACTAAGGTCATTGTATCTCTCAGTGTTTGGGGGACTTAGAAGTGGGCACTGGGTAATTTAAATATAAATGAACAAAAACACATACATAAGTAAACAGGTTATTGGAAAGCTATAAGCTATAAGGTATAAGGTATATAAAAAGTATTCAGAAAATCTCAGAACAGCAGAACTGTATGGATCCATGTATCAGAGCTAAAGGAGTCTATTTACGGTCCCAGGGTAGACAGAGTACCTTGCTCCTGCATCTTCCAGAGGGTCTGACAAGACTGTCTGGGAAGATAGGCTTATACCTACGTCTGGTGAAGATGAATGCATAGGAGATGAATGTGATATTTTGATGGACAGACTGCTAAGAACATTCAAGATGTCTATAGAAGGAAAACAGTTGCTTGTCCAAAACCAAAACAAACCAACAAACAGCCCCCCTTCCTGAAAAAGCCCAACAAGAAGCAAGTAAAACACAGAAAAGAAGAGCCTACAAACCCAAAGAGGGGCCAGAAGAGATGCAAATATGTGTCCTGAAAGAGCTTCGTATCTGCGGCTTTCCCTTTGAAAAGGGACTGAGAATCAGGTTGGCTGATGGCATGCAGTCTTAGTGGATACTCCATTTACTTTAGTCATCCAGTTATTTTTAGATTTTCATATCTTATTCAGGTTAGCAAGGAACACTGCACGCAGCAGTAAGATTGGTTTTATTCCGTTTGGTTACACCGATTCATTAACTCACTGACCCTCTTTGTCATACGGCCACAAACTTTCCCAAGGAAAACCAGAGATTTATTCATATTTAGCAGGTTACATGACTGATAGAACCGTGCCTCCCTGGGCGCTTTATCAGAAGGTGGACTGGAAATCAGTTCTGTACCTGTTCTTTGAAGCTTCTGGCCTCTCTACCTGCATCAGCCTGAGAGTCCTCAGCCTAAATGTCTGAACAAGTAACACAACTGGTAAGAGTAAGGCTGAAGAGGCTGTGTTATCACATTAACAGTTAGCTTACTTGTCTAGATTACTGAAGCCTGAGCCTAGTCACAGCTTCAAATAATAGGGAACATACCTACTTAGGCAAAGAAGTCTCTTGACTTTAAAAACAAACATTCTGGACAAATTCATACTAATAAATACATATATACACTCTCTGTGGGAAATAATAAATATGCAGAAGCATGTAGCTGGCTTCTTAGCTAAACTTAGTTGGAAACTTTTTTTATTTTTTATTTTTTATAAATGTATGACATAATAAAAACTGATTGCAGTAGGCCATCTCAGATAATTGTATACTGACATGTTGTCTTGAGCTAAGGGAGCTGGGTAGTTGATATGTGATCAATAGGCCAAGTGGTCCTTCTAGGAAAGGAGTATTCTGTCTGAGTTTAAACTTCTATGAGATTGAACTAAAGGATTAAAAATGAGAAAGACTGTTTATGTTAGGGGTAATTTATTCATCTTCAAAATATCTAAATTTCTAAGATTCTTTAGAGGGAACTTTTGAAAAACTAAAAAAAAACTATTTAAAATAACATTCATATATATATATATATTTATTGAATTTGTAATTATTAAGTCCAGAAGGAAAATAACAGAATTGTATTCTTGTGTAAACAGTTTCAGTGTTTTTATCTGGACTGTTGAGCTCACAGTAAAAGTATGAAACCAAAAAGCATCAGAATTTGTAGACGTTCTCTATACACTTGACTACAGATTCTGTTCATGGCAGTTCCTGCCAATTTTGGTTTTATGGCTTTCTGTTATGTTCGTGCTTGAAAGGCTTACATCTTCCTCTGTTTCAAAGAATCTTAAAGCCAGCTTGCAGGGCGCTCCTATCCAGTGAAACAATTCAGTTCAGAAGGAATTCCAGAACTAATAACAACTGCATCTTTCAGTCACTGATGGGCTCACTTTAGACTCCTTTAACAGTCAGAAGTGGCCAAAGAAGGAAGTCTTCCTAGACCCTGGTGTGCCTTGGTAACTGATACTTTACAAGAGTGCTTCAGGTGAAGGTACATAATTCCTTAACCAAAGAGTGTTATCTCATAACAAAATGGTAGATTAAAGATTATATATGTGTATGTACACATACACACATATTATTTATTTATTTATTTATTTAAAGATTGTTCAACACAAAAGTTCTAAAGAGACAGGTTACTTAAAACACACTGATAAAATGCTTCTATGTAATAAAATGCTTCTATGACTCCTGGTCTGGTTTTTATAACGCTTGGACCTGGGAATATTAGACTATTGACTATCTAAAAGTGATGGATTTAATCACAGATAATTCTCTGTACTTTCATGTGAATTGCTTTTCTAGAACTGATTCTTCCATAGAAATTGAGTTAAAACAGTACATTTCATTTTATTCCATGTCAAATACAGTTTCTGAAACTTTTTTTTTTTTTTTTGCTTAGTCCAGAGTTTTTCTAAGGAAACCCTTTTCATCTAGAAATTTCTTCCAGGTAATATGAAACCAAGTATCTTGGGTGTCACACGTTAGATTCCTTGGCTTCCTCGGCATGGTGGTTCCATAATTTTCACACTTGGCTGCGGCTGAGGTGAGTCTGTATAAAACCAGATTGTTTTAGTTAACCAGTGAACGCAGTGTTCCACCTGGATTGCAGGAATTGCTGCCAAGGCCATCCACGAGTTTTCATTCAGAGGTGGAGTGTACAAAGGGGCCAGCATTTTTTCATAGGCCCTTCTCCTTTTGAATTTAAGTCTCTTTCTTCATTTTTCAGGAAACAAAATCTAATTTTCTGGTTTATATTTTCATTAGATTTAGTTTAAAAAGTCTTGTAAAGGATTGTTAAAAGCCAGATTTTATGTTATACACATACAATTAGCTAAAAATATTGATTAAGAAGGCACACGCCGTCATTTTTGGACAGTATTTACATCATGGAAATTAGATATTTTACCACCTGTAAAAAAAAACTAAAATACAAGCTGGTCACGGTGGTGCACATCTGTAATCCCAGCACTCTGGGAGGCAAAGGCAGGGGGATCTCTGTGAGTTCGAGGCCAGCCTGGTCTACAAAACCAGTCTAAGACAGCCAAGGCTACACAGAGAAACCCTGTCTCTACAAACCAAAACAACAACAGCAGCAACAACAAAACAAAACTGAACTAAACTACTTTGGAGATAGACAATGAGCACACCATCTATCACTAGAAGAGAGTAACAAGGGCTAGGATGTAGCCTAGCATGTGCAGGGCCCCAGATTTGATCCCTAGCATCACAGATGTACACCAAATGCAGTAAGATCTAGACATAAATGACCATTGGAAGCCTTACCCGCAGCTTCCTAAACCATGAGTCACCAGCCTGTGTCAGGTCAGGAAACAGAATGTGGAGGTTGTGGAAATTTTGGAAACAGTAAAAGATTTCTGAATGTACCTCCTTAATATCAATTCAAGATCGTGTGCATAGTGAATCAACAGTGTTCCCAGAAGCACCGATGAATTCTGCTCATTTTGTGATGGCATTTCAGCCCTGGTTCTTGGTTCTTGTGTATCTTAGGTAGATGCCAAAGCATGAACAATTCCTACTGTGTGCATATACCATCACACCCCAGGACTGTTGCTGAAACACCTAGGCTCACATTCAAGACTGCTGTGTATTGTCAGTTGTGGTACCTTTCCTATATACAAAAAGCTTTCTGCCTTCACAGAAGCAAATGTTCTAATTATCTAATTATTTTCCTGGCATCATTCTTTAGTAAATAAGTCTCAAATCAGTGCATCTTCAGACTGTATTATTAGAACGTCTGATTTAATAATTATTGTTTGAGTGGCTGACAAATAAAAAAATTACTAAAATGAATTTTAGTTTGGGCTTAGGACAGATATTTTATAATTTCTGAATTGGCCCTAAACAGACCTCTGTCATTTTAAAAATTTCAGCATTGATGAGTATAAAATCAAATGACCAGTCTTTGAAAATATTGAAGACGTTGTATGTCCTGCATTATCAAATATTCAGCCAAATTTTAAATCTTTTTCTAAATTAAAATAATTGCATTTATTTCATTAATATGCAAAAATTCTTTCACATTTAATTTTATATTATATTTAAAATAATTTTTATGATTCATTACAGGAGAATGTTCAGTTTGTGTACGGATTATACATACTAATAGACTTCAGAATTTCTTGGGCAAATACTGTCACAATGAACAACGTTTAAGAACCCTTTGGGTATACTACCTGAAACAATCCTTTGACAAAAAGTAAATCATGGCTCATTGTTGATGCATCCTACCCAACTGTGTCCAGTGGAACATTAAGTTTAAAAGCAGAAGCACCAAAGACAGAAAATGGTGGATCAAACCTTCCACTATTCCTTACTGCTCATGACGTATCAAAATAGTTATTTCACCAATTTCCTTATCTGCAACACATTGTAGTGATGGCTATTTCACCAAAACATTACAGGGCTTAGTGTATTGCCTGGCTAAAACGAGAGCCCATTAAATGGTATTTTTCTTGTGAGTACATAAAATTTATGTTGTTTGTTACCAAATGTATTTACCCACTTAAAAATTGCTTTTCACACAAAAAAATCTCAATCTGAGGGTTGGTATCAATTAAGTGTGGCAGACACTGGTGGCTCTTTTCAAATATTAGGAGTCACTCATAAAGTAATGTATAAATTCCAGTCAGAAATGACCATCAGTATCACCTTTGCAAATTTCATTCAGATTTTTAAAGTAAATATATTATGCATTTTTTCTAAAAGTATGACTTATGTGTATAAGTCTTCAAAACAAAATTTTTAGATGACTAATTTTCTGTTATTCAGAATAAGAAGAATATAACTGATTTACAAACTCTCTTATTGTTGGACCCTTGGCTTGTTTGTAATTTTTCATTATGAAAAAAACATCATCGCCACAAACCTTCTTCTACGTGTATATTTAAAAGTATAATTAATATTGCATTTAATATATGACTATTTTTAAAAAGATTTAACGTAAGTGCTTTTCTGAGAACTTATAGAAATTTTTTTGCACATCAGTATTTTCTAATAAACATGTCATCTTCAAAACACAACTTTTGAAAAAGTTTTGGTCTGTTTTGAAGGGGTTGGTCGGAGAGCTTGCTTTCCTTGCCCAGCTCTAAGGCTGAGCAAAGCCTGAAGAGAGGAAGGAGCTTTTGAACCACAGACTGATGGGGAAACTCAGCACACAGGGCTGCTTTGCATATATGCATGTGCTGTTTCCCAGAGTAGAATTTACCAAAAATAGGCAGAAATTACAGTATCCTCCCCATACACATACACAAAAAGTTTTGACCTATTAATAACAAAACACAAAGGAACAAATTCTTGCCAATTTCCACCATATTTAACATACACAACTATCACACTTTGCTATAGCACATCTTGAATCAAATATTTTATTTCTGAATGAATTTTAAGTGTTAGCAGGACAAGGAAGGGACTAAAACTTTTAAAACTACAGAAATGTTAAAAACGGATAATTGTCAGGACAGACAAACCACCCATGTCTCCACTTTCATTCCAAATGTCAGAGGAATGACAAAATGGATCAGATTCTTTCACATCAACTTGGTCCTTCATATGAGATGTATTTCCTTTGGTTAATGTTCACAGATACCTTTTTAGCCAGTGTGTGTTTACTGGAAATAATGGGCATTTGGCCAACGGAACATACCACAGTGCAGTCTGACTTCAGGACTTAACCATTGGTTCTTCAAATGTTATTTTTTTAAGCCTCAAGTATATGTTGGGCCTTATCCTATCATCCTGAGCACATCTGTGAGAAAAATAAAAAATTACATATTGGTGGGGGAAGACAGAAACACACAAGATCAACACATTTCATAATACATTTGGAGGTAATTAGTGATACAGGAAATACAGTGAAAAATGAGGTAGATTTGAGATGTGAGTAGCGGGTCACACTCTGACATGTGTTTTCAGAAACACAAAGGAATTTTGTGGTTGCCTGGGGCAACTGTGTACCAGGGTGTCTACTTCTAGGAGTTCATACATATATGTTTGGCTGGTGTATTCATCTTACAAAAGACAAAAGATGCGCAAGTACACAACAAGGACATTTGCTCAACCATGTTCGTGGCTGCTTTATTTGTAATAGCCAAAACCTGGAAACAACCCAGATGTCCCTCAGTTGAGGAATGGATACAGAAATTGTGGTACTTTTACACAATGG
>CM053752.1:94674382-94759696 GCA_028658305.1 Pachyuromys duprasi | reverse complement strand
GGGGAAGAAGGAGATGAGGGAGGGAGTGGGATGGTAGGAGGGAATGGGGGAGGGGGCTACGCCTGGGATTCAAAGTACCTAACCTGTGATTGAGATAAAAATAAATAAATTAAAAAAAAATAAAAAAATAAAAAAAAATAAAGATCAAAAGAAAGATGTTGAAAAAAAAATAAAATCAGAAAAATAAATCCAAGGAAGATGGGACTGAGGATATAGCTCAGTGGTAGACTATTTGCCCAACACAAATGAGGCTGTGACTTCTATTCCTAAAACAGAATAAACTAACAACGATGCTTGAGATCTGATTGCTTTTAGAAGAAGCAACAGCTCGTCACATGAGTCATTGAAGGGAAGGGAGGGAATATCGCATGCTGGCTTATGTTTAAATCTGCTTCTTTAGAAGTCCAGAAAACCTATAATGGTTCTATTCAGCAACATTTACTTAGCATAAGATATGTCACAATGGAGAAGACTCACATGTTCCTCATGCAAACCGGGACAAATGGACAGAGAGTGTCACTTAGGGTAGAGAGAAAAGTCATAGTAGCTGTTCAACCTCAAGAGCCCTGTGATCTTGACTCCTATCAACTGGCATTCTCTGCTTGCCACAAGCCTCAGACAACTAAGGATATCGTCTGGATTTGTGTCCTTTTTTTTTTTTTATTGCACTAGTGACCTGTTTGCACAAATTTCGAGTATTCTTTAGCTATAATCCTGATAGCTGAATAGTTGTAAAGAATACCTCCTTGTTCGTTATTTTTTTTTTTCCTTCAATCACTCAGTCTCATACTCTGCAGGACTGAGGGTATTTGGTTGTGGATGGGAAGTTCTTGCTTTCTGGGTAGCTAGTATGCTGGAGCAGAGTCTGATGGAGAGAAAGGATGTCTAGAAAGGCGTTTGGCTCCCACGGCCAAATCATAAATGATAAATTCATTAAATCTTGTTTTTATATTGTTTAGGCAATGAAATGATATTACCAGTGCAATGAATGTCCTTTTTCAGCTCTAAGCCATTGCTATCCCCTAACATTTTACATCAGCATGGTTTAAGAAAAACACTTTTAAAAAGTGTGGGATAATCTTGGATCTTTAGAGAGTGTTTTCTCATAACATTCAGTGTGTACAATTTTAAACACATCATTTTTTATTCTGGCAGGATGTGCAATCAAGATAGAGTAAAGAGAGTCAAGGATTCCTCTAAACAAAGTGTTAGTGAACAAAGGCTTACTCTACCACCTACTAGATTTTCTGAAACTGTAGTTAACAGAAAATGTTAGAGCCGCATTTGGATTTCAGTTTTATACAAGTTATGAATGTAACCTTAAGTCACTTAATGTCTTCAACTCATTGATGGTAGTATCTTAAATAAGAAAAATGAATGCTATTTTGCTAACTTTATTGTGGTTATTAACATTAGAGTGTATTATATGTATATGCAGATGCTTTGGTAATCAAGTCAGTAAAATTGAATTACTGTTGGTGCAGTACCTAACCTCCATAGGTCCTTCTGTTAATATTGACACTGAGGGACAGGTTTGCTGTTTTCACAGATTTCACCTTTTGCAACAGAGGGAACATAGTGTCTGAACCATAAGAATTAAAGTTCATCTAAGGCCGAACAGTGTCCTAGAATATTTTAGAAGACACTAAGCAGCTGTGCAGCAGTGTTCTCATTGTTCCTACAGTGTTTCTCTTAGATGCACAATCCCCAAATATAAACAAGAGACACGATGAAGTGACTTACCCACAGCTCCTGGAATATCCCTTGCAGTGCTCTTCATCTGAACTTACGAATCTCCTAGGATTTGATTCTAATCATAGTACCAATGCTTTCTTTTATTAAAATCTTAATAGAAACTAACAAATATGCCAAATAGTTCATAGAAAAGAGTCCCGACTCTCCATGTGCAGCTTTCAATGTTTTTATTCTACTTTTGAAGATAAAAAGCCAATCTACAGAAATTATTTGTATTTTAGTATGCATCACAGAGTCTGTATGCATAATTACTGATTTGTTCTTTATTAATTTGCTCACCATTAACTTATATAAGTGCTTGTTTTGAAGCTAACCATATATGATACAAAAATATTTCTAGGACCACAACTGAAAGCATGTAGACACCATAGTTGTATAGCTATGAATGTCAGATTTACTTGAGTTGTAGACAAGTGGAGGGTGCTCAAATTCGGTTCACTGAACAGTTGGGTTAAACACACATCATAGTTTGATTGATATGACTTACACTTGGAATTTTCTCAGCAATTTAATGGTGCTGTGTATCAGTGCTACCCAGCACAGATGGTATAGGTCATGTTAGTTCTTTTCCAAGATACTAAGACCCAGCAAGTTGTACTGGTGATCTTATCTGAGGGAAGACATGTGAGTAATGCAAGAAACCAAAGCAAGCTGAGTGATGTATTAAATCATGTCCTGTGTCCTAGACAAATTTAGCTTAGTAAAAGTAGTTGAGTCCCCGTGGAATGCTGACTAGTGTCCAACTCAAGCAAGTCCAGTGATGCTTTGGATGTTAGACTAAGTATTCTAGAGGTCCTCCACTTTGCTAAGTATCATTATCATGGTAGATGTGAATGGTCTCAGTCAGGAGTTCTCAAGATTACAGTGCATCAGAATCACCTATGAAGCCTTGGAGCACAGGTTCCTTGGTCTTCTCAAGAGCTTCTGCTCATGCCAGAACCAACAATTGATACACTACAAGTGTTGCAAATAGATATTTGATAGTTGGTCTATATTTGGTGGTCTTCTGGAACCAGCTCCACATACGTATTTTATAAGTCATGCCATCAAAGTGTATACTCCGGTAATCGTGAATGAACTGCCCCTTCGTCTTTTCTTTCCCATGCAACAATTAGTGATTTTGTAGTATAGGAAAGTTTTTGAAAGTGACCAAATGGAGAGTCTTGCAAAAAGGGCTCTAGCTATTGCTTTCAAGAAGCATAGAGCCTGGCAAGAGGTACATAAAAATAATTATGATGTTATGCTAACTCAAATTAGATCAGAAGGAATTAAGTATTGGGAAGAAAGTTAAGATTTATTCTGACATTACAGTAGGTTCGCTTCATATGTTTAAAAAAATAATCTCTGCCCACTCTTGTGACGCTGTATCAATTTATGTTTCTGATGGGAAGTAGAAGTTAAGAGGTTCAGGGCTGGTTTCACTATCAGAATTAATAAACGGTCAAGCTAGAATCTGAGTCAAGATTTGCCAATCACAAGGCTATATACTCTTTGCAAAATGATGCTGATATTCTTGGAGAAAGAAGAAAAAAATTAAAATGATGTTCCCAAAAGTGTGAGTGACCCTTTTCTACCTGTAATAACAAGAATTTCTTACTGTATTAATATTTTCTTGTCCTAAGTTTAGATTCTAAAGTCAGGGCTCAAGGGTGAATTCCAATGGGTGAAAATTACCTTAGACATTGCTGTATCACGCTATCACTCATCTGTTTCCCTAAGAAATGCTCATGCTTATGATAGTCATTTAGGAACAAAGGCCAACTGATGCAATGTCAGATTTCTACTCTCATTCAGAGAAGCACACAGGCTGTTAATATTATTGTTTGCTGTGTATAGATGGTTTAACGTAAATCTGGTTACAATTAACATCAGTTAAAACTTATTTTGTATAGCTTATGATAGAGGCATTGCCAATTTAGTTTTTAGCCCTCAGACTAACTCTCAGAGGGAGGTATCTCTCCCACCGCTACCCCTTACTCTTCACAGAAAGACTGTGTTGTAGAAATGTGTTGTAGAATTGCTTTGTTGATCCCAGGTGACCTGCATGTGGACATGCCTGCCAGGATGTGCATGGCTTGTGGCCTCTGCACTGACAAATAGATCCTTTCTGTTGGTGAGCTCACCAGGTTCCCTAATCATGTGGCCTGTCCCTCCACCTTAGCCTCACTTCCGGTTTCATGTCCATCTCACTTTTGCTGCTTTTCTTCAAGGCTCCCTAAGGCCTACTTTCTGCCTTAGCCCCAGCGAAGCTCATCAGCATCTAGGGATCATCTTGAGAGTTTGTATAATTAACTTTGTAAGTAAGAAACAGACTCTTACTTTAGAAAGCCTTTAGGACCACGTGACTCTTTTAGCATAAACACAATAAACACATCTTTGTTAGAGTAAAAATTAGTTCATTGGATTTTAAAGATTCAGAGCAACTGTTAAAGTTTGAAGTCTTGAAGGCTGAGGTTATGACTCGGGGTTTGATCCTTAGCAATGGAAGCAATGAAAAAAATGTATTTGCAAATATCAATTTAAAGAAAGGCTCAAAGTGCCTGCTTAGTTCATATCATAGATAATTCATATTTTATTTGTACAATCCCCCTTTGAAATATTTTTTGAAACTGCTTCCCACATCCTGTTTCCCTGAATTCTCAGTGACTCTGGGTTGCACTTGAACTGGATAATGGCATCTGCTAGCTTGAATGATTCAAAACTAAACTTTGACTCTGAATTGGCTTTGGATGTCAGTTCTTCTCTGGAAAGCGTCTTGAGCTTTGAAGACAACAATTATCACCCTGCTATTTCTGTTGGTAGAAAAGAGCAGCCTGCTGATGTTACCCAGTTCACTCTCCAAGAACAATGGGAAGACTCAAGGGAGTCAATGATGAGGGATGACACCAGACTGCCACATCTTCATTGGCTCACTCTCCTCTTTTTGGAGCTAAAAGAAGGCAGTGGTGACAATTAATATATGAATGTCATCTAATAAATTTAGTTACAAGAAATTTAAGACACTGTATTAGACTTGGGAATATCTAACAATAAATAATACCCGAAGTCTCAATGGCTAACCTACAGTATATTTTGAGTTATGCAAACTTGCTGCTCTCTGTGGGGAACTCAACATTCCCTGTCTCTTCTCTCTTATTACACTTCCTCTCAGTATTGGGGAATTAGAATTCACCCACCAAGGGGAAGGGAGAGAAGATTATGAATTGGCTTTTAAATGCTTCTTTCTCAGAAGGAATGCTTGTCCTAATCCTTTGGACAGAATGTTTCGGTCCCACTCAACTGTAGAGGGTTCTGAGCATCTAAGAACGAGGAAAAAACAAAACAAAAAAAAACGAGGGTGGGATTAAGAATATTTATTCCAGGCACCGTAGCAAAATATTCCTCCAAGTCCTTGCCTGTAGACCCATAGGTGTGGCTAAAGATCGGTGTATAAGCAGTGGAATAATATATCTTTTCCATCCTAAAGATTATTACTAATATCTTTACCTAAAAGCTTGCACGATAAACTTCCAAATTTTTTCTCATATGCTATGTAGGCACAGAGACCTCTCAAGGAAAACAGACTAATCCCCTTTTAGCCCAGAGTAAATAAATACATTTTTACAAGATATTTTATAAGGTAGTCAAGGATTTGCATTAAGGGCTCAGATTTGGATCCCACTAGGTATAAAATAGTCAAGTGCACATTTGTGTGTTTCTAATTTTGTTTTGTTCAAGGCTTAGTGCAGGAATTAAAAATTAATGCATTGTTAAGGCAACGATGATAAATCAGAAAGGTTATGTGAGAATCTGGACTGTGTTGTGAAAGGTAAAAGTACACATTGACCAGGAACAGCAGTGGATATTTCATTCAACATACCTCATGTGTGTTATCCTGGCAGCAATGCTGATATCACCTTTTCCTTTTGGGATGGTGATCAGTCTGAAGGCCTCACGTGCATCTGTGCACAGTCTTGCCTCTAAGTTTTCAACAGAAAGTAGTGTAATTGTGTGGATAATTAAAAACAACCAAAGTACAAGCCTAAAACTTGTACTTTTATGACTGCAATGCAGGTTATCAAAATGACAGGGTGTCTGGAGGGGACCCTTGCATGCAACCAGATTAAATGAGTCCATTAGTTGATTGTTTCTGGTACGAAGATAAGTAGAGAAAAGTATAATAATGCTGGCGTTTAAGTGGACCTAATTAGGCTTCAAGTTTAACACTCCATTAAGATGAATGGGGAAGGGTCACCCCTGCTCAGGCTGTGGCATTGTCTTAGTGTGTCTGGATATTGCCTCCGAAGACAACAGTCTGTCAGCACATGTTCTCAGAGTCACCCCTGGAAAGCAGACTGGAAATTTAATTCTTTTAAAATTAAATCTCAGGTTCTGGAGGCCACAGCCAAATCCACAGGGAGACTTTAAATCCTGAAGTCCTGCAGCTGTGTTAGTCATAAACAACAACAATAGTAATGATAATTCTTTCCCACATCTACAGAAAGTTGCGGGCGTATATACGGCAGTGTTTGTCTGAATATGACCTGCTGAGACTGACAACCTCCAGCGTACCCCTGCGGGACATTGGCTGTAGAAAGCATGAGTGACTCGACACGGATTGGAGTGCATGTCACTGCACAGCTAGAAACAACATTGCGGAACCATGTAAGTTTGTTGTCATAGTTCATCATCCTTCACAAAAGGCAGTAAGGCATGGTGAATTCATACGTACCTTTGGAAAGCCTGAGAATCAAAGTCCAGAACAGCGTAACAGACAGGTTTTGGGGGGAAATGATGGTGCGAATCCTATCCTCAGCCACCGTGGAAATTTGGCTCAGTGGTGTGTGAGTAGGAGGAAAGCTTTGATCATATGGTTAAGGTAAGGCACATGGACATAGCCTTAAATGTGAAACTCTGGGACCATATTTCTATTTGTCTCACAGAGAGCACTAAGTTTGTTTAAAGTCCTTCAGTGACTGGCTTCAAAAACTGTTATCTGGAGAGTGCAACAGGAAGCCAAACGCATCTTGGGAAGAATGTCTGTGTGACGATCCTTCTGACTCCGAAAGTATCTCACATCATTAACTGTGTGATATGGTTTCAAGACTGTTACTTTACAACTCCGGTCGTGTTGTGGAATTGATAGGTACCCCCAGATAAATGCTTCTCTCTTGCAGAGTTTCAGCGGCTCAGTTTCAAAATCAGTGTGCCAGATATGCTCTGTTCATCCAAGTTCTGGGTTTTATGGCTTTGCAAGCTTGCAGAAGGGATGTCTTGGTGTAGAATTGGTGCAACGCAGATCCAGCATGCGTCAAAATTCATCCTTACTTGATTCTGCATGTGGGACTGCAAGTTTTAGACCTGTTTATATAGCTCCAGTCCTAATTTTTAAAAAGTGCCAGTATTTTTAAAATTGAAAATATATCATGTGTGGGATCATTCATGTGTAGGAATTTGGAGCCGGATCTAAGAAAAGCAGGTCTGGCCAAGTGGTGGTGCACGCCTTTAGTCACAGCACTTGGGAGGCAGAGGCAGGCAGATCTCTGAGATGGAGGCTAACCTGATCTAAAGAACAAGTTCTACGACAGCTAAAGACACAGAAAAACTATCTCAACAAACAAACAAATAAACAACTTCTCAGAGTGACTTTCTACCTTGTGCCGGGATTCTTGATCCCTCATTGGTGGTAGACCATGGCCTGGCCATTTCTAATAAGAGTTGAAAACAGGCATCACCCCCCACCCCCGCACTTTTCTCCTGTTGTTGCTGCTTTTCTTCCTGTCTCACAGTGTTCTTGTCCAGCTGGTGCTAAATCTGAGTAAACACTGAGTAAACAACATCTATTTTGCTCTGCTGTTTGGCGGCATCCAGATACTGTAAGCAGTTGTTCATGCTGATCCTTTGTTGTCACACACTTTAGGATATTAGGACGTTTTTAGAACTGTAGCTTCAGAGCTTTCCCTTAAGCTTTCACATAAGTTTAACTTAAGTTTATACATGTCCAAAGTTACATGTCCTTGTTACTCCCCGATCACTCCTATTACTTGAAAATAAATGTCTGTATTATAAACATATTCTTTTTCATAGCATATTTTAAATTATTTTAGTTTCAGGGGAAAATCAATTTAATTTAGGTTTATTCTAATTAATTTTGAAATTCATTTATAATTTTTTTACTCTTAAGTTGGTCCTTCAATACTACTTTTAAATAGTACATTGACAAAAGATAAATATGGAATTATCAAAAGAAAATAAAATGAAGGAAAATAAGATTAAGCTGGGTGAAGTTCACTGTATAAAATACATTAATGAGATTAACATATATGTATATATTTGTTAGGAGCCTCAAATTTAATTTAAACTTACAAGCAGCCAACTGAAAGAAAGAAGATCAGTTACCTCTAATAATGTGAGAAACATTTTTAGAATATCTGTTAGAAGAAATTTGGTGATTCCTGGCTGGTCTGGGTTCTGAGAACAATTTGTCCTATTAATTTGCATAAAATGATTTTTTTATGATGAAGTAATCATTATCTTTAGCAACAGCCTGCCACGTAGTTCAGGCTGGCCTGGAACCTTCAATCCTCCCGATTCAAGTAGTGGGATTGCAGGCCTCTATTGCCATGTCCAGGGTTAGCAATGTCCTTAATAGTGAATTCCTCAATGGGTTGCATTTTTTTTTCTTTTTTCATGATAAAGTGTCTAACTGCAAGGGTCTGGTGCTGAGCGCCTAACTAAGAGCTAGCTAGAAGTTGATTTGTAGAGCTGCATGTCCCTTGCTCTAGGCTCTCATCTTCCAAGGTAGTTAGAGTCCTAATCTCTGCTGTGTGCTACTACAGTCTTATTCTGAACTTGAGAGAATAAATATATGCATTTCCCACAGTTCACCTGGGGTGCTGAATTACAGCAATCTATGAAACTAGCACATTGCTCAGCAACTACTTAGTGAATCTATAGTTGAATTTTATGTACTTATTAGTTGCTAGGAAAAGGCTCTTAGAAATCTAGCAATGATGCTGTGATCATCTATGAAAAAGCAGTGAAGTCAGCGGTGCCAGGGCTAGCCTTAGCTAAATAGGGAGACTCTTATCTACAAAAAAAAAAAGAAGTGAGTGGTGAAAAGGATACAAGTAATACCATCAAACATATTTTTATCCACTGCTGTTTCTGCTGAAGCCAGTATTTCTGAAAAAAAAAAAAACAAAAAACCAAAAAACACAAAAAAACCTATTTTCTGTGTGATTAAATGATTAATAATTTATCATCAAAAGGTCTGTTGTGTTCGTTTAGTCACTACTATGTGTACATATTCTTTGCAATAATGTACAACTTTCTCTGCTAGGCTGGTTTCCATCTAGAAACAGTCATTCAATAAATATTTATGAAAATAAGATGTGTGGAGAAGACCGTTGTTATACAACTTGTTATTCCAATAGCCTACTTGTACGTTGCCTAGCAACCTCTGACATCATCACCCGCCACTACCAGGTGCTGGGCAGATAAAAAGGACCTGCCCACCAATCCTCTCTCTCTTATTCCTCTTTCTCCATTTTTCTGTCTCTCTCTGGGGCACTCTCTTTTCTCTCTCTTCCCCCTTTCTACAATAAATCTCTTTCATATCAGATCCATTTCATGCTCTTTTTAGTTGCATTATGACACAACTTACAACTTTCTTTAGAAAGTTCCTGTTCCATCCGGGCAGGGTGGTATACACCTTTAATCCCAGCACTTGGGAGGCAGAGGCAGGCAGATCTCTATGAGTTCAAGGCCAGCTTGGTCTATACAGTGAGTAGTCCCAGGACAGCCAGAGCTATGAAATGAGACCCTGTCTCAAAAAAAAAAGTTTTTGTCCTGGAGTGCCATCACTATAAAGAGATATTTTACACATAATTTGCTGTGTTACAGAACTCTTATTATACCTACTTTTGAATTCTAACATTCTTGCTTGCTTTTCAGTAATCTGTTTCTTAGAACACAAAATTGTGATATCAAGCTATATCTTGTTCAACCATCTTGACGAGATCAAATAAACCAAGGGTTCCCTGAACCTGGAGAAGAAGAGAATAAAAACTGAGCCAAGAAAAAATAATTGTGTTTTGAATTTAGTAGGGGCACCGGCTGCTAAAATTGTTGCAAAACAAGTTTCAGTATCCTGAGTCCTACTTTTACTTCCTACATTCTCAAGGCTATCAATTGTCATGATGAGATAGTGGCGGAAGAAGTGGGTCTCAAGCCCATCACAAATCCCGGATCTCAGAAAGGTTTCCAAAAAGATGGGAATAATGTGCCGTGTGCTACTTTGGAAAACAGAAACAAAAACAACTCACCATTATTTTCTATTATTTAACAATGTATTTGAAAGACAATTTGCTTTCTATAAACAATGATATCTTCCATTTAAAAAGCAGATAAAAATCTCTCAGAGATGATACCTCTCTGGACTAGAAATGAAGAATAAGAAGAAAACCCATGAGAAATTAGACAAAAGCAAAACCGTGGCGAGCACTCCACTGTGTTAGTTCAAAAGTCCATGCACTAGCCACTTCTAGGTTGGTTAGCCACCTGTGCTGTCATCATTGGTTACCAGGGGCCTGGGATAAAAGGAACCCTGCCTTGTCTCTCTCTCCCTCTCCCTCTCTCTCCTCTCTTCTGCCCCCCCCCCCCCGTCTCTCCTTCTCTTTTTCCCTTTCTCTCCCTACCTCCATCCAATAAATCGCTTTCACATCATATCTGCTGTATGTGGCATTTAAAACATATTACTACACACTGGGCCATGGAACTATGGAGCACTTCAAAGCTCACATGTTTTCATGAAGTCCTGCAGTGTTCACTCATCTCCACGGTCAGAAATACAAGTGTGCACACTCACAAGACTGCCCCATGCTCGTAACATTCGCAGGCTTTCCCCCAACCCCCAAATTTGAGCAGAAGCACTCTTCCTTTCTAAAGAGCAGCATCTGGCCTCTTCGGGTGCTCATTTGCATGCCAATACTGGATTGCTCTCCCAGCTATTTAATAGTGGTGCTGGTGTCCGAGCTCTGGGAACAAACCAAATGGTTTGGGTGTGCTTTTGTGTGCACTGCAGGTCGTTTGCCACAGTGTGTTTATTAAGAATAGTACACATTCATTATAACAAGATTGCTCTTTTGCTCAGGGGCCATCATGGCACATTCTGTAAATGAATTAACAGTACCATGCATTTG
This sequence comes from Pachyuromys duprasi, assembly GCA_028658305.1. Lineage (NCBI taxonomy): Eukaryota > Metazoa > Chordata > Mammalia > Rodentia > Muridae > Pachyuromys > Pachyuromys duprasi. The sequence goes on along the minus strand of CM053752.1, from coordinate 94,748,759 downwards.
TGTATTATGGGCCCAGAAGATGCATTTGTTTATTAAATAAATCTGTAACACACAAAGTGTAGTTGAAAGAAATCTAAAAAAATAATGAGAGTGCGTAGGCGCGTACAGTAGCTGTGCGTGTGTGTCTTTGAGACCTTAACATCTTGGCGAGTTTTCCTCCTTTGTTTCTTTTAAAATTACAAGAGATCAGGGGGCCAAACTGTGGACTCACAGGCTGCAAAAACTGATGTAAAAAATAGAAAAGGAATTTAAATTGCAGAAGTGTAAAACATTTCCAGAACCAGAAGTGGGATTGCAAATTATTACCTTCCTCTAGAATGATTTAATATTAGATTCTTTTGTTGTTCTTAAAATTCTCTTTTCTCCAAAAATTATTATTATTGTGTCTATTTTTAGTTTTTTGGTTAAAATTTAGCTTGTAATGCACATATAATTTTGCCCATTGAACTTCATTTTCTTTTGATATACAAACAGTGCTTTTGAAATACAAATTCAGTGAATATTGATCCTCTTTTATTCTAACATTTTGGCCCAGGTGTGGTTTAACATAAATATATTTATTAATGTGAGTTAGTCTGTTGGATTTTACTGAAATTATATAGTGATTTTGTGAAAGCCTGATGGCAGTTCACAGTGGCACTTGGGATGTGTTTCCACATGTGGCTACTTTCCATTTCCTTCAATTTATACTTTGTGTCTTGTTTTTACTGTGCAATGTGATATGTTGAACACTTTTAAAGAGTACCAGAAAAGAGCAAAATATTAAAAAATAAATGCTTAAAGACTAAAGGACTCAAGAGGGCTCCAAGGAGAATTATTAAAATGATGCAAGGACATTGGGGGAGGGGTCATATTCCCAAAATTTGAAATTCTTATATTATTAAAAGAATAAATTTTTTAAAGTTACATTGATTTAATATTTAACTTAAAATATCATCCTAGTAAATCTAGGGTACTGACTGGACCTCGTCAAAATATGTTAAAATGGAAAGTCTGGTTCATCAAATAGATTAGGATTTCACAGACACTTAGTTTAGCAAAAGATCTATGACACTATTTTAAAATGCCCACCTAATTAGCACACATGTAACACAGCAAAGTGTGTTTTGTAGGGAACATGGCGGAGTTTAAAGACATTCCACTTTCAGACAGCACACTGAGCTGCTCAAGGTAGGACACCTCTGTTCCCACATGGCACCATAGATTCTCACTGTTTTGTCCTTAAAGAAGGTATATTCAGTTCAGCTGATTATTGAAATGAAAAAAAAAAAAGAAAACCAACTATTTTAACAATTGATTTAATAATTATGAAAGGGTGAAGAAATTATTTGAAACCTAGTTTCTTTCCTTTCATCTTTTTCTCCCCTTTTTTCTTTTAAAGCTCTATTTTTCCGGGGCATTTTATTTATTCTGCTGCTTTTGGAGACGCCAGCCAATCAGAACGCCTGCGCGGGCCCAGGCCCAGGCTCAGTGCTGAGCTCCAAATGCGATTCGAGTCCTGACAGGGGGATTATAGGAAACAGATGACTTACGCTTCTAATTTGTGGCCTTAAATTGCAAACAGAATTTCAGGAGTCGAGCAGAGTAATAAATGGCAATAGAAAAAGCCACACACAGCCAAATCAGTATGTGGTGGTTGTAGGTTAAACTAAATGGGAAGAGACAGGTTATGATGGTTCAGTGTATTACAGAGAAGAAAGTCTTAAATTACTAGTGCTGAGAGGTATTGCTCCATAGCAGACAGTATTGCATTGTGTAGTCTACAGATATCACAAGCAGAACAATAAAAAAGCAGCTTTGCCATAGAACCTGTTGCTGAAGGAGTCCTGGGCTTTTTCCCCTTAGAAATGGAAGCGGTGTTTTATGCTTGTTTTGACCTCTGTTGTATACTTGGCCTTCTAACATCTGTTTTCTACCGTTGCTGTTTTTCACACCAAATTAAATGTCGAGGAGTCAGATAGAATAAGTTCAAAATATGTCCAAATTATTTTTGTTGACTTCCAACAAATGTCTCAGTAACTCTTTCCACACGGAATGATACCATTTAAATGCCAGCATTGAAAATTACTTTCCTTTCAACATTTTATGAGCCAGAGAAAGGAATTTTGAGGTGTACTTAAACTCGGAAAATACTACATTGGCCTTTTTGGTAACTTGTATGCCTGTTTCAGAAGTGCTTTAAGGCAATTTCTCATGTAAAATTATGTGCATTTCTTGGATAAAACTTCCAGAAAAATTGCTTAACAATAGCATATAAAGAGCCATTACTCAGAGCTGCTTCGTGCTATAATACCAGGCAGTATAAGATAAAGTCACCATGTAACATGTATCAGATAATTGGTACTGTTCACTTTAATAATCTCTGAACTTATATGTTAACGTAAACACATTTTAGCAGTTAAGATGATGACTTTGTTGCCAGAGCCTGACCATCAGGAATCAATGATATGAAAATAATGACACTAAGCTTTCAAAATGTGTATGTATAACACCTACACATATATACACATATATGTACACATATATTTAAAAATAAATCATCTTTCTTTAAGAATAGCAACTACTTTAGTGTTTAGCATACCCATCAGGGATTGGTAACTACTCCATGGTAAAGATTTGTAAAAATAATTCCCCTGCCCTATAACATGTATTGTCACTACATGAAAGGTAATGTTCAGTGAACAGTGAAAGCAGGGCTCAGCTCAGACCACAGTGAAGAGCCGGCTGTGGGCTGCGGAGAGCTGATGCTTTAAAAATATTTTTTTTTCCTTATGAGTAAGAGTTTCATTGCGTTAAACTTTTAACTTGAACCTTTTGTTTTGTGTGCTAAAGAAAAATCTATTAGCTGATGTATGCCAGGGAAGTGTAAGATTTTCATTGTGATACTAGTCAGGCTGGTTGATAACACTGAGGATGACTGGCAAATAGATTTTGATTAATCACCTGCAAAGATTATGCTTGTAAGGCCCCCTATATTTTGTGCCATGGTGGTGTCAACATAGGCTATAGCTATTTCTTTTCTTTTTTTTTCTTTTTCTCTATTTCTGTAGGTTTTGCTTTTAAATCACCTGGCAAAAAGAGAAAATGAACCTTAGCTGGAAGCTTCTAACACAGAAACCTCTTTTCATGCTTGTCTTTTTTTTTCTTTTCTAAAAATGCCCAATTATTATTTGTAGCACAGTGAGGAGACTGGGTCTTTGTGGGGCCTGAACCTTTTCAAGGAGCAACGGCTTTTGTTTCTGTACCCCAACAGCACTGATCACCTAATTAAACCTGGGATCTCTGACTGAAGCAAACGATTTGTAATAGTTCTGATGCCTTTTGCAAGGTAATGGTGGTGATATTTTAAGAAATGGGGTGGAAACAAGAGGCGTTCTACTGAGTCTTGCGTGTGGTAGGAGAGGTGACTTGGGGGGGGGCACCCAGTATGACCAAGCCATAAGCCAAGGTTAGTTCCAAGGAAAGGGCCTTGGATGAGTTAATCATTAGCTGCTATCATCAAGCAGGCCTAAACTGGAGAAAGGCTTTCTGTCAACTAGAGATCTGAATGTCTGTCAGGCCCCAGAGCCCACACCTTGATCAGCCCAAGACACCGACACCATTTTCATCAAGAAACAGCGACAGTCTTTTTTTTTTTTCTCCTTCCCTTTAACGTTTCTCAAGGATTGGATTCCTCTCCCGTGCTGCTCTTCGGAGAGTAAAGGGCGCTTGTTAAGTCGCTTAGAAATTTTGACTGCGGATGCTCTTTGGCCACATGCCTATGGCAACAGTGTCAAAGCATAACTTGGTATAATTGCTGTATTAGAGGCAGAAGCGTGTTGTCTTTATGTTCAAGCTGCTGAACGAAAAGGAAGTGTCATTTTGGAAAATCCCGTGAATTATCCTCAAAGTTCAGGCAAAATTTCATGCATACCATACCTGCTAGGACTTTTATTCCTTGCCTGTAAAACAACTGGAATTTAGCTAAGTCAATTACAAGATGTTAAGTTGTGTGTGTGTGTTGAGACTGAGTAACAATAAAGCAAAAGTAATCTTAAAAGTGAAAGCAGCAGGCTTTTAGTAATTTAAAAAGTAACTTAGAAAGCATTAAAATTTTTAATTAACCACTGAGTCACAGTTTATATATAATATGGAGTACAAATGACAATTTTGATAGACGTCTGTATAACAGAGACATGCATAATTTACATGCATTAGCAATACCCATTCTGCACGTGAAAATTAAGATTATAATATCTTATAAAACTTTAAAAGTATACAGCAGTCCAAACCCTGCCTCTTATAAAATGTAGTTTTGAAACCATCATACCGTATATACTCTGTGAAATGTGATTTGTGTTCCCCCTGTTAGACTATATGAAATTTGGAGCACGTGATAATGAACAATAGGAAACCACAGATTTCCCCCTTTTGGCCATTTCCGTGTAAGGTGCACGTATGAACACCTTCAAAGATGAGCCTTATAGATTGTATGCCGGCTACGCATTACATCATACTGGTTTGCACAGGGCTGCCAAGCGCTGGCATTCTTTAGGCAGAGAGAAATGATCTTTCCAGTCAAGGACACCCTCCTATGCTACACAAACTGTACAAAACGGCATGCTGCTAGCAGGTAACGACTTGTAATTAGCATGGCAGGCAGGTAATGACTGGAAATCACCTGCCAATTGTTTCTGAGGTTTTTCTCTCTTTCAAAACTCTGGATGAGTGGAAAGTCACAGGGGGCTGTAAGGATGCAAATAGAGGATCGGGAAGGGACATGACCCAGGGGTCTCTTTCTACATAGACCATCTCTCTATTTGTTTCTTATTTTGCCCCCGGGCTCTCTTTGAGCGGCTCCAAAGAGGCACGGAGAATTGGCAGGTTCCTTTACCTGCCTGCTGCTCCTACTGGGAGAGATGGTGCCTGTTGAGAAATTCTAAGCTGTTTTGGAAGCAAACCAATCCTCCCAGATTCAGCCTGAACGCTAGAAAACTGAGAGAGAGAGAGACGATGGCGGTTCTGCTTGTTTGAAAAGAACCACGAATTACTCAAAGCCAGATTTCGCTTCCCTGTTACGACCTACTTCTTTTTCTTCCGTGAGTTTTTCCCAACTTCATGGAGAGCTGTTGATGTTGAAGCAAGAAAAAAAAAAAAAACTGGGCAAGGATCTTATACAAAATAGAGGCTGGAGCAGTTGTCTAAGAATTCTGTAAATATATTAAGCCAGTATAAACACACATACACACACACACATACTTTATAGGCCAAGTTAGTAAAATAGTTGAATATTTAAAGGAGTGGACAGGGACAGGAAGAGAGCAAGGGCAGTCTAGACAATATGTGGCCTCTAAAACTGAGGGACATGTATTCTTCTCCAGCCAATTGCCGTATATAGATACAGAGTGGCCAGATTGCCTGCTGAATCTGGAATTTTATATAAATACAGCCATATCCTGAAAAAAAAAAGGTTTCAAAAGTTAAAACTCAGTGTGAGTGAAACAAACCAGTGGCCTGATTATAGCGTATAAGCTGATGTATCATATTCAGATTCCAGTTAGATTTCCCCCTTTTCTGTCACCTTTATTTTTTGTTCTAATCCAAGTAGAAAAACAGGAAGTGAATTTACACAGAGAGTAAATGTTGCTTGTTTTCAACAAGTTTCTCATGACTATTATGTCCCAATGCTTAGAAATGGGTCTTTTAGGGAGTTTCCCTGCATCAGGTCTGCTTGGTTATGAGTTTTTTTCTAAATGCTGAGGATTCATTCCCGCAGCAATGAAGGTTCTTTCAAAGGTCCTTCTTGACAGGAGTTTTAAAGACTGCGCTGTAAAAAGACATTGTGAAGTGGACCTGCTAGCCTAGGCTTCCTGCACGCCAGCAGTACAAGGGGAAGTCTAGGTTAGGAACCGTCGGGTACTGCTGCAGCCTTGGTGGAGATACTCCGTCCAATGGAAGGTCCTGATCAGAGGAGGGCTGTGCATTCCTTTACCGAGCCTTCAAACACTCATATGACACAGAAAAGCATGTTTTAGTCACTGGAGTCAACATCCAGACGCATTTTCCATTTAATAGACATGAGCGTAAACCCTTTAGTGTCTTTCCTGAATAGTTAAAGAGAAATTGGAAGTTGACTTGACATTTTCATTTTGAACACCATCAAATACATTCATATTTTGACATCTAGTATACTTGCAGAATTAAGCAATGAATTTTTTAAGAAAACAGGGTCAAAAGTCAATACAAAATCGTTATTTTAGCTTTTTAATGTAAAACCTGGAAGTAGAATTTGCTATCTTTTAGGACTTAGCATTGAACAAAATTATGAAAGTGATTTCTGTTAAGCTAGGTTATTTTTCTTCTGTATACATATAAGAAATTGTTCAGCAATGAAGATTAGTAGTGATTAGTCTTACTTACATAGAGTGTATTGGTTTGCAAGGGAGTAGCAGCAGCAAGCAGACATTGTTGTTCTGAATGTACCATGGACTGCAGAAAAGCATGAGCCACAGAGAAAGGAACAGACTCCAGAAAGAGCCTCAGCAATCTTAAAATCATCCTGTTAACAATTTCATTTTTTTCTCTATGTAGCTACTGTACCATTAGCAGATTTCTGAGTCTATTACATCAATTGCAAAACTATCTGTTTATATATTAGTCTATTTATTTTCTCCAAGGCAAGCAGATAACTTCAGTATTCAAACTTCATTGTCAGCCTGAGAAAACTGGGTAAAGTTGCAATTGGGTGTGATGTTCTTTAATTCCAGCACCCAGGAGGCAGAAACAGAAGGATCTGAGCTTGAGGCCAGCCTAGCTTACAGAGTTAATTTCAGGGCTATGCAAAAACCCTCTCTCAAAAGGAAAACAACAAACACACACACACACAAACTAAACTGTCAAACAAACAAACAGGTAAAGTTGTAATTGGCCAAGTTTTTCATTGTTCCCAAATGCATGTTGTTATATTTTGGTGACCAGGCAGCCTGCAGACAGCTCTGTCCTCTTTGTAGTTGTCATTAATTTTGTATAAGTGCCCTTTGCAAATAAAGATAATAAATCCAGTCTCACAGTTAGTTACTAGCTTCTAGGTTTTAGATTTTTGTCTGCTCAAATGCATGGCAATTAAGATAAAGTTCTAGATGAAGCCTTAACAATTTTGTTTTTGTGGTAAAATGTTTTCAGAACTTAAACTCTGGGAGGATCCAGTTTTAACTTCTAAATGGCCAAATCAAACCGTAGGCACAGATACCCAGAACTCGCCTGGGTACATGGTTGAATGACTTGAACTTTATGAAGACAAGTTGTGTTCTCTACAGCCTTGTTAGTTTTCTGAAATTCATGACTGTCACTGCCTTTCCTACCAGTCACATCTTCTTATAGTCCAAAGGCCACAGACACTTATGTCTTGCTCATTTTTCACACCAGTTTGCTCTTATGTGAGCTCATACTAAAATTGAATAGACTTTTAAGTGGTAGATTGAGTTTTTCATAAAATAGGACTCAAACAGAATTCAAACAGAAACATTCAAACAGACATCATTTACAACATAGTGTAAAAAACTGTAGTTCAGATGCAGCTCATCAGGCAGTGCCACAAAGCAGCAATGAGCAACCCAGTCTGTGTGATGTAAAAACAGAGCCCTGGTGAGGTCAAATTAGTCTTGCTACATAACCAGAAATTTCTATTAGAATTTGTAAAAACTAACTTAAATTATATCATGCTTTAAAAATCACATTCAGAATGGTAGACAGGGTAGGCCCCAGAAATGATGGAAGAGAGGGAATTGGATGGAAGCCTACTCTAAAGGGTTCTCTGAAAGGCTCCACCCAGCAGGGTATCGAAGCAGATGCAGAGACTCACAGTCACACTTTGGGCAGGGAATCTTATGGAAGAAGTGTTGGGGGGGAGGTGGAAAGGACATGGAGAGGACTGGAGCCCCAATACCAACAAAGCTAAAACATCTGACCCCAAGAGACCGATGCCCCAACCAAGGACCATGCATAGAGAGGACTTAGACCCTCTGCTCAGGTGTAGCCCATAGGCAGTTCAGTCTCTGTGTGAGTCACCGAGTAAGGGGAGCAGGAGCTGCCCTTGTCATGAACTCGGTTGCCTGCTCTTTGATCACTCCACCTTAGCTATGCTGCCTTGCCAGACCACAGAGGAAGAGGATCCAAACAATCCTGATGAGACTTGATAAGCTAGATCAGATGGCAGAGGAGGACTCCCCCTTTCAGTGGACTTAGGGAAGGGGAATGGGGGGAGGGTAGGACTGGGAGGTATTGAGGGGGGTAGCTACAATCAGAATAAATTGTAATAAAAAATCCTTAAAACAGCCAAGCATGGTGACCCATGCCTGTAACCTCAGCATTGGGGGAGGCAGAGACAGGCAGATCTCTGAGTTCTAGGCCAGCCTGGTCTACAAAGAGTCCAGGAAAGCCAAGAAACCCTGTCTCAAAAAAAAAAAATTTTAAAACATCATTTATATCCAGGTTTGTTAGTCCTTGTAAAGATTTGTGCATTTTCTGCAATTATTATTATTTCTGTCAAGGGCTAGCTTGGTGGGGTTAGGGTGGGAGGAATTGGGTGGAAGGAGAACAGAGCTCAGGAGAACAGACTTAAATAGTATCTGAGGCAATCACTTAATACAGTATCGTTGATATAGCTGTCAGGGCAGACTCTTTCCAAGAGAGTGTTTTTATAGAATATCATTGTGCCACTTTGTTCAGATGGATGTCTTTAGTAGTGTTTGATTAATGTAATGCAATAAAAAGGATGCTCACCAAAGTGTCTGTACTTGTCTTGTTAAGTATGCTTGATTCATTATATGTGGTTCCCCATTCCTTCCTCTTTCCTTAGTTCATTTTTTATCATTTCAATAATATATCTATAAATATGAAAAAGTTGGCACTTTCAAAGTATTTGACATATATAGCTATTAATTCATAACTCTAAAAAATTGTTTCTTTCAACCTGTCATTTTAGAGCTTGCAGAGTTTATTACCGTAAGTAACCTGTATTAGAAATTAGATTTTGAACTTTACAGAGAAGATAAATAAGCTCATGAACCCAAAAGTTATAGAAAAATACCTAGACATAGTTCTAAGGCAGAACTGCTTGGAAAGATCTTTTGTTAAGTGGCCATAATCTCCGTAAACATGACATTGTGGATGATGCTGGCCACTACTTTCAACCTAATCTGTTTTCTCTCTAGGTACCAAATATAGAACAAGCTTATCAAGAAAAAACTCTTCCCTAATACAGTTCAGACACATTGTTGCAGTGGATTGTGATGGAATGAACTTTACAGTTTGTATATCAGCGATGCTGATAATTTAACCCAAAGTTATCCGGAAGGCAAAATAAAAGTAGTGTCTACTTCTGTACACATTTTACTTATTGCTATTTTAGCTACAGAAAGCTGTTCATGGATATTCTGTTTTATGATGAGGAAGCTGAGACAGGGCCATTATGGGTTTGATTTCCATATGCTAAGAGGAGCTGAACAAGCCTTAAACTCAGCATTCTGGCTGCGCAACCTTTGACCTCTGCTAGGGCTGCCGACCTTGGAATGTCTCTGCTTGCACTTATCTGGTCCTACTGTATATCCTTTACTGCATAAGTGACAGCATGGCGTCTTCGCATCCATGCTCCTTTCTTTGGTTCAATTAGGAAAATCATGGCCAATCATCTGGGGAGCAAATCTGAGTGCTGGTGGAATGAGCTCTGGCTCATGAGTGATCTGGGGGATTTGGGTGCCAAGCTGGACATCAAATGTGAATACACTTGTGGCAGGGGTTGAGGGTGAGGCCCAAGGGCACAGTTTGTGTTGGGGCCTCACTGAGTTCTGCACGACTCATTCAGACTCAGCCGTGAACCATCTGCACACACCCAGGAAGGGCCAGCTTCATTCTGTGGCTTCCCAGTCCTTGCAGCTTTCCCTCTCAAAAGCGCAGAACTAATTTTTGGCCCTTTCACTGGGAGATGGTGAAGGAGAATTAAAGAGTGCCCCAGCACTCAGCTTCTCTCTTCCTGGGAAAATTGTTATAGCCTCTGGGTTATGATGGGACACCCAATGGATGTCTCATTGCTTTCTCCTGTCCTGTAGGAAAGGGGTGGAGCTTGGGGGTCAGCTAGGCCCCAGCCTAGCTCTCAGTAATGTATTTAGCAACTCTAAGATTGTGGGCAACTCACTTATTATTTTTGGACTCATTACTTCGTGGAAAGCTATAAAACTTATAGAATGAGATGGGACCGTTTGTATGCATTTATGGGGGTTAACACAGAAATTTTACACGATCTTCAACAGTCACTTAGCCAGTTGCTCCAACTTGAGGATGACAGATACAAGAGCCCTAATTAAGAATGATAATTTTATAAATTTGTATACCTATTTAATGTCAAGTAGGAGGAAAAGAGGGCTTAAAATGTATGCTAATAACATTTATTTCAAACAAGACCTTTAAAAACTGGGTTAAAATCTAAAGAACTAAAAGAACTCAGGATCTAAAAGAGGGCCAAAGGAAGAGAAGTGTCAAACACTGTAGTGTGAAAGCACAGCTATCATTTTCTGGAGCGGAGAAATCATGGGAGCAGCACCTTCCTGCTTTTTACACAGAGCCAACCAATGTCCCCAATGTCTTTTCTCTGGTCCTGCCAGGACCTATGCTTTTTCTTTTAAATGCTGTCTCGCTAGGTAGGGCCAGAGGAGGACCACATTACTTAGGAATGCATATGCACTGGAGAGAACGAATGATAAAATCATAGTTCTGAGGGCTCGGCTGTTCTTGGAGAGGGAAAGGAAAGACGGGTTGTAATCTTAGGAGACCCACATCTCTCACTTCCGCTCATGTTTGGCAAGCTCCCCTCACCTTTAGGAGCCTAACCCGCCTGGTAACTAAGGGGCCTGAGCCCCGGCATCTCTCAGCCTCACTTACGTTTGCATGCCATGGGCTTGGCTTTTCTAAGTAAACAGTAAGTAAACCCAAGGTTGCGAAGCAGAACAGTGTCCTTGCTCATCACTGTAAATGTCCACGATGTCAAAACGCAGGGTGGTAAAAAGTGAAGTTGAAGAATGAGGAAGGGGTGTGACGGGGTGTAATCTACACTGTTTCGAAGGGTGTGCACTTTTTAGGTTGCTGATGTTTAGAGTTGGAAAAATAAGTCTTCTGTTAGCTTATTTCAGAATTGGCTCAGTTACGTGCGGTTTGATACATAAAGCAAGCACAGTTTGCATGGCTCAAGTTATCACATTTTCCTGATAAAGAACAACCTTGGATGATTGTTTTTCTATTGAGGGTTCAAGAAAGAATGCTTCATTGACCAAAAGACTACGAGGAGGAGGAAGAAGAGAAAGAGCAGTGACTTTGAGACTTAGGGTTTTGTTAGCAATAGATCGTATTAAATTTATTACTGAAACTTATATATGTTTCCAAAATATAAACAATGTAGTGATGTACATCATGAATCCCTAAGGTCTCCTCACCAAAAGTGAATATGAATTCGTGAACAGCTTCGGCCTTGTCCTTACATTCATTCTGTTTGCTGTGGATATGATCTCTGTGTTGGGTAAACACCTTACACAACCCTGTCTGTGGATACGTCCAAGTGCATCTCTGAAAGTAAGAACGATTTAAAGTGCAAGTGAAATAGAAACAGGCTAAACATTCCCCCAGATCCCTTCATGCTGTATAGCAGAAGGTCAAGGCTTAACATTCTTGACTTAACAAACGAATCTTAAACAATTTGTTTCAATCTCGAGCCTAATAAGGTCCACAGATAACTTGGTGACTGTGTGTCTCAAGTCTTCTTTAATCTTTAAGTTTCCTTCTATGTTTTTTTTTTTCCTTAACAGCCATTTGGTGAAGAAAGTGGGTCATTTTTTTTTCTGTGAATTTTCTGATTCTAATGATTCAATTTCTGAGCTATCTTTTGACATGTTCCTTAGTTGCTTCCATTTCCTGTAAATTGATACCTAAAGGCATGGTTTGAGTCAGGTTAAAATAGTTTTATATGATATATAATAATGATTTCACTAACAATATATAATTTTTTATGTGTTGTGAATGCAAAATATATATATCTATCAGGAGGCAAACAATGCTCAGTTGTTTCCCTTTTTTGTGATATTACTACATGCTCTTAACTATTGTTCTGATTCCCTAATTCATTAGAGTTTGTAATATATTAATTCTATTAATATAATCCCTTTTTAACCTAGTAGCTAAAATATTCCTATTATGAGAAACTTCTACTGTTTGATTACCCTGAGGGAATTTATGTTCATTACTATTTGTATAAGAAACTCTGGAAAAATACTGGATTTAACCACTCATTTACTAGCTCACAGCTTATTTTCTAATATTTTTTAAAGGAAACCAATGAAAATTGTGTGTGCATTTAAAAATGATAAATTTTGAATTTCTGGATCCAGAAATGTGTGGAATCTCATACGAAGTCACAGAAACTGTGGTATCCCACACAGGTCGGTACCAGATGGAGTCCTTGAGCTTAAAGGAGAAGTGGACACAAGTTCTTACCCCTAACCCAAATGCTATCTTCAACAAATAGCCACTCCAAATGAAATCAGTTTTTTGTTTTGTTTTGTTTCGTTTTTTTCTCCCTCAAGGGAGTCTTACTACGGATTTGCTTTTAAGGGTAGGAGCCATGCCCAGCAGTAGATGGCTAACACAAAACAAACTCAATGACATGTTTAGAGGTTGTTTTTCTTCTAATGTTAAGTCAGGGGGTTTCGTTTGGTTGATTTTACCTTAGGTCCTTTGTGTATATATTAAGGTTTCTGGTTTTGTGTTTTTACAGGTTCTTGTGTGTGCGTGAATGTGTGTGTTTCTGCTTCTATGTGCATTTCTTGTGCTTTTTCTTTGGTTTCTTTTCTTGTTTGTTTTGTCCTATTTTTTTAAAAAATCCTATTGCATTTTATTATTATTCCTTAGATGGCTGTCCCTTTTCTAATGAGAGACAGAAAGGGTGTGGAACAAGGTGGGAGGAGAAGCCGTAATCAGAATATATTGTATGAAAAAAATCTATTTTTGATAATAAAAGAAACATGTGGTATATGGATATTCCAGACAGACTGATGGAAGTTTGAGTCTAGACTGCCCGGTTACACAGACCATGTCTTTCTTCTGTCCCACGCAAACCCCTGCCGGTTCTGGCTCTTGGGGAGCATCTTCTGCAGGGATGTGTTCTGACACTTTCTGACTAGGGCAGATTAATCTCCACAGACTCAGTTTCTTATCTATAAAACGGAATCTGTCACACCGAGGCTATGGCATCACACGAGGATTAAATGAGATGATAGTAGCAGAACACTTGATTCTTTGTGGGACATCTGGCTCTCCAGCTGTCTCTGCTTTGAATCTGAGGATAGACAGATGCAAAACGTTTCCAAGCCTTAACCCTTGTGTCCTTTTCATTAGTTACTTTGTTGATATTTCTGTCTTGAAAGTATTTTCTAAAAAAACAGTCACGAGAACGCTTTTCTGCTTCTCTTTACCACGATGCTAACTTAACAGCTCTTAACAGAGAATGTTCTGGGTGGTAGAAGAGGAAGTCTCTAGTCACAATGTGTTATGGGGGAAAGAAGGAAATAATCAAGAACGACAAAGATAGGTGCAAAGGAGTCTGAAAATTTCAGTGGGACAAGGGGACCACCTGAAGCCGGGGATGGGGCTTCAGGTGCGCAGATCCTGAAGCAGAGGGAGGCAACCCATGGGTGGGGTCTGAGAGCTCTCAGGGAATCCCGATGTTAGGGCAGCTCTCTCCTCAGAAAAGGAAGCTACTGTTTGGGATGGTGACTAAAAGCCCTCACAGTACACACGGGACTAAAAATATCTCTCTCCTTGGCACTGGGTCCTAACGTTACCCCCAGAGCCCGGCTTCATCGGCTGCACCCCACACAGCGCTCCACTGCAGAGCCTTTGCTCAGCCTCTAGACTGCCCTCCCTGCCCTCTCCCTGCGTATTCCCATTCGATTTATACCATGTCAGGAGTCACTGCTCTCTCTGAGTGTCTTTCTCAGCCTTTTCCCCAACTGTCCCACGGAAATCAGGGCTTCGGCTATGTTCCCCTATTACTGTCTATACAGCTTATTTTCACAGGGTTGACCATACTGGCTCTCCCAGGCTCCTTTCACTGAACTCTGACCACCGCCATGGTAAGGACTCTGTTATTCCTCTTTGGAACCTCAGCACAGCGCCTAGTACATACTTACTGATTAGGAGACAATAAATGGGTGATTAAAATCTTACCCAGGCATTTGTAAATTTAAATTTGGACACACCATCTGGTAGCCTGGACGTGGCCAGCGATGCGGATGTGATAATACCTAAGTTAGTCTGTGTGACCCTTGCTAGAAGCAGGAGGAGAGCTGTGCTGAAGCAGCCTGGTGCAGCAGCAAGCCAGCTGGGTGGGTAAACAGAAGGCTGTCAGACAGGCCTGGCTGAGTATCAGGAGGGAGCCAAGGGAAGGACCTTCTTAAGTTTGCACTGTAATGTTCTTAGATGGCTTCTGTGTGGAAAGCTGGACTTTTTGATTTCTCTGGACTACATTGTGGGAACTGAGCAGAAGTGAGTCATGGAGGGGCTAGGTGTGTGTGTGTGAGTGTGTGTGTGGTGATGATTGAAGAGCTTTAAAAATGTGGATTTGAGATCAGACTGCCTGTAGTAATCTCCTTCATAGACACGCACAGTGGGCCGCGCAGAAAAAAGCTGCCTTACAGGAGCAATATTTTGGATACTGGCATAGAGAACTTGCTCATGCGTTAAGGTTCTTCCAACAGTTATCTGCGTAAGATATTTTTCTGACATAAACAACTGCCTACCTGGTGTCTGAATTTCTCAACAGATAAGACACACTTGTGTTCAGGAAGGAACTTCTGCAGGCAGATAGCAAGGCTTGCTTTGCTTGTTAATATGGGAAGAAAGGCATGCCGCAGAAAAACAGGAAAACCCACCGCGGTGTCTGCACCTGAGGTGGGGGAGGGTGCGTTTTCTTCCAGGCACCCTGACAGCAAGAATTCCCTGGTGCGCTCTTGCAGCAAGGAAAGTTCTAGATTTGATTCCTTGCTAGAACATTTAACAACACGTGGACTTTAAAGAAAACCCGGTATCGTTTCAGGCAGTGGTAGAAATGAAAAATAACATCTTTACCCTAGAATCAGATTTGTCTGTTATGTTTTTGTAGGGCTTAACAGATGTCTCTGAATACTCATTCATTCAAATGTCCCTATCCATAGCATATGTTTCTTACCTGGGTGGAAACCTGGGATGAGAGAATATTTTTTCCAGTTTTTTTTCCCCCTTCTGTCATGCTTAATAGTACAGACCAGTATTTCCTGATATCTCTGTACCTACTGGTCAAATCCGTTTAATACAGATACAAGGACTCATAAATGACATTTAGACTTCTGATTCATATGGAATCTTAAGACAGTTTTCAATGATGCTATTAGGATATATGATGGTTTTCCTCAGAAAGGAAAGAATGTCTTAATGATTTTCTATGTTCTATGCTTGGCAACATCCCCGTCTCACAGCAGGGAGATGAAGCAAAATAAAAATTTGGAAGTTTTTAATATTTAAAATTTTCTTATCCTATACACGGATGTGGATAGGATTCCTGCAAAATTTCATCCCTTGCTTGTTGGCACTTACTTTTCAATGTCTCATTCTCTTCTCATTTCCTTTCATTTTAAAAATCTATTAAACAATTTAATCAGGTGGGTATAAGTAGCGCTAGAAAAGTCTCTTAAAATTATCCTTTGCAGTAATTCTTCCTTGAGGATCAGCATGAAGCATTCAACTAAATTCATCACCGTTCCGCAGGGTGCCTCAGGAGTGGCCACAGGAGTGGGCAGTATGAGTGGGGCCGGCCGGGCTAAGACTGTGGCGTCCTGCCCCTACGGAATGCTTTTCACTGCTTTGCATTATCACGAGGGTCGTTTATTTCCTTCTCCTTTTCCCCTGATGAACAGCCTTTCCCTGGGAACTGCAGATGGAAGATGTAAGGGAGGAGTGTTTTTAGGAGTATCTGGTGGTAACATTGGAAAAACGTCTCAGCGAAATATGCCTGCAGTCATAACATATCCTCGAGTCTCAGCTGGAGGAAGCGGGTAGAGAGAGGTGGCAGAGAGGGAAAGATCCTGAGGTGTTCCTGATATGGGCCCAGGGATGTGTGGGAACTTTGGAGTGTTACTTACTAAAGTTCTCCAGAATGCCATGGCCACGTGTAATTGGAGGCTTTCTATAGCCCCAAGAAAAGAGCCATTTCCATGATTTTTATGAACTTGCACTTTGGAAAGGTTGACAGACTCATAGACAAGACATAAATGCACACAGAATTTCAAAGCTCCAAATATGGCTTTGACTTACCTAGATGTGATACTACAGTTAGCGATGTGTGGAGGCTTGCATGGGGTTTCATGTGTTTGGAAGCAATGCCAAAACATTTGAACAGGTAACTGAGTATTCTAGGCTGAAATAGGAA
This sequence comes from Pachyuromys duprasi, assembly GCA_028658305.1. Lineage (NCBI taxonomy): Eukaryota > Metazoa > Chordata > Mammalia > Rodentia > Muridae > Pachyuromys > Pachyuromys duprasi. The sequence goes on along the minus strand of CM053752.1, from coordinate 94,732,276 downwards.
GCAAAGGTTTTCATTGTAGTTTAGGAACAGATAATGGCTTTACAAACCCATCCAAAAATCAAATCTCCCTAAAACCTAAGTTTCATTATGAAGCTGAAATGACTTCATACTTCAGTCCCTAACTTAATTAGAGACAGATACACCTTCAGTCTAAAGAACTCCATATTGTTAAATGTCAGTGTTAGCACCCACATTCATCAGCCTTATCCAAAATTCATTGTTAATATTATTTTATGGAACCTGAGGAAATATTTATTAGTTTTCCTCCTCCTTTCTCCCAGTGGTTGAACTTCCTCTCTCTCTCTCTGTGAGGGCGTGTGAATGAGTGTGTGTGAGTGAGTGTTTGTGTGTGTACACACATCTGGAAAGTTAGGAGCTGTAACAGTACATTTGGCCAACTGTGTGTAGCAGCGAAATAGTTGGGGAAAACATAATCAGAATTGTGTGTACTAAACTTTTCATATCTAAGAAGTGGTACTTGACAGAAAAAGAAAACAGTCCAAGGCATTTGTACCTACACGAATTATTTTTCAATTAGTATAAGTTATGTTAGAACATGATTATAAAATTGCAATCAAAAGTATGATTAATTGAGGAAAATGAAATTTTGTAATACTTCTGTAGGAACTTGGTATTATGGATAGGTTTGTTCACTATTGTACCAAGGTGGCTTAAGGAACACTGTAAAGTGAGAAGCACATAGGATATGTTATCCAAAGAGGATGTAATTTCAGCAATACTTTCAAAGGACAAATGGTTAAATACAGAGGCTATATTACAGCAATGCTGTGCATTTTTGTTTTTAGAGTTTGACTAATAAACTTTCCCCTCCTTAGCACGCACTAAGATCTTATTATGTGAGCATTTTATGATTCTTAATCATTCTCTTAGCTCAAGAAGACTTCTTAACTCCCCTGAGGTAATGCTGAAGAGGGAAAATTTAGCTTCTTTCACAGGCACTACCTGTAACATGTCCATCTGAGTCTTGGGGAAGACAACAGAAGCTTCCATCACAAGTGTTCAGTATTTGACTTACTTCAAAGTGCCATTCATTCACAATCCATTTTAGATTTCTCATGATTCTTTAAAGAGCTGGCTTCCATTTTGAAAACAAAGTAAAAACTAGACTATGAAGTTGGAAGGGGATGGCAGACAGCTGTTAAGATTGTGAACTCTTGGCCACCTTCATCTGCCTCTCTTTTATGTCTACCCAACTTTTTGAATACTCCATGAAGAGAAGACATGGCAGAGCACATGGTAAGAGCCAAAGCTGCCACTGCTAAGTAACTCAACACGATAAAAAAATGATGAAAGCCAGCTGCTGCTTTTTGGAACTTGGGCTAGGAATATGACAAGGTAAAGAAAATGGGTTCTGCACCAATAAGAATCCATTTTCAAGCTCAGCACTTGAGTCTGGAAATTTCTAGATTTCCTTCTTTTTGACTGCTATGAATAGATAAGAGAGTATGAAAGAAACTCCGAAAGGGGCGGGGGTAGGGAGGTCGGAGAGTAAACTGAAGATTTCCATGGAAATAAGCTGTTTCTCTGACGACTTTCAAAAAGCCACTTTTAAGCTACAGCTTTCAGTTGACTTCAATGCAGTCACTGAAGTGGCTTAGAAAGGAATCTTTGATATGCCAGATCAACCAAAAGTTTTCAAATATCCTTTTGTGTCTCCATTTATAATGCAAATAGTAAGTTGGCATTTTGGGTTCATTTCACCACAGTCTCTGAAGTGGGTTAACATATACAGGATGAGGAGGTGAAGGCGGTCCCGAAGAGAGTACATCTTTGATAGTTCAATAATAATAAAAAATGTATTTAGGCCTTTTCTAAATACTTTTCACCTCCAAAGAATATTAAAAAAATGGAGAATAAGATGTTTAAGAAGAATAAATTGTGGTTGCCCTCTATGCTCACTGAGTGACGGAAGATACTGTCTATGAATTACCCGCTACTTAACTTTCCTTAAGTCTAGCCTTTATAAGCTCGTAAAAGAGACTCTGCTTGTGTGTCTAGGAAAGCCCATATCTTTATATGCTGTCAGAGCTGAATTCAACATGCTGTTCCAATATACCTTTAAAAACCAACAGATATTTTGTTGTAGGAAGCAAGCCGGGCAATCGCCTTAAAGCCACGTTTACATTTCACTTTCATCATACACAAACATGTGCTGGTTGAAATAGTTTTTAAAAGTGCGTAACATTTGCTTGAGAGTGACGGGAAGAGACTGGATTCCGCTTATCATAGCAGTGCCACTATGTTTTACATGAGGGTTTCCAGTCTTTTTTTTTTTTTCAGATATACTAAAAAAGTCAAAATTAATTAATGTCAGAAACACAAATGAGGGCTGGCCATGAACACAGGGCTGTGGTAGGTGGAGGGAGGCTGAGCTGTTGGCACCCACCCTTGGCATTCTCATCTAAGCCCATGTTCTAAACTTCCCGCATCTTTTGAAGCTTCAGAATTTCTACGAGGCTAAGGAAGTGAAAATACACTTCCGATGAAGACCACCTCATGCTTCCCTTCCAGGAAGCTAAAGCTGACGAGCTAGAAATAGCCACAGGGCCAACAGTTATTTTACCATCTTCTGTTTCATGATTGAGCTTTTCAAATAATTTATAAGGAAGAGAGGGGCCCAGTCAGATTTCAGATACAAAGTCAAGCCTGATGGGAAAACTGCTAGGCTTTGTCGGGGGACAGAGTTCGAGGACCCCGCCTGGCATAAACTGTTTACATGTATTCCTGCCTTCATTGTTCCTCCCGGGCGATGAGTATCTCTTCCTTCCTTCCTCCCATGCTCTTGGTCATGATTTAGCTTCTTTTGCCTTTGCTTCGCTCAAGAATCTTCCCATTTCCTGAGCTCCTCCCTGGCACACCCTTCTGTCTTCTCTGGGGCTTTTTGAGGAACCATGATTTCTGGGTGGCTTCTATATCTCAGCTTTGCTTAGGGACCAATTTCATACATTTCTTAATGATTTTATTTTAGGAGTAACTCCCCCAATGTTCCCGTTCTTTTTGACCTGATTTAAATTAGGTTTTGCAATCCTGACTGGAGACAGTTTACGTTTTTGCACACAGCCACTCTTTCTCCTGTCTCATTTAACGCAGCTGGTGTATAAACCAGAGAGTACTAAGACTGTTTAGCATATCAAGATCCATTTGCAAAAAATGATTATACTATACCAAGAGGGTTAAAAAACAAAACAAAAATACCTCAAATCCAGTACAAAGTACACACCCTTTAGGGGACTTAACTCCAGTGGCTAATCTGAGAGTGATGGAAGAAGACGTTTGTTTGTTTGTTTGTTTTTCGAGACACAGTTTCTCTGTGTAGGCATGGCTGTCCTGGACTCTATTTGTAGACCAGGCTGGCCTTGAACTCACAGAGATCCACCTGCCTCTGCTTCCCAAGTGCTGGGATTGCAGGCGTGCCCCACCATGCCTGGCTAGAAGGACACCTTTAGAGGCTGGGCCGATGCCTGCCAGGGAAATGGGTAGGCAGAAGCCTACAGAAGGCTGGGAACTATGCCTGAAGTACACCTAATATTGGGTATGATTTTGTGGTCCAGGGCTTAAAGATGTATGCTAGCCTTCTCTTCCAGGGTCCTCGTTCAGTTTTCTTCCCTTTCATGAGCCTTACTCTTGAGAGCACTTTTTTTTGTAATTATTTTCTTTTAAAATGTTTTCTAGTTTATTTTCTTTTTTCTTTCCCTTTCTTTCTTTCTCTTTCTTTCTTTCTTTCTTTCTTTCTTTCTTTCTTTCTTTCTTTCTTTCTTTCTTTCTTTCTTTCTTTCTTTCTTTCTTTCTTTCTTTCTTTCTTTCTTCTTTCTTTCTTTCTTTCTTTCTTTCTTTCTTTCTTTCTTTCTTTCTTCTTTCTTTCTTCTTTTCTCTCTCTTCTTCTTTCCTTACAGTTTACTCACTTTGTATCTTGGCTGTAGCTCCCTCCATCCATCTGTTCCTAATCCCACCCACCCTCCCTTTTCTCCCCCTATGCCCTTCCCCTAGTTTACTGATAGGGAATGACCTCCTCTCCTTCTATCTGACCCCAGCCTATCAATTCTCATCAGGGTTGGCTGCATTATTTTTCTCTGTAACATGGCAAGGCGGCACCCCCCCCCCAAGGGGGGGGTGATCAAAGGACTAGCCACTGAGTTCATGCCAGAGACAGTCCCTGTTCCCCTCACTAGGAACCCACTTGGAAACTGAACAGGGCGTCTAGGTCCTCTCCATGCATGGTCCTTGGTTGGAGTATTGTGCTCTGCAGGCCCTTCTGGGCCCAGGTATTTTGGTCTGTTGGTCTCCGTGTGCAGTTCCTGTCCTTCCCCTCCAGGTATTTCTATCTCTCTCTTCTTCCAAAAGGTTTCCTGCACTCTGCCCGAAGTTTGGCTATGAGTCTCAAGATTTCCGTCTATTCCCTAATGGTTAGAGTTTTTCAGAGGCCCCCTGTGGAAGGCTCCTGTCCTGGAGAACACTCTCTTACTAGATCATTCCAAAACAATTCTTATCTCAGGCTCTGTTTCTGGGAAGCTTGCCAAGATATATACCTTTAAAATAATGAACAACATAATCTTAGAATCACTTGACCACATCTTCAATACACACTAAATGGTCAGATTTGAGGTGGGTATTGGGAGAAGAATGCATTAGAGTTAGAAAAAAATACAACATAAGAAGGCAACTGGCAAAATTTAAGAAGTTGTGTGTGTATGTGTGTGTGATGTGTCTTGTAAAAAAAAAAGGAAGTAGTTTTTAAGGAGGTGAAAATGTTTACTATATGACCAGCTTGGAAAAATTCCAGTGAGTAAGAGTCTTGCTGGTATTCACAGTACTTATATTGTGATTTTTTTTTTTTTTACATTGTCCAAAGTTGTTTCTGTCACATGACCAAAGCTAATCCCAGGACAGTTCAGACAAACTAGGATAATCATAAACTTTTTTTTTTTTTTTTACCCATGGAGACTGTTATTTTCCACCTCTAAGACTGTTTCAGATGGATCAAGTAACCTGCCTTCTGTGCATACAGACTTGGCCCAAAGGTGTTCAAAGCCAGGTCTCTATGCAAAATGAAAGGTAGGTTTTACAACTAATTTAAGAGACATTTTTACCTTTTTCATAGGCTGGTCTTCAAACTCAATTTTGTTAGGATTACATTGAAGATTCATCCACTAAATTGGAGCTAATCTGGGTCAAAGTTATTTTTATAGTGTTTGTGTACGTCCCCTGTTGTGTAAGAAAATTATTCTGAAATTCGGCAGTTGGAACGGATGAATCTTCGTTGTCCCAGAGTTCGTGTGGCTAAAGAGGGTGGGGGTGCTTTTATTTTAGAGATTTTCACAAAAGCACAGTAAAAGTGTTATCTGCAGCTGCACTCATTTGCAAGCTAAGCAGAGTGAGGGCACACTTCTAGTTCCACCGAGGCCGTTCAGGGTTCAGCTCCTTGGAGGTTCTTGCATGGCAGGATGGCGGACTCCCTTCTCTGCCTGGCCACTGGCCAGTGACGTCCCTCAGTTCTCCTAGTCATGTAGCTCCTTTCATAGCGTAGCTCACAATATGGCAGCTGGCATTCCTTCGAGTGAGCAAGTGCGAGAAAGCAAGAAAGGATGAGCAACATGGAAGCCAAAGCATTTTTTGTCACTGAGTCTTGGAAATGACACCCCATCAACTTGTGCTGTATTTTCTCAGTTAGAAATGAGTCACTAGGCCTGGCCCATGCCCACATTCAATGGGAGTGGATGATGCATGGACTGTACTGCAGGAGCCTTTTTAGAGGCTCCTACCACAATGTGTCACTTGGCTTCCTCCTCTATGAGGCCTAGCAACTTGATCCAACCACTGTTTTCTCTTTAAGGAAGCACTGGATATTTTCAATATGTTAATTTCCTGGGTTCAGGCATATGTGCAGTAGTTTAATGCTCTTCTTTCTCACTTGTTCTTCCTCCCGCCCACTTTGCATTTTCTCTTCTCCTTTTGCTGCTCCTTTCTTGCTTCCTCTGCCCTCCTGCTTCCAGTCCTGATCACTTCTCTTTCAGGCTCCCTCTTATGACCTCTCCTGCTTTTTCATGCTCTCACGGTCACTGTCATTAGGGCATCTATATTGTGTATGTCTGCTCCTAGTACCATGTCTCTTGCTGTTCGTTCCCCCATCTGCTCCTAGGGACCATGGCCAACCAGCAATTTTAGATTCTGCCTTTTAAGTTTCTAAAGAAAGTGATCCAATTCAACTATTGGGTTTAGTGGTTTTCTTTCTTTTTTTTTAAATCAAGTTCCTTTGGGAAGATGATACCATAATGGTGCAAGAGAAATTAAAAAAAAATTTTTTTATAGAACGTTGAGAAATCCCAATTTAGAGGTAGGGTCAATGGAGGGTAGAGGATTTTTCCTCGGCTATTTTTCCAAGCATAATGCCAGATAGGAATTTTAACTACGGCCTTTTCCTGTGCATTTGTTAATCATTGACAATTATATAACACACAGACCAAAGACGGGTCCTAGGAGGATGATGATTATACTATAGTTGGTGGTACCATTGGTGTGTCTCGTGGTGGTGATAGTAGTTATAATGCTGCTGCTGCTGCTGTAGGTGAAGACACACTGTTTCCTCACTTGATGGACTCTGTTCAGTCTTTGACACGAATGTTACCTCTGTCTCCAGTGTGTAGCCTCACTTGTGTGTGCAGACTAAAGCAGATGTAAGCAGATTGGATTGGTTGGCTGTTTTAAGCTACTAAAGATATGCAAAATTTTTTTTTTCTTAAAGCTGATATGACTATTTAGTAGGATTGTTATTTCTGGTTTTCAGCTATAGAAGATGCTCTCAAAGAAAGGAGAATAATTTTATCCAGTAGAGAAAGAGAGCTTATTTTACATGTAGGGTTGATAAATAGTAATTACCAACAACTGTTAGTGATTCCATAGCCTGGATTTATCTGTCTGTCGGTCTGTCTATGTTTGCATCTTGGGGGGGGGCAAATATGTGATTAGAATGTTCAACTTGACATGTCTGCAGAACCGGTTGGCACCTACCTACTGATTTCATTGCAGGACTTACTGCTAGTTGACATCAAATAAGCTGCATTCAGACCACTTGAAGAATAGTTGTTTAGTGAGTTAGAATGAATGAAGTCTTTAATGATTGCTGGCATCAAATTCTGGCCTCATTTGTTCCCCGCCATGCCCTGTTCTGCATCTGGCATGCCCCAGGCACTCTTTTGGAGGACACTTGACCTCCTGGTCATATTTCAGAAACTACAGATTTGGTCTTTGCTGATTGAGTTTAGACTCGGAGGAGTTCTCCTTGCTGGATTACATATAGGCTAATGACCCATCCAATGCTAAAGGCAAAAGCTTAAAGTGCACTAGCAAATTAAGCCATGGCATTTTCAGAAAGGAAAAATTTATTATGTCGTTGAACTTGATTCAATAAGCTTTGCTTCTTTAGATATACTGCAGTACAGAAAAAGTAAGAAATGAATTTTTAACAAGTGTTACCATTTTTCTTCCATTTTCTCAGGTAAAAGATACAGAAAAATCAAGAGACAGCATTTCATCGGGATTAAAAGAAAGCGAATAAAATGATAAATAGTGAAAACTGGGCATGAATATCCAGCCAGGCATTCACTTTGAAGTTCTGAGAATATGTGCTTCAGATAGTAAATACAGGAAAACTAGGCTTGCCTAATTTGATGGTACCCTGAGTGAAGTTTTCAGAGCTTGGCATAACATTTCAGAAGCTCATTGACACAAAGATGTCAGCAATAATCATTGCTGATGCTTAGAGTTGAATGTGAAAGTTAGAGTGCAAACAGAATAGAAATCACCAGGAAAGCTTTCTATTTCATCTGGGAATCACTGTGATATGAAGAATATTCTCTTAACTTAGAGATCACTGTAAAATATGAAAGGGTTGTTATTTGAGCAACACATACAACCATTAACATGTTCATAAATCACCAGGCATATATGATTTAATATACATCTGTAATCAAAGCACTCCAAAGGTGAAAGCAGCACAGCAGGATAGAGAGTTGGAGGCCAGTCTCAAAAATAAAGCCCTAAACAAACAAACAAAAGCAAACAAACAATGAAAACAAACATGTTTTTTTATTTATTTTTATATTAATCACAGGTTAGGTACTTTGTATCCCAGTCATAGCCCCCTCCATCATTCCCTCCTACTCTCTCCATCCCTCCCTCATCTCCTCCCTGCCCCTCTCCGAGTCCACTGATAGGTGAGGACCTCTGCCCCTTCCATCTGACCCTAGCTTATTTTGTCTCCTCAGGGCTGGCTGCAATGTCCTCTTCTGGGATCTAGCTAGGGTGCTCCTCCCAGGTGTGTGTGTGTGGGAGGGTCGAAGAGCCAGCCATTGAGTTCATGCCAGAAATAGTCCCTGTTCCCCTTACTAGGGTACCCAATTGGATACTGAGCTACCATGGGCCACATCCGAGCAGGGGTTCTAGGTTATATCCATACATGGTCCTTGGTTGGAGAAACAGTCTCATAAAAGACCCCTGTGCCCTGATCTATTTGGTCTTTATGGAGCTCTTGTCCTCTCCAAGTCTTACTAACTCCCCCTATTTTCATATTATTCCCTGCCCTCTGCCGAAGGCTTGGTTGTGAGTCCTAATATCTGCTTTGATTCATTGCTATATAGAGTCTTTCAGAGGCCCTCTTTGGTAGGCTCCCCAACAAATGTTTTTGAACATTATTTTATATAGCATTGAAGAAATGTGGTTGAGTGTACCATTTGTCATTTTATTGAAGTCATTTAACAATCTTCTCAGGTGTCCTAGAATATACTGTAGAAGAAAATGGTTAAAAACTAGTTGTTTATCATAGCTATAATTATCAATTCTAATAATAGAGAAACTTTTAGTATTTATATTCTAAGTAGTGAAGTATAATTTTCTATTAACAATTATTATTCCTATTATTCAATAAAGTATTATCAAAATAGATTGTGATAATTGTTTTTAAATGACTTAACATGTGACTTAGGTCAAAAAGAGACACTTTGGGACAGCTCCAAGAAAATAGGCTTTCTAGTTTAGTTAGAGTTCTTTCTCATCACGGGGGTACAACACACCATGCTCAAAATGAACACAGATGCGCTCAGCAAAGACAGCTGATTTAATTGATACCTGAAAGGGGATTGCTTATTAAAATTTCAGAAGTTGGGTTTTAAAACAGATATGATTTGAAATATGCTCTCTTTCCTTCTCATTCAATCCAAAGTTCATTTTTATTTTATTTTTAACTTATTAAATCTTGGACCATTACCAAGAATAACAGACAAAAATACTCCTGTTTTATGACATGTCTAGTAATGCAAAGGAAATATACAAATTAGCATTTCTTTGTAATACGATCAGATTTGAGGAAAGACTATGTAGTGAGGACAGAGAAAAGAAAGTGGGAGATTTGTCTCATATCTGTAGAGTGCTAGATTTCACAAAAGAGCTCTGCCTACTCATTCCAGAAGGAGCATCTTGCCTGATTCTTTTCCCCTTCATTTGCTTCTTTATAAAAAATAGAAGGTTATAAAGAGAGAGTGTCATAGGCTAACGTCATCATGTCTTCTAAAGAACCATTGCATGTCTACTAGGGACTGTCAGAAAGTCTAGCTATTTCTAGTCATCACCAGTACTGTAAGCGTCCCTCAGTGTTAGATAATGTAGGCTTGTCTTTACACATGCCCTTGTGAATTTATTGTGGGGTAAATCAAGAAAAGCATATAGTCTCTTAAAAACAGCACTAGAAGTATAGAACAGTCCCTATTCTTCCCTTTCTCCTCACCTTCCTCTCTCCTTTCATTTCTTCTTCTTTTTAAAACTTTTCTTAGTTTAGTGTTTCTCAAAACTTTAGCAACCATAAGACTCATCCGGAGATCTTGGTAAGATGTAGATAGCAAGTGGCCCTGGTTGGTCTTGATGGCTCAAAGACCATTGGTGAGTATGAAGGATTTAGGTAGTGACTCAGTCAATCATTTAGTTAAAAGCAAGTTCTCAGCGTTTTTGTTTCGACCGGGCCATCACAGAGCATCATCACTGGTGTTCTAGAGTCCTATGTGAGAACGCTTGCCTGATATTATTTTGCCTTTTGGTGGCTATAGGATGCGGCATGGAAATGACTGTGAAGTGTAACGGGTAGTGTGAAGTCTAGCCTTAACACCAGTCTCCTCCGGGGTAAATATCTTCTCTTTATTGGGAAGGGTTATGGTGTGGTTGACCTCTGGGAGCAGGGCAGGCTTCTGGGCACAGCTGTGATGGATTTTCTAGCTTTGGCTGGCCTCTAGGTATATACAAAGGGGCTGAGTACAGACATTTGTCACCCTCTGCTCCTCAACCATGGATGCTGTTTAGATGTCCCTCACCATAAAGGTGTGTGACTCTGAGCAGTAAGCCGAAAGAAACCCCTCTCTCTTAAATTCCTTATATCAGTATATTTTATCTCAGCATTAGGAAAAGTAAGCAGGGACTGTGATAAATACACTTTCCAGGGCAATACTGTTTACTTTGCAAATAAAAAATCTTGTCTGTTTGTAATAAAATTTTATTTTAATGGTAATCCTTATGGTGCTAGCTCCCAAGGGTCTCGCTCAAGTCCCTGTCTTGATGAAGTCTCCATGCTTAACCATTGAGCCTTCTTTCTATCCTGAGTGTGATTTTAGGTGCATCTTAAATATATTGTTCCATGATTGGTTCCCTTACTTTGTGTTTTGTATTGTGGATGTAAACTAGACATATTTAGCTTATCATGACTAAAGAAGCAGCCACAATGCATATATGTGTGTGTGACAAACACCTGTACAGCATCCACTGCCATAAGCTATGGATTCTAGGTGTTTAAGGTCAAGTGCTATAAGCCCAGTGCTTAGGAGCCTGTGGAGGAAAGAATGATCTTGAGTTTGAGTCCAGCCTGGGCTACATAGTGAGTTCCAGTATAGCCTGGACTATGTTGTTCAACTCTGTCTCAAACTAACTCCCTCCTCAAAAACAAAACAAAACAAAACAAAACTACCACCCGCAGACCCCCACTCAACAAGAGTTTAGTCTTTCAGTTTGGTATCTGGGTTTCTTGACTAACACTATATAAGAAACAACAAATTAGAAGGAAATAAAATTTGCTTAGATAATGGCAGCTTATAGGAAAGGAGAAGATTTAAAGTAGAAAAGTCTATAATCTCAGATATAAACACAGAAAAGAAGAAATTGGAATCTTAAGCCAAGATGGGTGATATGAACCTGGAATGCCAGGACGCAGGAGGCTCAGGCAAGGGGTCACTTGTGACAGGCTTGTCTGAACAGTAAAGCCAAACAGCACAAAAATAAGTGTTCTAATCTGTGCACTCTGGCCCTTAAATGCTTTCCTGACAACAGTGCTATATGCACATTATTATACCTCAGTGGTAAAGAGGCACTAGTTTCCAGGGTCCTTATGGAGACTATGCCAACTTCCAGCTTGCTCACCTTTAGAAGATAAGATATTTGCAATATGGTTTTAAAATATTTCCATGGATGTTATTTTAAAGATTTGTGGTTGTTGTTTCTGAAGTATTCCTTTTCCTTGATTTTGCTGAATGAATTTATTATGAATGTAATTCTGATTTGAAGTTTTTCAATTGAAAACAAGGATTGGCCAGCCTAGTCTCCAAAGTGAGTTCCAGTATGTCAGAGGTATATAGTGAAAAGAAAAAAAAGAAAGAAAGAAAGAAGAAAAAAACGAAAAACAAAAGGAAGGAAGGAAGAAAGAAAATAAAACAAGGAATTAAACAAGAATGGATTTTGATTAGAAAGAGGGACTTTGAAATTTTAGTTTCCTGGGTATCTTTGTTTTTATTTTAAAATTGAAACTCAAACCTTGTGGAAATACAAATCTTATTTCTGTCTTGGGAAATGGAGAAAAATGGAGTTAGGCGGGAATTCTAACCCCAAACTGTAGTTTCCCATCTTCATAGGTCTGTGAAGCTGACAGGATCTGGGAGTTAATATTTATTCTGCTCCTTGATACCCGCAGGTAGAAAGTACCACATGGAAAGCAAGCGCTGGAAACTGGGCAGAATTTCTAATTGTCACAATTTGCTAACAGGGGCTGACCTGGGGCTTGCTGGGAATGTGGCTTCTTGCCAGGGACCACAGAGCACTGCTTTATGCTATGACAAGTCATCACTGAAATCAGCTCTTACCTGTGGCCTCTGGGATCCAGGGTTTAATAATTCAGCAGCCAGTCTGAAAACATATTAGCCGCGTGTTGGTTGAATTCCTCAGTTTGAGCATGTACCACCTGCTGTTGGTTACCTAAAAGTTTACACTGGTCCCTGATGTTAGCTGGCACCTCTCTGTGAGGGGGGGGGGGTTTCTAAGGTGAGTGATATATCTTGCCTTTACTGTTTTAAGCACAAGCAAAGAAAGGCAGCTCAGAGGAGCCTTACCAGCAAGTGCTATGTGGAACGAGGTGTATCCTTTCTTTTTGCTGCAGGACAATCCACAGCATATGATGCTGCTCAGAAGACAGAATCACAGAAGAAACACTGCTTCTACAAAAAACTGTATTATGTATATTTTAGTTTGGATTATATTGATTTTAGAAAACTAGCATTTTTATTGAGTGCAGATTATAAGAAACATCCCATCAAATATGAAGCCAGCGAAGTTTACAGGTTTCTTATAAAAGTTAAGATGCAATTGCTGATGATTTAAGTAAAAATAAGAAAAATAAACTAATAACATTTTCTGTCCCTGTTTGTCTTTGTTTCACCTACACACACCTTCACACATCATTGAACACACTGGCTCTTGCCTCAAACTTCACTTAGAAATTACTTTAAATCTTTCATGAGAAACGAGTGATTTTGAAGAAGACTTAGATTCGGAATATGAGGGGCTGATAAGTAGAGAAACTTAATAGTGCATGGATAGGGAGCTTTAAAAACCTATCAGATACTTAACTGTGTCTTTTTGTTTGGTCCATCCAACCTCAGCAACTCAAGTATTCTTTTTTTTTCCACACAAGGGCAAATTATAAAACAAACAAACACCCAAAAAAACCAACCAACCAAACAAACAAAAAACAACCCCCCCCCCACCAAAACCAAACAATAAAACATTGGTGGCAGAAGCCTTTAAGAATTCAGCGGGGAACGCTCCTGTGGTGTGACAGAGGATTTGATGGAAGCTGCAGCTTCTTCCCATCCCACCTCCCTCCTCTTGCCCCTGCCCTGCTGGCACCGTTTACATCAACACACCATTTTAAAGTGGCTGTGTCTTTTAATTTAGCTCTAGTTTTATGCATGACTAAAACTTCTGAAGTGTTTAGTGTTTTCTTTCTTCCTGAAGATTTCCCCCTAACCTGCCCCCCCTTCTTCCTCCTCTCCCTCCCTCCTTATCTTTCTCCTTTCCTCCCACCCTTCCTTTCTTTCTTCCATCCTCCTTCTTCCTTCTCCAGTGATATATGACTGCGAAGCTGTTGGTCTTTCGGGCTCATTATTTCTCTCTCTGAATGTTTCTAAATTTGTGATGCTGGCTGTTGAGGAGGTCTGGAGTTGTGCAGGTGGCTGTTATTAACTGACGTGTCATGGTTCACGGTGAACAAGCAAGGTCAACAAACTTGTTTTTCATCATGGCTGGTTTTAATTTGAAAGGGAACTTGTTACCTATTTGATAATGCTTCACTGAAGTTCACCTATTTCAGGTAGATTAATAGCTTGTTCAAAGATGAGGAGCCCAGAGGCCCTGCATGTGCTGTGGGTTCAAGGTTCAAACTTCACAAAGTGAAAAGCTCTTGTTTTTCTTGTACCTATTCGCCTGGGCATGCTGTAGTGAACTTTGGACTTGGAAACACTTGAATAATCACAGGTTTGGGACTTATAGTTGTTTTAGGAGCCGTGTTATGTAACTTAAGAAAGAAATGTGCTGTCTTGGAATTTTAGAGACTAGAAGGTTTTTCAGTTTTGGTGACTGTAAGGTTGGTTGGGATGTCAAAAGGAAAAAAAAAAAACCCAAGTCATATGTATGTATGTATTTTTGGTTGATCACAAAAAAAATCCAACAAAATCTTTTAAAAATACCATTTCAAACAAATCCAAACACTCAGTGTTAGTGTGGGTTGAATTGCACGTGAGATGCGAGTTTGTTCACAGGTGGGGCAGTAACACCTTAAACATATGTAAACTCTGAAAGGAAGTCTAAAATGTGGAACAAATTGCTGGGTGTCAAACTTTCTTCTATGAAGGCAGGCTTTATCACGTTTGTTTCCTTTGAGCCGTCAGCATTAATGGTCATGTTCAGTAGCAAGATCCAGGAGCAGCTAGTCCCTCTGCATGTGGAGCCGGAGAAAGAGCGCCCTTTTGGTGCTGTCCTGGGGGAATCTCACTGTTGCCATCATCTCTACTCAGAGCTGGCCTTTGAGGCATTTAAATCCAACTGCACGATTTGATGATTAAACCCCAATGAAAACATTAATGATGACTTCGTGCTGAAAGGAGCCTGACGTTCTCTTAAATTGATAGGTTTCTAAGAAAACTCTACATTTCAAATAAGACTCTAATATTTGGATCACCTAGCTGGTCTGAGTTGTAGCTTACCTGCCTAGAATGGCTATCTATGAGCTTGTAAACAGATTCTTGAATTTGTCATGCTGATTATAGTGTTGGCAAACACAATGGCTGATCATGTTATAAATGTTTATCAACACCCGCACTCACCCACCTGCTAAGAGGTGGATGCTTTAATGAAATTGTTTCAATATCAAGGCTGGTTGCTAAGATACAAGGTTCTTGTTACTAGGGATGTGATGCTTGCAGATTTCTGTTATCAAGTAATGATTAGGGATGTGCTAACCTCAAGGTGCTCAGTTCCGTGGAAGGTCTACTGAGGTACAAATTAGTAAAGTGCTTGAGCAGGCACTGGCAAGAGAAGAGTCCACCTCATCCATATATTCCTGGCATTTGAAAAGAAGACAAGAGGGGCACAGAGTGTGGCCATAAATGATGAGGCCTTGAAAGTCTGGAAGGGTTTCCTACTCTATGTATGTTTAGCCAGCTCAGGAGTTGGTTGACATCCACTGCAAATAATTCCTTCCTTTCTTATAAAAATTATTTCCTTAAATTTCCCATTGATGGTCTGATATGGGACTTACTCACATTATATATCCCACAATTCTCTGTATGAAATAAAGATAAATTTCAATCCTAGAGGATGGAAATGTTATTTAATACAAACACACTTTTAAGGTGATGCCAAGTTTAAGAGGTTTATTTACAGATAAAATGTCATATTTAGTATGATGAATTCTATAAATAATGATGGATCTTTTAAAAATTGAGGCTCAGTTCTCCATAGTATTTAATGTTACATCAAATATCAATATGTAAGTGTCAAAAATCATTCTCTTTGCTTTTATCTGACCAGTGAAGGTGTCCGTAGCCAACTGATGCACAATGGCCATATTGCTCACCTCCCTAGTGTCTGAATAAAGTATCTTATTTGCAGACTGAATAGAACACTATGTTTTTAGAACAGTTCCTGCCATTTTCCAGCACTCTCCTCATTGCTAGTAATTTCTCCAGCCTATCTTTACTCATTACTTTTTAAGAACTTTTCATTATTAACCTTACAGATCTGATGGATGTTAAATTGGTCCTTGAAAGTTCCCTTAATAAAAATTTCAAAATTGTGGATATATTTCAATAATGAAAGTATTGAAATAAGAGGTTTTCAGAGACCTTCCCTTGGATCTGAGACTGTTCAAGCAGAATCTGATTACTCAGCTCACAATTGCACACCCATCCTCTGGCAAATCCTGCACAAAGAGACACTCTGTGAGTGGATGAATGATGATTCCATCCAGGAGAATTAGCATATCCTAAGGGGGTGGTCAGTCCTGCTTCTTTCTTTCTATAGAGAGTAAAGAAAAGGAAAATGTAGCACTTTTGTTTCCATGAGGCAGATTTAAAAATATACATTTGGATCTGCAGAGGAGGGAACCAAAAGTGAAAAGGAGAAAGAGATAAATGTCGTTTTATACAAATAGGAGACACAAAGCCGCACCTGGAACCCAGGTCTTTTGTAAACCTGGTCTTGTTTCCGGGAGCCTCAACTGCAGCAGGAGGAACCCAGGCTAACTGATGGGAAAGTGCACGAGAACACTTTGAACCCAGCAAACACTTGCCTACATTGTGTAAGATGTACAAGTAGCCTCCCGATTGAGATGCTGCATTACAAGGAGCAATGTGAGTTTCAGGGCAAGCAGCCTTAGCCTAAACACAGGCAGGAAACAGTGTAGGTGATGTTAAGAGAGGCCATTTGAAAAGTAAGGGTTTGACTGGAAGATGTGGCTCTTGACAGTCAGATCCAGGTTCAGGATCTTATGCTCATGGCATGTTGGGTACATGAGTTTGGCTAAATGCCTCAACCTGTGCGAACTTCTCTTGTTTTTGTTATAATTTTCTTATGGATTACATTAGGTCAGGTAGCCAATGTTTCTAGCATATATAAGATGTTCTATAAATTTCTAAGACATAAACATGGACTACACCCTGAGGAGTTGAGCTCTATTTTATTTATTTATCTACTTATTTATTTATATCCCTGAGATGTTTCTGAAGCTTAAATTTTGCATCTTTTATAATATACTTGCTTTTAATGTCCAAAATTGTGCTTAATAAAATAGATTTTAATTTTTGATAAGTTAAAAAGAGACATTGAAAAAGCTTCCATCACTCTCATTGTCAGACATTCATGTTTCAGAGAGATTTACAAGCCACACCTGGGTGACTTTTCTGTGCTTGGGCTGATTGCCTTGCAGTGGGAGTGGCTAGAGCTGGGGACAATTGTAGGAAGAGATTTCTCTTCTGCCTTCTCTTAGGTTCTCACGAGGCTGTCAAAAGTGTTATCAGAACCAAGGCAGTTGAAGTTACAGCATTAACTAGCATCTTATTCTGAAGAGAAAAGGATAAATAAGCAAATGAAAAGCCCAGAAAAGTCCAGGCTATTCTTGGGACTACAGTGCTGGCTCGTGAGGCTGTGGGCACTGGACTTTTCTTAGATAGGAACTGTTGTTGGTTTCAGTAGAGAACGGTTCTATTCTCTCCTGTTTCTTGCTTTTCTATAGCTCAGCCTTGTTCTTCTTTCCTGGGCCTTTTAGAGCTGCTTGCAGAGTATTTCCTTTTAAATTAAAACACTAATATTTGGCCCACTGGCTCTGAAGCCAACTTATATCTAAGCCAAAAATTATCCGTGTTGTCTAATTTTAAAGGATATATTTAAAGATGGTTTTTATTTACTAGGAAGAAATTACAAGATGGACTATTAAAAAACAACAACACAAGTTTTGTGCCACATAGAGGATGCGTTCTACGTACTATCGTTCAGTTCATATTTAGGGATGGCCCTAAATATAGATGTACTCCTCTACCTACATATAATTCAGATCATGTCAAGCACAAACCCCTTGAAGTGTGGTGTAGTGTGGGCATTTGTTATCTACAGCAGCTGTTGCCTTTTTGAGGGGAAAAATCCCACTCCTGTTTAAATTTATGTTGCATTGAGCAAGTTGTGTTGCTGATGATTAAATGTGGCTCAGCTGTGTCACGTGGCATGTCCTGCAATAACCTGACTTAATGCAGTCCACATGTTGTCTGAATGACACATTCAAACATTCCACTTCTCCACGGAACTCTGCGAGCAGGTGATTTCTCTAAATGGCAGGCACTCACATACTTATATTTTAAACCTCTACTGGCTTCGCTAAAAATATCTTCAAAAGCCCACCAAAAACACTTCCTTTGGTTATTTTTGCAAATTGTTGGGTGACTGACAAAGAGCAGGGAGGGATGTACAAGAGAACATTTTGAATTATTTACATAATTTGATATGATAGTGCTTCCTTAAAAAACAGTGGACTTAGAGAGGGGCAGGGAGGAGATGAGGGAGGGAGATGAGATTGGGAGGGAATGAGGGAGGGGGCTACAGCTGGGATACAAAGTAAATAAACCGTAATTAATATATAAAAACAAAAAACAAAAAAACAAACTCCAGCTACCTTTTATGAAGTCAGAAAAGAACTTTACTTAACATAAGCAGGTTTCCAGGGAGATAGCCCAACCACACGATTATCAACACTTTAAACATAAAATAATAAAATGTTATTATGGCCAGCAAACAATGTTCATTGGAATGCCCACTGCTCTTTGCCTACTTTATCCCTCTTCTATGATCAGTGGTCCTGAGGTCACCTTGATGGGTTCAGTTTTCAGGGATCAAGTTTATACTTGGACATTGGTTCCCTGAGTGTCCAAAGGAACACCTTACCAACACAGTTTAAGGCCACTTTCTCCTTTGCTGTTAAGTGAACTGGCCTAGTGGGAATTGAACACGTACACTTGTAAGTCTTGCTCACAATAAGTCAGGTGGTGAACCAGGTGGATGGCCAGAGAAAGAGAGCCTTGGAATTCTAGCAGCTAACACAGTTGTGGAAGTTAGACACATTGGGGACATATCTGGTTTCTCACATACTAGCCCTCTGACCCACTATCTCATGAAATCTGTCTGAGATTTGTCCTGTTCTATAAAATGATAGAATACCATCCACAGAATACTGGCCAAATTTGGTGAAGCGCCCTGTAGTATGCTTGATGTATAGGAGTCATTCACATAGATCAGTTGCCATTAACTTAGTTAAAATTTTTTTAAATGACCAGTTCCTCCTTATGCAAACAAAAAAATGTCAATACAAATGCTCTTTTTTGCCTGAGGTCCTTGTGTGCCTTTGTAAAGTATAGGCATTTTTTACTCATTGAGAGTACCTGTAGAAGACCATTTGGCACAGCCAAGGCAAAAAAATGGAAGACTATTTACCTAGACATGAGCTTTCCTTGTATGATGGCAATACCCTTAGGCCAATGTTATTAAGGTCTCCAACATGTTTGACCCCAACAAGGAAAACAAAATGGCAGGCAAATGAGCCTTCTCTTTAGATGTTTTAGCAGAACACTCTTTAGTAATTGAATGGTTTGTTGGTAGGAGCCTTTGCAGTAGAATATATTCACATTGGGTGGAGCAAAGGAGACAGCACAGGACAAATATAAACCTGTTGGCAATTTGATCTAAAGTAAATACTGCTCAAGAAAACAGTTTCACTCTACTGGGATTTTCACTCTGAACCTTTAAAGAACTGGACATATCTAACTTTACAATTACAGCTGTTTATTTCAGTTTAAAAGTAGAGCTAATATTAAGTTGTCTCCAAACCTTCCCTGAAACCAAGACCTTAACTATTTTCTCAACCATCATTTTTTCTCACATAAATGATACATTTTCTTCACTTTCCATAGTTTTTCATCTTTTACTTCTGACCTTTATGGACTTAAAAAAAAAAAGGTTAAGTATAAGGGTTTCCCGCCTTTCCCCCATCTATATATTTTCTTTAGGCATTTTACTTTTAAATCTCTAGTAGGTTCCAGAAAAAAAATGAATGTACTTTATTTCATGTGAGAACATTGAAACTATGTAGCTAGCTTGGTTGCTGACTCAAAGAGATTCTGTAACTTCATATTAATGGATAAGTAAATAAAACCTTGAATCAAAGGAAAGAAGTACATAATGTAAGATGAGAAGCAAAGAATGCCTTCTCCCATTAAAATTGTTACTATCCTCACACTATTTGTGTTTTCTATTGCTATTTTGAGGATTTCTTGAAGCGTGCAGCCTTGCATTGAGATTATATATATATATATATATATATATATGTATATATATATATATATATATATAATTTCTTAGATTTATAACAAACTTTACAACCTTCATTTATAGATTGGAAATCATCTCCCAGATTTGATTTATGTGAACGACTTCATGAAAGCTAAAATGTAAGGAAAGGTGATCAGTTGGAGAGACGGGATTGATGTTCACTGAAGTTTTACATGTGGACATTTTCTGTCACGTCCACAGCATCACACACAGGTGGCTGTCTACTCTGAGCTTCAGAGTAGAGAACACTATGAATTTTTGCTAATATGTACCACATTTACAGAAACACATATGTTAAATATATCTGGAGTGGTTACATATTTTGCTTCAGGAAGCAGGCTCTCATGTGAAAGGGCTTTCTGTTAGTGTTGGTAGTTTTCATACTGCATCTGCTGGACTTTGTCAATGAAGAGGAAGGTGTTTAGATTAAGTAGAAAAAATAAGCAGACCTAGCTTTAAAGAACAGAATTTCTCTTTTCAGAACCACAGGTTAAAACACATAAGGACAAACATTTTGTTTACATGACATCTAGTTGGAACCTGTCCCTGTAGAAGGTGAGTTGCACTTTAATTATACTCCTTGTCTTGATCAGTACAACTCATTTATGGCATAGATACCAACCAAATCTCTTGATTGCCAGTTCAACCCAATTTTTAGCAACATGATATGGCTTCCTAATTTGTTTAATGTGGTCAGTGACAACATTTGCAGCGGCAATGAAGCATTTGTACTACTCAAGGCTGTGACAGTGAAGGGAAGGAATGCAGGATTCAAGGAGAGCTAAAGCACAGGAATTTATAATTCTATCTGACTCGAAATCTAATTATACAACAGCACAAGGAAGATCATCCCCCGCCTAACATGCTCACAGAAACCAAATTGTGCAATGCACACTGAGAGAAGGAAGTGAGACTTCGTGTAGAAAATGGCCCTTGGAGGGAGCATAATGTTTGCCTAGTTAGAGAGGAAGGAGTACATCCAATTAAGGGGGAAAACCTGATGTGAAAGTATGTATCCTGTAAATCGAGACTGTTGCAATGAGACTCACTGCAGTCCCCGGACAGTAACCAGGGACTTTTGAAAGGGAATGTAAGTGTTGGGATGCAGAAATAACGTGAGATTTAGCTGTGTGGTATGTTCGGAGGAACATAGCTTTGGGGCCAGATCCACCTGAGTTCAATCATCACCTGTTATGTAACAACTGGGCAATTCTGCCTAGGTTACTAGACACTTTGAACTTTGCTGTTTTCATCTGGATAAGCGACACAATATCCATGGTGTTGTTTCCAGTGAGATGACAGAAGTCATTCAAAGAGCTTCCTACATGAGAGATGTGCAGTAGGCCAACCTTTATAAATTCTTTTTTCTATTTCTTTCTCTGTAGCATCACCCATTAGCTCAAGAAATATATGTAAAATGCCCATATGGAGCATATATCAAATAATATATTTGAAATAGTCTAAGAATTCCATATCATGAGTATGTACTGAACTGATTCCTGTGTCTGCTGGGGCCGTTTTTGGAAACAGTGCAGAGCTGTCCAACAACAGGGATGTGTTTGGTAGCAGCTCAAATGAGTGCAAATACCGAAGCCATATATCTAGAGACTACACACCTCCATTTACGTCAACAAGCTGTCCTAACTAACCTAAGGTGATGATACTAGTTTGTGGAAACAGTATTTTACTGAACTTTATTTTAGCCTAGGATCCTGTGTAGAGTAGGACACAGTGTTTAGTGAGGATATCTCTGCAGAGCATGCGTAACTACTGTATAACATATCCAGAAGGTAAAACTTTATGATGCCAAGTATATTGTGGATTTTGCTTGTTTGTTTGAGACAAGGTTTCTCTGCGGGTTTGGCTGTCTCAGATTCACTCTGTAGCCAGGCTGGTACCAGACTCCAGAGATCCGCCTGCCCCAGGCTCCAGAGAGCTGGTATTGTTTTGAACTGAGTAGCCAGTTTGTGACTTAAAGTCTGTGTATCTTTGAGTTTTTTTGGTTAATGAATAAATTGTAAAAGTGATAATGCTGTGAAAACAGTGTTCTGTTTGTTTTTGTTTTTGTTTTTGGACAAGGTCTTACTGTGTATCCCTGGCTGACCTTAAACTTGCTGTAGTAGATCAGAATTACACCTGCCTCTGAGTTAAAAGCATGGGCCACTGTGAGGGCTTCTGAATTTCATCTGAGAAATTTGGATAGAAAACTTCACCTCCATAGAAATAATGTGTGATATTTAGAGCAATTCCATGTTTCTACAAATTGACTTTGACTCTTTCTCTTGTCAGGTTACCGTCAGCCTGTATTTCCTTGTTGACGCCAACTCTTTGGGGATAGTAATTGTAAGCATGTATTATTCACATTCTGAATGGGTACTAGCTTAGTAACTTTGAATGATATTTAAAGCTTGCAGATACATAGTTTCCTCATGGGTCTTAAGAATCCAAGAGGTCCTAAGTACTTTCAGTAATCCTCATTTATAGGTATGCATCTGAATTTTTTATAAAACAGAGACTATTATGTAATCATATTACTTTCTATGTGAAATAATGGAAATCATTGAAATTAGGATCATGGAATAAGTTACTAAATGTAATCCTGCCAGACTGACTTTACATATCAAGAGCTAAAATGTAACAAAGGTGCCAATGCCACTTCTAAAAATGAGAATTAGAAGTCGTAAGACAAGGAAACAAAAAGTAGCCATGACAATTTCAGTTTATAACGAAGGCACCAAATTCTCTTTGT
This sequence comes from Pachyuromys duprasi, assembly GCA_028658305.1. NCBI lineage: Eukaryota > Metazoa > Chordata > Mammalia > Rodentia > Muridae > Pachyuromys > Pachyuromys duprasi. Next base: position 94,709,778 of record CM053752.1, on the reverse strand, counting down.
TCCTTAGTTGCAGCTCCTCAGGTCTGTGAATAGCATACGTGGATGGTGAGATATGACCATATGGTGGTCTTTTTGGTTCTCTTCTGTGTAGACACATTCTGTCATTTCCAGAGATTGTAGCGATGCTGGGCTCAGCAACCTGAGGGCTGAGTACTGTTGTGGCGGGAGCTTCCCCTGATGGAAAGCAATGAGACCGCATTTGTTCCTTTTTCACTTTCCATTTGGAAGTTACAGATGCAGGTGGCATCTCGCGCTCCTGAGGCCTTTTCTCTTTCTGCTTCTGTACGGTGAAGAAGTGCTCTCAGATTTGAATGTCAACTTCTCAAGCACTTTTCAAATGATTTAAAAATTCAGGCATATGGCAAATAAATAATTTGTCTCCCTGGAGCCTAACTTCCGGTGAGGAAGGGGCTCAATTGATAGCAAAACTATAAAGAAACACACAGATTGACAGAATTAATATTGAACTATTATTATTAATTATTTTGAGGTGGGGGTCCCAGACTTTTATCTAACTGCTGGGTATAAATGATCCTCTTAACCAAAGTCCCTGAGTCACTGGGAATATGAACAACATCCTACTTCAACCAGATATTATTTTTAGATTACATGCAGGCCTGGCCTCAGAGCACAAGAAAACATCTAAACTTCTTTTTTGTTAGGTTTGATATACCTTTCCTTACTGAATAATATTTCATAAATACATGTTTCCTACAATGTTTTCTTTTCCCTCAAATTCTGTATTTTTAAACTTTGCTTTCTAATATGTTCTCTACCAGATATAAAGTTGTTACTTCCTAAACTGTGCCTTTCATGTTTGTCTTTGATTTCTCTTCACCACCCTATAACTGAGATTCAGAAAAAAAAAATACAACATTTCTACGTCCCAAGAAAGGGAAGGTCAGTTGGGAAGGTCAGTTTTGAAGGAAAGGCTTTCTACATGTCCCTTGCCTGTCAGGCCCAGTGGAGGGGTACTCCTTGTCAGTATCCAGTACGTCGTACTGAAGAACACCCAGCCCCCTCAGCATGTTCAGGCTTCCTAAAAGGAGAATCTCTTTCCTTCTACAAGGGACATGCTCATTCATGGTCAGGACACCTTGGATAGAACTAGGCACATATTCTCATTTGATGTGTAAGGAGACAAATCCGCCATCCTCCTTGGCCATGGTGGCCTGGAACTGTGGAAAGGAGCACAGCCATGGACCTTGATGTCAGGGGAAGGTTATGATCACAGGAGGAGGGACAGAGGGAAGCCACTCTTTGTTTGGAAGCAGTACAGGGAACTGGAGATGGGCACTGTCACTATGTAACTAGTTACAACCCAGCCACCTTGACAGTCTAATTCCTCCTTCGAATGCCCGGAATCATTCTGGGTCATGCCTAGAAAAATAAACCAGGCTTTGAAGGAAAAAAAAATCCCTGTTTTAAGTCCTCCCATGTGCTGTTCATGGCCAGTGTATTTCTTGGGAAAGTATTTTATTATTTAAACAATTTCTTATCCCTAAAGTGAGGATACCACCACTACTACTATTTGTAGTCTTTGTTTACTGTTGGCTCCTCTCTCCACTCAGAGAGCTATGTGAGCTCTGGAGGGAGAGAGGTTTGTACCTGTTTACTTCTAAGGTCTCAGAATATCCTTATAATAAAGTAAATTTGATCTTTGACTGAATCAATGTAGGTAAAAGGCTTTTGTGATCATTGCACAAAGCTATGGGTTTGAAATCCATTGTACAGAGAGTGGTCTGTATTTAGGACTTAATAAATGTTATCTATTATCTTTATAATTCTGGAAGGAGGTTAAGAGGTAAAATGAGGGGCTGGAGAAAGCTTATCTGGCTAAATGTTTCCTCCACTAACCAGTGGACCTGAGTTCTGATCACTCTTATCTGTGAGTGGCAACCCCCTCTCAAAGACTGCCTGGTCGCTGGTGTCCAAAACCCTGGTGATGGGGGAAGCTGAGAGAGAGTGTTCCTAACATGTGCTGGGAAGCTACTGTTGAGGAGCTCCAAGGTCAGTGAGAGACTGTTTCATAGTGTTAGGAGGGTAGAAAGGGATAAAAGATACCAGACATTGACCTTTGGCCTCCACATGCACATATACGCACATGTGCATGCACATGCATGAGCATACCTAAACACACACACCACCCACAAGAGCATGTACATAGGGAAATAATCTTAGACTTCAAGATGAAGTGGGAAATTCTTCCTGGGTATGTTTTATTACAAGATGTAGTGCAATAAATGGGTTAAGGGGAAGATAAACTGTGGTGGGTTTGAAGATCCAATTTGACTTTAAATTCAGTAAATTCCTTCCTATCCTAAAAGATTCCAAAAATTGTAAAAATTTGTAACTTAGATTTGTTTGTAACCATCTGACAAAATTTTATTATTTATTTGAGGGTGTATTATTTATTTGGGGCTTCTTCAACAGCTTTGAATAACGTCTAGTTTCACAATTGTTCACTCAGTCATCATCCAACCATCTATCCATTTTTTTAAAAATCCATCAGTCCACCTTCCAATCCAGTTCAGTAATATTTATTATGTATGTACCATGTGCTAGGTAAAACTTACCTTCAAATATTCCACTGTTATTGCTGGCAGGGTAACAGTTTTCTCTGCTTCAAGCAATGGTAACTAAAGCCCCACAGTTCAGATGGTGGCAGGGTCGAAGTGTTACAATAGATGCCGGTACATTCCTGCCCACAGGATGATGTTGCACTTTGTGTTTTCTTGGGGTAAGATAAACTGAATGAGAATACCCAGCGAGTGTTCTATCAAAGGTGGAGCGATTGTGACAAACAGCCTCCCACTGACCTCATCTCTTAAGCAAAGCTTCTGTCCCGATTAGCCCAGCCATTTCAAAACAAAACAAAACAAAAGAAAAAGAAAAACAAAACAAAACAAAACACATGTTCTTAACTGGAAGGGAATTACATTGCTTTCCCCTATTCCTTTCCTCGAGGTGATAACCTCCTTTTTTTTTTTTTTTTGGTTATTGTCACATATATGTATGGGTGTGTATGCACAGAAATATAAGTACAACCTTGTTATTGTTACATAAATGTATGCACATGTATATACACATATGTAAATACAACCTTGTTATTGCTACACATATATGTATGCACAGACATATAAGCACAACTTTCTGGGTATATTTGTTTGTATGTATACGGTTTCAGGGCAGACCATTCTGCATTTCCTAATTCTCTGCCCATCAGTCAATATTTGCCTATAGTTCTTTGTCTAGGGATGGGGCCCTGGGAAATTTTCCCCTTTCCAAGTTAATGTGTCCACTGTTATTGCTGTTGTTCTGGCCTTGTTTACACAGCCATTATTACGACGTTTTTGATACTAAGCATAGTTAATTGTTAGATGAAGAGTTAAAACAAAGAATTTTAGGATGCATTTCCTTCTTTATTCTGAAGATTTTCATATTGTTTGGGCAAATACAAAAATATGCTGTATTTATTTATGATACATCTCTGTTGGGAAACAATAATCCTTTTGCTTCTTAATCTAAATTGAGCTGCAGTGTACCAATAAAACAAGTCACAACACAGAAAGTAAATTTTCTCTGTATAAATAATTAACTCTTTAAGATTTATTGGCCTTTCTCTATTTCCCCCTTTCTCTGAGTGGTGTAATCCAAATAAAATGTTGCATTTATTCTTGTCTGATAAAATATTCATAAAAGAAACCACTACCTTTAGATTTGGATTAGGAAGCTGGAGAAAACATGATTATGAGTGTTGACCCTTGTCCAAGAGCTACCTAAAGCCCATTAGCTGAAACCGAGTGTCTGCAGGGACCCTGCTTTCATTTGGTCTCTAGTTTCTTTTGCTCCTTGGTTCTTGTTAAAACTTGCATTACCTTTGAACTACTACGTGATGAGTTTGAAACAGGCAAAAGCCCATGATTAATCCACGTTACATGCTCTGTACATGATGATAAGTTGGCTGGGACCTGGCCAGAAAATCAGCATGGGTGATCTGGGAGGCTTTGGAAATATCAGGAGTCATCGAGAAGGACGACTCAGTTCCTGGTGAGACTCAGTTCCATGGAAGTGAAATTTAGACTTGAGATTCAGGTCTTTGATTGGGATGTTTTGATGTGTGGAGATCTATGTGTTGCAACAATCAGGGGAAAACACAAGTACATCCCTTGCATTTTTTTTCTTTATGTGTCCACATTCTCTGTAATAAAATAGGTTTATTGTGCATTTGATATTCTTGAAAGGCTTCCACTGAGACCAAAAGGCATTCTGGTGCTCATCAAGCAACCTAAACTTATGCTAAGACAATTACAAGTCTTCTGAAGACTGTAATGTCTGCACTGGTGGGTAGTAATTATTAACAAAGCTATATCTTGAACACCCTCCTCCACCTTTCCTCCCTCCCAGTGCTGGGTATGTTTTGCACCATGCTAGGCATGTGTTCTATCATGGAGACACAAATCCAGCCCATGTTTTCTAGACTCTAAAGTACTGGGAAAATTCTTATAAAATTTCTTTATTTCATGTGTGTGAGTGTTTTGTCTGCATGGATGCCTGTGTACCATACCTATGCCTGGTTCTTGTGGAGGCCAGAAGGGGGCGTGAGTTCTCCTAACTGAAGTTGCATATGCTTGTGGAGGATCATGTGGGTGCTGGGAATTGAATCAGTCAGTGTTCTGAACTGCTAAACCAGCCTTTCTAGTCTTAAAAAAAAATTGAAAAGTAAATTACCATGTAACTAACTGCTTGATTCTTCCAGGAATATCTTATCCCAGGAAAACAAAAAGAAGTCTGTGATTTAACTCATCTTCTAATAAACTCTTTAGTTGACAATTAAACCACCCTCATTTGAAAGAAAAGGCTTCTCAGAGGAGTCTCTGGAATGACCTTTCTTTGGAGATGTTTTCGATGTATGGTGTTCACATGATTTAGTCTGTGGCTAACATTACTTTTTTTTTTTAATTTGAAAAGGTACATATTTGAGATCATTTCCTTTAAAAAATGTTAACAGTGGGAACAGAAGGAGCTCCCTTACTTATTTATTTTTTTGAAATAGGCCAGTTCACAAAATTTAAGAGTCTGGGAACCAGTGAGCTGATTAATATTCGTTCTACAGGTGAACTTGCTATGTGAGGGTAACTGTGGGTGATTTACCACACCCCTAGCCTAGTCAAGAGGTATTATTGAAAGAAAGAGCTAAATGTTGTGCATAGCTAAAAGAAAAAGAAAAGAAAAACTGACTTAAATTAGACTAGAACAGCACGCCCAAAGAGGATCTGAGCCAACAGGAACTGACAGGGCCTTCGCAATTGAAGTGTCAGCATTTGGCTGGCTTGCTGTGGGGTAGACACATTTCAGTGTCAGCAGCAGGCATTTGAGTAATTCTCATTTTTCTGACCTGGCAGCGTCTGTGTATTTCAGATAATTTTCCTTCCTATGTTGAATAGTAGGTTGAGTCTTATAGGATGAGTTGCTTCATTCTACTTAAGAAATGATGACACCAGTTAGATGTTGTAAGTTCCAGAGAAAGATATAAAATTCTCCATTTGTGTATACATGATATGTTTCTAAATAATATGTCCAATGAAGGGATTCTAGGAAACTTGAAAATAAACAAATATAAAATTGTAAGGATTCGCTCAGATCTTCATTTATTTAGTTGAAGTATACTGATGATATGATTTTAAAATGTGGTATAAATTGTTAACAGTCTTGATTAATTTGATGGGCCAGCTTTCAAGAGCATGGCTTTTAATGGTTATGAATATTCTGTTTTGTGATTCCGTCTTGTGTACTGAGGTGATTTACAGGATTCCCATTTGGAGATCTTGTCTTGATGGGTACCACCACATTATCTACCCTAGTTTTCTTTCTTATATTGGTTTCCCAGAAGCAGAACTAAAATCCTATGTTAAAAAATACATATTTTTCAGACCTGAAGCATGAGTTGAAGGTTTTTTTGTTAGAGGAGGAATTAAAGTAGAAGATTGGTTTTTAGAACTAAAACAAAACTCAACCCCAGCCCTCCTTCCCAATAGAAAAAGAGAGAGAGAGAGAAAAAAAGAAATAAAACATAGAATTCCTGGGGGATCCAAAAGAAACAGTGAGGAGGAAGAATAAAGAGTGAACTCCACATCAGAGCCACCAATAGCATCTGAGAAGGGGGTTCTGAGCCAGTGGTTCCAGCAATGAGGCTGTTAACTGTTACAGTTCCAGGGTTCAGGCCTGCCTGCAAAAGACCGAGTCACCCAGAAATGTGGGCAGGGGTTAGCTGTACAGTAATGATCACATTACATTAACCTCACATACATGGGAATTTTGGTTTCCACCTGCTGAAGTTTTGTGTGCTTTGCAGAAAGTGCAAACTGAAGCTTTATAGTGCTGTTGGGGACAGTTAGCTCTGAGTTCAGGTGATAAGAGAGATTCTATTACAGGAGTGATTGAGAAAATGCATGTGAAATACCAGGTTGAATGAAATTTATGTCTTTTTTGTTGTTGTTGTACAATTTTGACCTGCAGTTTTTGTAGCCGTCCTGTAAGCGGTATAGTAGGATGAGAGTCAAACTCTCTGGCTGGGTGAGCATCCCTTTACCTTTGTCTGCGCAGATGCAATCTGATCACACCTCCATCTCTGTGGGCTGTAGCCATGGCTTTCAATTAAATTATTATACTGACTTCAATCTGATTTTGGCCTGAATTTCACATGTTTGAAATATCTAAACACTATTTACCAGTCCCTAATGAGAAGTAATGAAATAACTCCAACAGCAAACCAAATGTTGACATCCAGCCATAGACAGCTGAAGTAAACGGAATTACAGCTCTGTGAGAAGAGACAGGTAAACATAGCTCAAAACAACCACTTTATTCAACAACAAAAAGAGAGAGAAAAATTACATTTCTGTTCAAACATCTTTGGGGACTCGTCAGATTTCAAAAAAAAAAATTATATCCTACAGAACTCAAACACCCCTTTGTAGGTGTTAAAAATCAACCTCCTCATGTGCATGTATGTGTGTTTGCATGTGTGTGCATTTGTGTGTCTTTGTGTTTGTAGATGCACATGCACATTTTCATATATGCCTATGGAGGTCATATATATTTCAACATCATCTTCCTCGATTGGACTGCTCTTAGTCTTATTTTTGAGACAGGGTCTCTCTCTGAACCCGACACTTGATGATTCAGGTAGATGGGCTGTCTAGGAAGGTTCAGGGAATCCCCTTGTTACCACTTCCTTAGCTTTGGGCTTACAGATGTGTACCATCTATGCCCAGTCTTCTCCATGAGTGGTAGGGATCTGATCTCGGGTCCTCATGCTGGTGTGTGTGGCAAACACTTCAGCAATCCAGTCATCTCCACAGCCACAAAATCTCTGTTGAGTTGTCCTATATCACAAAGAATAGAAAACCACTCCCACTAGCCACCCACCACATTCTGTAGCATCTATTATGAATACTCATTCCTAGGGGGCTCCAATTAGGTTGTGAATGTGGCAGTCTCGCTCTCCTAGTGCTAACTATTCCAATCTTCCAAGCTTCTGGTGCTAATAGAAGCTTTTTGAAGCTTTCTTATTGGATGAATCTGCATATTGAAGCTTGCAATTTAAAAGAAAATAAAGCAATCCAAACGTATTCCTAGAAAAGCCCTGTGGCTGTTTAGTTCCCCTTTTTCATTTACTTGTGTTCAAAGATGGAAAAGTAAAATATACTTGAAAATTTTAGGAATATGTGGTAGAATATGCAAGCTAAATGATAATATTCTATGTCTGGGAGTAGAGAAGGAAAATAATGACCATCATCATTAATAAATATTTATTGAACCTTTTCCCTTTAAGTTACAAAATGTAACAGAAGTGTCCTTAAGGATTAGCATTCCTCAGATTGTTCAAAGGCTTGTGCTGTGTTAACTTGAGAGCTGAACCAGAGACGTTGTTTGTTTTTCTGAGTTTCTAGGGACAACGTGACAGAGTATGGGGGCATCAGGCAGTCCCTAACTCTTTCTTTTCTATAGCTGACACAGCTTTTCCTGCAGCTCAGTGTCTGGAAGTCATCACAGAGCTCCTAATACACCACAGAAGAGGATGCATCTCCTGATGTGCCAGAGAAGGGTGTGTCTGGGAATTAGTGACTGCTGGGAAGCCAAGGATGCAAAATGTAACAACAGAAAAAATTATTTAAATTATAAAACTGAGAAATGCTTATGTTCTAATTGTAAATAATATAAGAGAATGGCAAGTGATTAATAAAACCCCTTCCGTGACTCAGATATTATTCAGGGGACCGATTTTTAATATTTGTTACGTCATTGTGGTAATTTTCCTGGTTTACTTCCATGTAAATATACAGTATGAGTACAAGTGTAATCATGGTATAAATGATATTAAAACACATTTATGCCATAGTTTTCCCCTTGAAATTTCTTTATTTGAATAGTCCTGCAGTGAGGGACTTTCTGGGTTAGCATATGCTATGTGTTATTATTTAACTTCTAGCTCCAGTACTTTCCATTTTTGAAGATGGAATTGTACATTGAGTGTATTTAGTTTAATACTGATAATGAGAAGGTGTAGACAGAGAAGGGAGGATGGAAAAGATGACGATGCCTGGTATTAGTCAAGGGTTGACTATGGACCACTCTCTGTGCTAGTCACTTTGCGGGCAGTGTCCTTTTTAATCCTTACAAGTCTAGAATGTATGAAACAGGCACTAAATTACTACCATTTAACAGAGGAAGAAACTGAGGTATTTTGAGTTTAAGAAATGCGACTGATGTTTCCGAGCAAGGAAGTGGCAGATCCAGTTAGGAAGGATGTGCTACGATTCCTGGGCATGAGACGTTAAATTTTGATGTACACTTAAAAATTCCTTTAAAACATTTTAGTACCACATTTCATGAAAAGTGCCGGTTAAATATTCTCAACCCTGAGTTGGTTTAAACTTTGCTTTCCTGATGTGTGAAAATTCTCATGTGTTGGTTTATAAATTGATACGTGAATAGAAGCAAGATGATGTTAGATATTTTCGGGAAATTATATTTTTGCAATAACCTCTTGCATCATACTGTCTGAAAGCAAGGATTCAACAAGATGATTAATTTGCCTTTTCTTCTGCTTGATTGTGCACTTTCTCTCATTTGAACCAGAGCTTCCTAGTAATCTTCAACCAGGGAGTTACTTCTTGCTTTCTGATTTAGGACAGGAGCAGAGAAGGAACAGTGTCTTGAATCCTGCCTGACAGACATTAGTTGTAACATAACTTCACAGGGTTGTGAATTTTGTTGTACTATGTTGTTAGGTACTGTGAGCTACATGGAAAAATATCCACATATTCTTTAGTTCTATTCTCTCCCCCTCTCTCTGTTTGTGTGTATGAACTTTGTATGGTGTGAGAATTTAGGTGATAGGGAAATGGCAAATTCCCACCTGAACCTAACCTGAAGGCAGTATTGAAGTGGGAGATAGTAAGACCTGGAGAGGACAGGAGCTCCACAGAGGACAGCAACAGATCCGAAAAGTCTGGGCACAGGGGTCTTTTCTGAGACTGATACTCCAGCCAAGGACAACTCATGGAGATGGCCTGCACAGAGGTAGCCCATGGCGGTTCAGTGTCCAAGTGGGTTCCATAGTAATGGGGACAGGGACTGTCTCTGACAGGAACTGATTGGCCTGCTCTTTGATCACCTCCCCCTGAGGGGGGAGCAGCCTTGCCAGACCACAGAGGAAGACAATGCAGCCACCCTTGATGAGACCTGATAGACTAGGATCAGAGGGAAGAGGACCTCCCTTTTCAGTGGACTGGGAGAGAGACATGGGTGGGGTAGAGGGAAGGTGAGACTGGGAGGGGAGGAGGGAGAGTGGGACTAGGGGGATACAAAGTGAATAAACTGTAATTAATAAAAATAATAATAATAATAAAAAAGAAACATCAAAAATTTCTTAATTGATTTTAGACATAAGGTAGGAGGTAGAAAGACAAGTTAATAATGCTCATGGATTTTGGCATGAGTAACAAAAGATAGAAGTTCTTTTCATTGAGATGGAGTAAACAATGGGACAAGCTGTTTCTTATTTTCAGAGAGATGGTTAATAGGATCTTCATGGTATTGCCAAGCACAACAGAATTTTAAGACCAGGAGAATGAATTTTCCAGGGCCTACCACACCATTCCTTTCTCGTTTCTAACCTTTTAAGATTCAACCAAGACAACCTCCAATAAACCAGGTTCTGAAGGAGATGTCAAAATGGGCAAGGGAAGTAAGGAACCTGGCCCCCAGATTCTGTGTAAGATATTCAATTTTCCTTGCTGTAAAATGTTACTTCTACATGTTACTTGTTGAATTGAAAAATGTGTCACTAGTCACAGGCAAACCCTTTAAAAAGACTACTTTATATCTGTCATTTAACTGATTGATTTAAAATACATCAAGCATCTCATCTTAGCTCATTTCTATACCAGAAGTTGGGGTGACAGGGAAGTGTAAGATTTAGTTTTTGCCCTAATGTCACTCACAGCCTGGAGGGCCAAGAGGCATAACCGAGAACAAGAAGGCTTTCTCAAGAGATTGGCTCTGAGCTATGGGATGAAAGAAGCAAGATGATGAATTGTCAGGTGAGCTGGGCTGTGTCTGTTTTACTGGTCCCCTTCTCTTTCCTCTACCCCCTTTATGAATCAGGAGTTTAAGGACTAAGACAGTGCAGGCTATTGTATCATAAGACTCTTCATTGCCTGAGTTGAATTTCCTTCAGGACTTGCAAAATCTTGGGTCATGGGATTCCAACCTAAGATTAAGAAAAAAAAAAAGTCCGCAGTTTCTGTTCCTTGTTTGTAATTCTCCTTCTCTAAGCGCCATGACAAGGGACATCCTTTCCAGAGAGCACCTACATAAACTGAAGGTGGTCTTTACTTTCTCTATAACCAGCCACTCAGAAGCAGCGGGATGAGCAGCATTCAGCATTGATCAGCTTTCGGAAGAGCTGAGCATACCTGCATGGGTTTTGTTTTTCATCCTCTGTCCATTTTTAGAGGACTCTATGAACATCAGTGTTCCTTCTTGGAATGTGTACTTGTTCCCATAGGCATTTCCTTTAATTGTCTTGATGTTGACTGGAGACCCATCAAAGTCCAGTACACTTGATTGTTGGCTGTTGCGGAACAGTTATAATCCTGTCGGTATTTGTAGTAAGATACTTCTTGAAAGAAACAATTCATCTTTCCACCCATAAATTGATACGCAGGTTACGGTAGCTTTGGTTTCAACCTTGTGCAGTTGTTTACAAAGCCTAAGATTGTCTCATCTTTGAATTACTTTCTTTAAAAAGTCTTCTGATCTCTGAAACATAGTCAAAGGTAGAAAAGAAATGGGGCAATATGAGGAAGGTAAAATAATGAAGCGATGTGTACTAATGTGCTTGTTTGGTAGTTACGCTTTGGATACCCAGAACTGATGGGCTTCAAATCATGGTTGGACTGAGGTGTGGGCATTCAGGTTTGTGTCTGGGGCAGGTTAAGAGATGAAACTTTACCCCACTGCTTCTGCATTTGGGGAAGTGTGACTTTGCTTCAGTGTTCCGCCACCCTTATGGAGCCCACACCCCTGCAGCTACCAAGAATTCTAGAAGTGGTGGCTTCGTGTTCTTCCCATCTAGGGTTCTCCTCCCACCACCTCCCCATCTGGGCCTAACCTATGACTTCTGCTATCTTATCCACAGAGTCCACCTACAGTCACTTAATCACCTGTTTGTGAATGTGTCTAGAGAAATGATTTCACATTAATAGCAAATATCTCTTAAAAATACAAAAGAGAACAAAAAGAGTAAAAAGATGAAATAATTCACTTTGAAATGTATAATGATTATTTTTTTTGTGTGAGTGGGAAGTTATGGGTATACCATGAATTAAATCAAACCATGCTTGTCCCTGAACTAATTTCACAATATATTCATGGAAAATCTTCAACTTTCTATTACCAATCTAAAAGTTTTCTTCATGTTCAGAAGATTGTATTTGTATTTAGCTCAGTTCAATAAACACCAGTTAAAGCCTACCACGGGCTCCATACTGTGCTGGGTGCTGGTAACATGATGGGGGTACCCCTTCCAGGTGAAAGTGGACACGTAAAAGAACACTTCAGAAAAGCTTCAGCCATCTGTTATGCATCAGGTAATCCAATTGAGGTATTTTTAAACACCCTCTCACCTACACACTGTGTGAGGCTTGTATTATTTCCACACCTACCAGATGAGAAAGCTGGAGTTCTTAGAGTTCCCATCACCCACTCAAGGTGACAGTATGTGGTTAAGATAATACTTCATGTTTGGATTATCAGGACTCCGCAGTTTTCACTGTTATTGTGAATACCCCTTTACCATTATAAAAATATTTAGAGAAATGTGAAATGGGTTGATGTACATTTGTGTCTATTTAGGCAGCGTTAAGAAAACAGTTCCTACAATGTCTCATTATTAAATTGTAAACTGTTGTTCAACCGAAAAAGAATAAATTAATTGGAGTTCCCCATTTTCCTGAAAAATCAAGATGGGAAGGTAAAATACTGTCTAACTTTTGCAAGCAAATTTATGAAAGAATGTTGACTTGTCCAGGCTGACTCTCCTGCCCAGGCTTATTTGCTTGTTATTTGTGCTGAAAATGTTTTACATCTCCTGCTTTGAAATTTTCTTTTCGTTGATGTATTTGTCATTCCTTATAGACCTAAATTTTGTTATTTATTAATCAATCTTGTTTTTATTTCTAGGAAGACTTGAGCTACTTGTCAGCAGACTTGGGTTTGAATAAACAGTTTATATTTATGAAAATCTAACTCTTCTATTAAAGAGAGTGATTTCCACATTTGAATAATATGAAGGAGGCTCAGATGGCAAAGCCACGAAGTTCCCTGAACACAGTGGAGAGCTTTGCAAGGTCACTGGTAGGAAATGGATAGCACAGGCTTATTGGGTTTGAGTACTGATGGTTTTAATGAATGATTTCCTTGTTATGCAGGCAGATTTACTGCATCAGATTGACAACTTAAAGAGTTCTGACTCTGTGTGTGTGTGAGAAAGACAGAGACAGAAAAGAGAGAAAGAGAGAAAAAGAGGATGAGAACAACACCTTCCAAAAGGTCAGAATTAATTTTAAAGAAAGACAGAGGGAGGGAGTAAGAGTGAGAACGGAGTGATCATCAAATGAGGAAGTGATTCCTCTAATTATCAGAAACAGGAGCGGAGAAATAATGGCTGAAGTTCACCTCCCCATGGGGGGATGAATCATCAAAATAACCGGTGGAAAACAAGGTTGTGCAACCTTGAGCAGCGTGTCACCGGCTGGTGGAATTTTTAGAAAGGCAGCAGTTTGGGTTCATCACTGTGGTTCGTGATTGCACACACCTGTTTGGGGCACGGATTTTGCAACCCCCAAAAAGGGGAAACTGAACTCACTGCTCCTCCTGAGCTGTGCAAAATAGCAGAAAACCACAGCTGCTCTAGCAGTTAACAGATATCAGTAAAATACCCATGTTACATAATTAAGGATAACGTTCTTGAAGCATATGGGCTGAAGGTATTATACTCTCATTAAAACTTTAGGTAGAGAACAATTTAGCACCATTCTTATACATTTCTAGAGGTGAGTTCTATAACAAATGTTTGTAATTAGGCTTGCTGTTAAACAGGTTATTAAATAATACATGAAGACAATGGCTGATGAAATATAGACGGTTCTGAGGTTTCTATACAAGTTACATAGAGGCATGGAGATGAGCCATGGGAGAGCTCTTCTCACTGACTTGGTACGTATGCACTTCAGATAGCTTACATAAGATGGGAAGAAGGTTCATGTGGTAGCCCAGGTTGTCTGTAATCTTATAGAGGTGGCAACTGATGACCTCAGATTTTGGGCTTTTCAGTTTAGATGTATTAAATGTTGCCATCTTCTGCATCCTGCCAGCCCCGGAGAGAAAGAAGGACCAGGCCAGTACAAGCCTCAAATGCACAATATTGAGGCAGACATAGATCATATTGCTGGCAAGTAATAGTGATGAATAAAGCCAAGTGTAGTCTAAATCAACGTTCAAGAATGCACATTTTTGCCAAAGGGTGCTGTTATTTATGATGAAGAACAAGGAAGAGAAGCATCTCTTGTGAATCGCTAGGCAGGTGTTTGCTCCCTGGGGAAGTGATAGGAAGCCCATCCCTGACCTGAGGTTACTTGGAGGAAAGAACTTCTTCTGGTTTTGCTTCTCTGCTTGGTGGGTGTGTAAGCCAGGGTGTTACCTAAGAAAAAGAGTGCAGATGGTACTTGGATGTCTCTAAGGGAAGAGTGATTACTCCATTAGGCCATTAAGGTCATCTGGAGGATCCTATTTCCTATTGCTCATGAATATGGGAGCTGGTAACAGAATAGAGAAGATATTTGGAATGTTCCTGGAGCATACTTGGGGCAACTGGCAAGGCTGACAGCTTTTACAGATTCGTCTGCTTAGTGAGTGGACAGGATGCCAGTCTGGCAGTTTGCATTGGCAATAAATCACCACTAGACATTTTATTTAAAATCTGGCACTGGCTTGGGAGAGGTGAGGGATTGTCAATTTGTTTTTATTTTGAGGCCAGGCACAATCATAACACAAGCAGGCCACCTGGAAACTTTAGCACATATGTAAAAGCATGGCCCGGTCTGCGGCTGTGGCATGCTTGGCGGGAGCAGGGAGGACTAAATGAGAGTGTAAGCATCCCTGACCAGGAAGACCCTGGCAGACCTGTGCAGCCTCAGGCAGCCTGCTGGAAGCCACACTAGTTCTGAAAGTGTGGTATGGGAGGGGTATCATCAGCATAATAGACGAGATAAAATTTGGTTTCTTGTTTTATTGGGAGGTTCTCACAGAGTACATTAGGAATACAGTCAGCACATTCCATCCAAAAAACCCGAAAGTGCTCTGACAGTAAAGCTTAGGTATTGAGCTGGCTTGTTCCTACCTTTGCCTTCCTCCATCTCATGTACTTGTTCTTTCATTCTTGTTTTCTGTCTTTATTTTGTCTTGGATTTCCCTTCTAAAATGGTAAGTTGTGATAAATGCCTCAGAGTTTTGAGTGAAAAAAAAATATATTCAGGTAGGCCCTGGAGGTGATCTTGAATGTAGAGTTATTGCCTTGAAAGCATGAAATTCTGGGTTCATTCACAGTGCCCATGCTCTTGAATATACATGTGCGGGAATGCGCGCACACACACATGCATACGTGTACACATACATACACACAGAAGAAAAACCTTACCCTAGACTCCTACAGCTGCCCCAATGGCAATATTTAGGACTTATTTCCCATGCTCATCAGTTACATGATTTTCTGAATATTCTTTAATGCTATTCAATATCTCTGAAGAACTTCAGTTTTTCTGTTTTGAACATATGTTACATTTTTCCCCCAAGAAAATCATATTTCAAGTACACTGATTTAGCCAGACACTAGTTTTCCTGTCTTCATTTGCATTTAATATTTATAAACCTTAATTGTACTTCACCTTGTTGCTATGCAAACTATTAGAATCACGTAAGTTTAACCTCGGGAATGGCTGCAGTTGTTCACTTATTAGAAATACACAGTTTACTTAGGAAACTACACGTATTCAAATGGCTCAAACCAACCTGGCTTTCAAAGAGCCTTTTTTTTTTCATTGACTTCATATGTATAGTTCTATTTTTGTGATACTATCTACCAAAAAGTAGGAAAAATATACACCCTGGTTTCTTCTTGGTGAAATCATTTGAAATGATGTAATAGCTGAATGTAAATGGGGAAGCCATTTCAATGGAGTAATGAAGCACTCAGCAGTTCTCCTGGTTTTCAGGACATGTGTGCTTTTAGATACCTGATATTAATTACTCAGAAAAATTTTCTGAATTGATTATCTGACCATAAGGATTTTTCTTTGTTTTAAGATAGGGTAGTATTAGATTGTTTACAAACTGTTTGTGAAAATTCTCTTATGAATGTAATTGGGAATCTGTTGCTATAATGTCCCATGAACTATCTGTTGTTAGTTGAGGACATTCATAAAAGGATACAAAGCAAAGCAGAAAAATGAGAAACAGCCCCAGAGAAGCCACTTAAAAAAACGCATACTTCTGTTAGTTTGAGCATATTAAATGGCTGCATTGAATGTCAACTCAGCAAATCTTTGCTCCGAAAGATTAAGATGTGGTGTGCAGGAACTAAAAAAGGCCAGGCTTCAGGATCTCTGGATCTCTGTGAGATGCAGGCAGTTAGTGGCTGTCTATGTTTCTATCTGATTACCCACAGGTAACAGTGACATAAATATTTTCATCAGTGACATAGGATTTTCATCTTGGCATCTGTCTCCATCATTTGTGTGGATTCTATAGACACATGAATTTGGATTGCAGTTTTCTCATTTTGATGTCTCCTACCCCATGTAAGCACGGATATATATGATTTTAGAGGGGTCTCAGGTCTTCTAAATAACCTGTTAATTTTAGGATGCTGAGCTGATGCTGAGCTTTACGTATTTTCCCCCTCCGATGTGATGGTGCTTATGGAGTAGAAATTGTGTTTGTAAGTGTTAACGTGTAATTTAAAATTAAATCTCATTTTGTGGATTCAGAACTTTAAAAGTCCATGTCTTTTTTCTTCCTAAAGTTTTGAAGTAGGTGGCAGAGTTTGTTAAAAATAAAACAAATGATATACACATATATCCTATCTACATATATGTAGATATATGTGTATAAAGATAAATTAGTGGAGAATCATAATTGCTAAAAGTATCTTATTTTCCAAGTAAGTGTCACCAACATTCACTAGGTTCCTTAGGCACAGAAGGGCACATCCATGCATGTCTATTCTGGCATTTGCCTACTGGCTAACTCAAACAAAAATAGTCTCTGAGGGAGAGACCTGCAAGACTGGTGCCAACTTCTCCAACATACCCAAGAATTTCTTTATTTAGAACCTCCCATGCGCTATTTTTTTAGTCTCTGGAATCTCAGGGATTTTCCCATCCCTCTACATGCTTGTGACATTCCAGGGCATGGCAACCCCCTGTTGGACTCCTCAAACTCTTCTGTTTTATTTTTAAAATGTGGTCAGTGACTGTGACAAAGGTGAGATTCCCAACATGCATCACAAAACATCCGAAGACCACTGTGGGCTAGAGATGCCAACCCAGCGAGCCGCCATGGCACCCCTTAAGGAACTCTGATGAATTAAAAGACTGAGAGCTATGTGAAAAGGTGGGAGGAAATATATGGCGGCATTGCTAAATGTTTAGTGTCATTCTCCATCATTCGGAGGCCCTGGTTTGTTTCTGCCCAAGAGAACATACATATTTAATCTTTTTTTACTTCAATTTTTAGTAGATACAGTAGGCTAAAATTTTGGTAATACCTCTGCTTTCCACTCAATTTGGCTTTTCTTGAGCCAGTCCATGATAATCTCTAAGGCAAGTATCCTAACAACAGTGGCCCTTTGCGCTGTGTATGTGAAACTATTAATATATGCTTGAAAATTCTACCCTATTTTTGTATTGTGTTTGTGATGTAAACACATCACAGTCTTTACAATAATTCACAACGCACCACTCAGAGAGCTCCTTTTCACTCATGAATATCTGAGTCTGAGATTCACACAAACCGTACTTTTGTTTGACTCCAAAATGTGGGTGCCAAATGAATCTACTGCACTAGGCTTATGAACACTACTGCAACTGTGCAGCTACTATTTCTCTACTGGGAGAATTGTTTCAGCAGATAAACCATCTGGCCTGAAACACAGCCTTCTTTGAAAATATTCCCCATTATGTTAGCTCTGAAACAATGTGTACAGCTATGCTCCAGTGGAGGACATGGTTAACAGAAATTCAATGTCAAACAATATCTTCTCTGTGATCCCTGGTAAATGTTAAAAAGAGGTAATCAAAATGCAAGATTTTAATTCTTCAAAGATTCATTGTGTGTCCCAAGATGAAGAAAATTCGGGAAAATACTTAATAAAAATATAAAGGGATGGTGGTTAATATAGTAACCTTTTCTTTAAGGATCGCCTATGTAGAAAGTACTTACTTCTGTTGTGAGTATCATCAAAATTTCTCAGTAATGGTCTGTGTTCATGAATTTCCTTTTTGCTAAGTATTTTCAAACATGATTTGGTTGGATATAGTTGGAATATTGTTGGAAACTGGTACTTATAACTAATGATTCTGATGTGAAATTGAGTGACTCTGGGTGCTTTAGAGAACAGAGCCTCCCTGGGAATATATAAATGATAGACATAAGTTGTGTGGTGGTCATAAGAAGCACTGATAAACTAGTAATGTAAATTTGATAGAATAATCTAAACCAATGCAGTGTTGCTATTATAGAAACAAACTAAGTGGGGTAAAAATTAAAAATGATAAATTTCCACACTGACCGCCTTTAGAATGCCAAGGGAAGCTTGAAAAAAGTTCTATGAAAGTTATTAAAAACAAGAGAACATTTCTGAGTCTGTGAGACAAAACATACCTGTGTGGGGAGGAGTGGTGCATTTTGGACCATCGGGGGGAGGGGTCAACTCATTACTGGAATGAAGTGAAGTAGAGAATGAGTCCTGGGAATCCCCAAAGAGTGATTCCCAGTATGGAGTAGAAAGCTGAAGAATAGAGCTACTCCATTTCTTGATGAGAAAGACTGATGCACAAATGGTCATTCTTCTGAGGACCAAAGAGAATGGTGCGTAGACGGGAAGCCTTCTTGTCCTCTTCCTTCTTGTCCTTCTCCCCTTCCTCCTCCTCCTCTTCCTTTTTATGCACAGAGCATCCTAGGATGTCAAAGGCTCTCATTGCTTTGCTAAATGCTACTTCAGTAGGACCTTGTATCTTCCTTCCATTTATAGTCACTTCTCTTGATTAGCTATGCAAATTTACATCACTCAACACGTGTCTCAGCTTTATATTTTCAAGAAGTTGTGCTGTTTATTTTTTGTCTAGGTTTTTCTTTTTCCCTAAGTGAGAGAATTAGGGCTCATAGAATTACCCCCTCCCTGCCCTGGCCTGTATTTTACAATTTTATTATTTTGGGTAGCAAGTACTGGCATTAATCAATGGCTTTATTCTACATGCTGTCATTTCCAAGTAATGGTCATTCCCACATGATGATTCCAAGGAGGGGACTCGCTGAACCACATTCACAAACCAAAGGACCCACGAGGATCTTTTGTAGGAATGACACACATGATATTATAAACACAAACAAGAGAGCAGAGCTGTGTTTAGAGTTAGGATTGTGAATGTGAAAGCAAACATTTAGTCCTCATGGTATAATTAAGTGCCATGCTGTTAGTGAGTGGCAGTATATTAATTTGGACTTACTTTTTTTTTGCAGTCATATTAGGTAGTAGGCTTACAACTGCTCCCTAGAATCTGTTCTGCCTAGGGAAGACAGAATGGACAGGAACATGGTCTGCTCATGCTGTTGTTTCTTAATACACACGTTCTTGATGGTGGCTGGGAAGCACGGTATCTGCTCTAGAGGCTCTGGGGGTCTTCTCGGTGCACTCCAGCACCATTAGCTGGAGC
The DNA here is from genome assembly GCA_028658305.1 of Pachyuromys duprasi. Lineage (NCBI taxonomy): Eukaryota > Metazoa > Chordata > Mammalia > Rodentia > Muridae > Pachyuromys > Pachyuromys duprasi. The sequence goes on along the minus strand of CM053752.1, from coordinate 94,690,216 downwards.
AGATACTCTATTAAGTTATACCGTGCCTGTGTTTATGACGAGGGACAGAACTCTGGAGTGTATCTTTAGCAGGAAAAGAACAATCAGCAAATTAATATACTGGACTTCAGTGAAGTCTTTGATAAAGGTTAATTATCACTCCAATACTCTGCTGTCTTGCTGTGAAGCAAGTACTTAACTCATGGCTTGGGTGTGCCTTCCCCAATTTTATTTTCCTATGAATAAAATACACTCATGCTATGCTGTAAGTGCAGATCTTGGTATTGCTCACAATTAACAGGCTATTTGATTTATTAACTCCCCAAACTTCCTGGAATTCCATAGCCATTTGTGGTGTGCCAATTGCTTTCTCCCTCGGCATACTAAATGTTCAGAAGTGTGACTTAATGTTTAAGTGCAGAAATATTCTGGTGCAAATATATGGCAAATCCTTAATTTTTATAGGACAAAATCCAACTAATCTTCCCTGTAAAGCAGAAAGAATGTGTCTTTTCTTTAGGGCAGTCAGAATTTGATGAAGGAAATATTTGGTGCAATATATGTCTCTACATTTTTGGAGAGTTTAAAACTTAGTTATTGTGATGATGGTGACAATTATGTCTGTGTGTTTGATGGATGGGTGGATGGATGATGATGATGATGTGTGTGTGTGTGTGTGTATGTGTGTGTGGTATGTGTGTGTATATTTATGTTCATTGAGTGACAGACTGAGCATGGAGGTCCAAGGATGCCTTCTGGGAATCTGTTCTTCCACTCTGAGTTGGATACGGGGAGGGGAGGGATTGAATTTAGGTCCTACAGTCGTCACAGGGAGCATTGTTAACAACCAAGCAATCTGACTGGCTCCTGGAAGCAATTTAAGTGACCAGCTTTTAGAACTGAGAAGATACATGCCCAGTTCCCTTGAGTTCCAAGGATGAGACTCTAAGGGAATCTGAGGATTCTTGTCCCCATAGGGGCAGATAAGTGGACGGTGGTAAATAATTTACATCTTTGCTTTTTCTTACACTTCTTCAGGTAAATTGTGTCTCTTGACCCTTCTAAACTGGATGAAGAAAAACCAGCGCAGCATGTCCAGGTACTCCCTGCTCCTGCCCTTAGATGAAAGACCATGAAACCTAGTGACTCAAAGCAGAGTTTATGATCTGGTGGCCAGCACTGTTTACCCAGGTATAAACTAAGCAAGAGATGAAGTTTAAAAAACAAAACAAAACCAAACAAAACAGGACTGCACTGCACTGAGGAGTCAGTGTGGAGGGCAGGTAAGGTAGATTAATAACACGGCACTCCTAACAAGGTTTGGGCTCTTACTGTCAGAGGGTAATAATTAATGATCAAGTGTTAATGGAGATACTGGGATGTTGATGTCATTAATTCAGCTCAGTGGAGCTGGTTCTGCCCAGGACCTGCCACAGCTGTCACTGTATTGGCTTAATTATTCTAGTGCCTTCAGGCTCTTTGCTTTCATTTTTTTCCCTTTCCCCTTTTCCCCTTACTAACTATAGGGCATTATGTTTTCACTGACACAAAATTATGAAGAGTGTCCAGCCCCCTGGGCAGTGCCAAGCCTAGAGTACTCGGACACCCCAAGGCGGCAAAGGAGAGAAGAACTTTTCGCTTGGATGACAAGATGGGAAATGCTGAAGAAAGGCCATGTCTAAAAAGCCTGATTGTGTGGTTGCAATTTTCGAGCTCTTAAAGGGTTTGTATGTTGACCGTGAACTCTGAGCTATGTAAAATGTCAAAGTGCTCACCCTCTCCCACAGGAGAATCATTTCAACAAAGGGAATATAGAAAGAGTGGCTTCAGAGTGTTGGTGAAACACGAGACAGTACAATCACACTCCTCCATGAAGGAACAAGGAAGTCTGCTTTGCTAGGACAGTGGAAGTAGGGAAAGCAGTGCAGGGAAATGTCCCTGCTGTCAGCACTCCTTTGTGGGAGTGCACGAATCTGCCTGCTGTGCTTTTAGGGCTGGCCTTCTTGCATTTCTTTAACCTTGTGTAGCTTCTATTTGCTTTGAACCCCCCTCCCCCTTCTGCTTTCAAAATACTATTTTGATCTTTCTCCTCTGGCCTGGCTGAGTGATAGCCACAGTTTCTTCACTTTCCTGTCTGGAAATGGATGGGAACAGTGTATTTATCTATTTTATTTCATAAGATGCCCATTTTTCAAATTGTGTAATTAAAAAAAAAAGCTAATCTGTTTTTTTTTGGGGGGGGGGGTATGTATTGCTACCTCTGATGTGTCGGGCTAACCCAGTGTATCCGGAGAGGATGCTGCTGCTTGACTCACTTCCAGGCTGAAGTACTTAAAAAATGCCAGGCACTACAACAATTTTAAATCTCTGTCTCCACTGCACATGGCTATTTAAAATAATTGAAGCTCTTCAAATTTTTATATGCGTTCAAATTTGGAAGTGACTGGTTGTGAGCATGTGCAGGACACAGTGATTTAAAGTTATTAGAGTCTCTTCAATTTAGTTAGAGTGTTTCAGCTTGCATGTGACAGGGGAATCTGAACTGGGGCATTTAGAAGTGATTTAACATTGTCACTACCCTCAGATGTTATGCAGGTGATCAGAATTTGTTTACTTCAAAAAAAAAAAAACCACGGTGAAAATGAAAAAAATTTTTTTTTGGTCCAAAAGGTATCATTAGCTACCAGAAAACACTTAAATTAACCACTTAAACTGCACCATAACCCAATTTTACTTTCACTGTCATAGTTCCCACTGATGACCTGATTATAGACACGGTTTAAAAGCCAAATATGAGCATTTGGCTTGGTGAAGAACTGTTGTTTTCTGGAGCAAGAACGGAGAAATAAGTGTTCAGGAACATGCCTGATGCTCTCTGTTGATGTCACGGAGTCTGTAGTAGTCTACCCTTGGAAAGGAACTATTGCACACAGCTTATTATTTAATTTGAATGTCCTAAAAATTACATACTTTCATTAAATATGATGTAACATAAAAAGTCATCTTGTAGTATCTTTACATGAAATATGTCTTAACTTTTAATGTCATCTCTGCTCTGGAGGAATCTGAACTAACGTAAAGGTAGATAGAAGCGCCACAGCAGGCATCCTCAAATGATTTATTCGATCACGTGGTGGTCATTCTCAGGACATTCTCAGAATAGGAACTCCGAAAATCTGCTGAGTTTCTTGATGCCAAGGCCCTAACATGGAAGGTAGATTTATGGTTTAAATGTTAACATTATATAATAATAATAATAATAAATCTAGTCATTAATAACTCAGCCAAAATTTTGAACATGTTTTATTTGTGCCTTTGTAAGCCACATGGATGTTGTTTTGTTTGATTTAGATGGAAGTGACAAGGTGGAATTCCAGTCTATCTTTCAGTCAACTCCTTTCCTCAGCAAGTATTTTAATTTTGATAAAAATTAGAATAAGTTGATCATGGATTTGATATTTATAAATTCCCTAACTTGGATTTGGAGTTTGAAATATTCTGGCCCATGAAAACCACCTGATCTTAGGAACTAGTTTTTCTGAATTATATTTTTAATAGAGCAGAAACTTAACAGGTTTAGAAATAGAAAATGCTAATTATAGAAAGCATGCTGTATTTGGGATTTCTGTAGCCCTAGGGATTTAGGGCCCTAGGCTATGAAAACTCCCACATTTGGTATAGAAGTCAACCTTTGCACTAAAATTTATTATTAGTTTGAAACTTTGAAAAAAAAGTTTTATGTTCATGTTTTTTCTTTCTCTTTTGTTGCTTTACTCTTTGTGTAGAATTTTGACAGGAGTAATAAAGCCAAAAGAGTTTGTTCAATTGTTTGTGCCTTTGCTAAGTTAAGGCTATATCTGTGCACCAGTGTTATGCTATTAAATAATTGAATCAACTCTATTTAGGTCACAGATAGTATGAGCACAGTCTATGCTAAACCCATGAGAATGCCTAGCAATCACCTTGTCCAAACAGCTAGGTCTGCTTGGAAGCCCTTGAGAGATAGAAAACTTATTTGGAAAGACCAAGAGACTGTTTGTATTTAAAAGTCTTGATTTTTCAGTAGTTCTAGTTAATGAAACCAATTTAAACATACATTAGATGTGTTTAAATTTAAAATACACCATTTAAATAAAAAATGCCATTGCCCCATATTTTAGTACTAACACTGGAGATATCTGCATCTGAAATGACTAGGACGTTAGTAACCATACCATATGTTATGGCTATGGACCTCACCTACCATACCATATGCTTCTCTTGGCCTAGGGAGATAAGTAAGGAGGATTCTCAGACTAACACTCACTCATTTTCAACTTTCAGTTTTAGAGAAAGATTAATTTATCAAGTCCCATTTTTGTCATATAGGAAGTAAGTCCCAGGGAGGAAAAGAATAAATAACAAATAATTAATATATCAACACTGGAAGGAATATATAAAATAAGTGGTTTATTCTGTAGATATAAGTCTTTCTTAAAAAAGAACTTTAAATGGAATGGTGGACAGATTTAACTTCATGAAAATGAAAAAAAAATAATTGTTTTCTGTATATAGAAATGACAAAATTGGGGTGAAGAGATAGATCGGTTGTTAAGTGCTTGATGTGCAAGTCTGAAGATGGGAGTTCAGATCTTAGAACTCACAAACAAAAATCTGTGAGTTAGTGCAGTGGCCCCCCTGTAATTCTAGCCGTGGAAGGAGGGGCTGAGCATCCCAGAGCAAGATGGCTAGTGAGACTGAGCCTGTCATCTTGGGAGCTCTGGCTTTGACTGGGAAACACACTCACAGCGAATGCAAAGTGGAAGAGTAAGGAAAAATGATTCCTAGACCACCATATGCTCAGTCACCGGTGGGTTTTCACACCCTATGCATGCAGACATGCATACACACATAAAATTCAAAAGGAAAAACTCTCAAAATTGTCATGGACTGAGGTCAAATGCAGGCTTGGCAACTTTAGGAGGATCCTGTCTTAAAATAAAAAAAATAAAAATAAGAACAGGGATAAACTTTAGTGATAAAATGATTACCAAGCATTCACAAGGTCCCGAATTAAATCTTCAGCAGTGCAAAAACAAAACAAAAGAACCTAGAATTGAAACAAATGAAAGAGAACTGGGGTAGAGACCCTCTACTAATCTGCCCTTGTCACCCTGTCCCAGTTCCCAACATGGGTGAAGAGCCCCTGCTCAACCATAGGCCCCACCAACCAGAAGACCTGAGAGGGAACAGATACCAAGGAACAAAACACTCATCCAACAAAGATAAACTCAGAAATTGGCACCGTGTCTTATAATCACCCCAAACCTAGGTACCTAGACATGAGCATAAGAACACAATCAACAACAGCCAAGGCAAAATGTCATACTACATACAACAAAGCCCTGAATATTCCAACACAGCTGAAATACAAGAAAAGGACCTTAACACCAACTTTATGAAGATGATAGAGGTACTTAAATAGGAAATGAATAAATCCCTTAAAGAAAGCTAAAGTAAAAAAAATTTTTGAAGGAAACAAATAATACTGTTCAACACCTCAAAATGGAAGTAGAAGCATTAAAGAAAACATAACTCAGGGAATTCTGGATATGAAAAGTCTAGGTAAATGCACAGGAACTAGAGAGGCAAGGTTCACCAACAGAATAAAGAGATGGAAGAGAGAGGTGTTGATGATACAACAGAAGATGTAGATATAAAGGTCAAAGAAAATGTTAAATCTGAAAAATTCTGGACACAAAACATCCAGGAAATCTGGGACACTGTGAAATGACTAAACCTCAGCATAATAGGAATAGAAGGAGACAAATCACAGTTCAAAGGCTCAGAAATTTTTTTTGTGTGTTTATATATGTATATATATTTAATTTTAATTTTTATTAATTACACTTTATTCACTTTGTATCCCCCATAAACCCCTCTCTCCTCCCCTCCCAATTCCACCTTCCCTCCCCCTTCGCCACACATGCCCCTCCCCAAGTCCACTGATAGGGGAGGTCTTCCTTTCCTTCTGATCCTAGTCTATCAGCTCTCATCAGAAGTGGTTGAATTGTCTTTCTCTGTGGCCTGGTAAGGATGCTCCCCCCTCAGGGGGAGGTAATCCAAGAGCAGGCCAATCAGTTCATGTCAGAGGCAGTCCCTGTTCCCATTATTATGGGACTCACTTGGAGAAGGAACTGCTATAGGCTACATCTATGCAGGGGTTCTAGGTTTTCTCCATGCATGGCACTTGGTTGGAGTATCAGTCTCAGGAAAGGCCCCGGTGCTCAGATTTTTTGGTTCTGTTGCTCTCCTTTTGGAGTGCCTGTCTTCTCCCTATCTTACTATTTCCCACATCTTTTGTAAGATTCCATGCACTCTGCCCAAGTGTTGGTCATAAGTCTCAGCATCTGCTTTGATATTGTGCAGGGTAGAGCCTTTCAGGGCCCTTCTGTGACAGGCTCCTAGCTTGTTTCCTGTTTTCTTCTTCTGATGTCAATCTGCTTTGCCTTTCTGGCTGGAGATTGAGCATTTTAACTAGAGTCCTCCCTCTTGATTAGTTTCTTTAGGTGTACAGATTTTTATCAGGTTTATCCTATTTTATATGTCTAGATGAGTGTATCTTTCTGCTTCTGGGATAGCTCACTCGGGATGATCCTTTCCAGTTCCCACCATTTACCTGAAAATTTCATGATATCCTTGTTTTTTATTGCTGAGTAATATTCCATTGTGTAGATGTACCACAATTTCTGTATCCATTCCTCAGTTGAGGGGCATCGGGTTGTTTCCAGCTTCTGGCTATTTTTTTTTAACAAAATAATAAAAGAAAAATTTCCTAACCTAATGAAGGACATGCCTGTAAAGGTACAAGATACTAATAGAATACTAAATAGGCCACAGAGGAAGACAATGCAGCCAGTACTGATGAGACCTGATAGGCTAGGTTCAGAGTGAAGGTGAAAAGGACCCCACCTACCGGTGGACTTGGGGAGGGGCATGGAAGGAGATGAGGAATGGGAGTGGATGAGACCATAGCTGGGATACAAAGTGAGTCAACTGTAATCAATAAAATAAATTAATTTAACAACTTAGAAATACAACAACAGAAGAGAATGAAACATATAAAATAAAGAAAGAATATTAAAAGCTGCAAGGGAAAATGTAAAGTAACATATAATGGCAGACTTATTAGAATTATACATGATTTCCTTTTTCTGTACATATTAATATTATTATTATTTATTCACTTTGTATGCCAGTTATAGCTCCCTCCTCCCTCATCCCTTCCTCTTCCTCCCCTATCCCACTCCCCTAGTCCACTGATAGGGGAAGTTCTCCTCCACTACTGTCTGATCCTAGCCTATCACATTCCATAAGGACTGTCTGGATCACCTTTTTCTGTGAGCTGGCTAGGTCACTCCACCAGGGAGAAGAGATCAAGGAGCAGGCAACTTAGTTCATGTCAGAGGCAGTCTCTTCTCCTCTTACCAGGAAACCCACATGAAGACTGAGCTGTCTATGGGCTACATCTGAGCAGGGGCCTAGGATCTCTCTATGCATGGTCCTTAATAAAAAGATAAGGACTAACAGAATGGATGGGTAAACAGGATACATCTTGTGCTGCAACCAAGAAACACACCTCAACATCAAAGATAGATATTGCATTAGAGTTGAGGATTGAAAGAAGATATTCCATGCAGACTTAAGAAACAAGCTTGTATGGCCATTCTAATATCTAACAAAATAGATTTCAAACCAAAAATAATCAAGGACACAGAAGGACACTTCATAGTTATCAAAGAAAAAAATTCATCAAGATGATGTCCCAAACACAAGGGCACCAACATTTGTAAAAGAAACATTAGTAAAGCTTAAATCAAATGTTGACCCTCTCACATAGATAGTGGGAGACTTCAATACTCTACCCTCTCCAACAGACAGGTCATGAAGCAAAACCAACCAACCAACCAACAAACAACAGCTATAGAGCTGTAGGGTATTACTACGGTAGGCATGCTACTACTGTATCCTTAGGATTATTGTACCAGGATGGTCACTTTTGTGGTTCATAGTTGTCATAGCTTGGTGGAACTGTTGGTTGCTTTTCAGCTTTGGAAGTTTGCATGGCGGCTTCTGGTATCATGAAACCTAGTCCTGATGGAGGAGGCATTCAGGTCAGTTCCAGCTCATAGGACTCTAGCCCTGTGTCTGAAGTGCATTATATATTTTGTCTTTAGAATTATACCCTCTACACAGATGTAGCCGATGGGCAGCTCTTGCTTTATTTGGGGTCCTAGTAAGGGGAGCAGAGGCTGTCTCTGACACAGACTCTATTGCCTGTATTTTGATCACTTCCTCTTGGTGGGGCTGATTTGCCAGACAACAGGGGAAGAGTATACACTGTCCTGATGTGACTTGATGAGCTGAGGTGGGTTGGTGTGCATATGTAGGTCCCCTTTTCTAAATAATGGGATGGGGGAGAGGAGAAAGAGGTGGATAGCAGGACTGAGAGGAGAGGAGGGAGGAGCTATGATTGGGATGTAAAGTGAATAAATAAATAATTATTAAAAAAGTAAAAGAAATAGGGATTTACCTTCAATCTGCATGGCAGCCAACAGCAATAACAATAGGCTATAATTTTTTTTTTTTGGCGGGGGGAGAGTTTCTTAGACAACACTAAGCAATAACTCAAGAGAAGGCTTTTCATGCCAGTTATTGGGTTTTTTGTTAGATGGTCTTGGGCTCTTGGAACAAGGGTCATAAGCCCTGATGGAAAATTTAATTAATAAATTATAAATACGTATTTATACACTTATGTGTATAATAGGTTTTTTCTTTTTTAGGTAGGTAGTTAATACTATGACTTTTAATGACTTTTCCAGACATCCTTACTGTTGATTTACCCTCATCTCTCCTTCTTTTGTGTTTTTCTCCCTCTCCCTCCCTAATTAGAGTTTCCCCTTTACTCCATTTTTCTACCAGATCACTTGTACCCTGCTATTCTTCTCCCTATTTCTCCTACACTTGTACCCAGGCAACGGTCACTTCTTACTTTTCTGTTTTCCGCAGTCACTCCAGTATGTATACGCACACCTGAAGATTTGGAGCTAGGACGCTCAGATGAGAGGAAACACATGGCACTGTCTTTCTGGTTGCGTATTATCTCACTCAATATGAACTTTTCTAGTTCTACTGACATCTCTGAAACGTTCGTGGTTTCAGTTTTTCTTTACAGATGAATAGTATTCCATAATGTATAAGGACTACCATTTATCAATTGAAGGAAATTTGTATTTCCCATTTCCTAGCTGTAATGAACATGGCTGAGTGAGTCTCTGTGGAGTAGGATGTTGAGACCTTTGGGCATATGCTAGGGAGTAGTACAGGGAGGTAGATTTATTTTTAGCTCTTTTTGATAATTTTCCACACCGATTTCCCTAGTAGCAATCCTACCAACAGTGAGTAAGGGTTCCTTTTCCCTCACATATTATCCAGCACTTGTTATTTTTTATTTTGTTGCTTTTTGCCATTCCAACTAGAGTATGGTGAAATCTAAAAGTTGTTTTTATTCATCATCTCTAGTTTTTGAGATATTTTATTTTTATTTTTTTCATTTTTTCATTAAAATTTTAAATATTAGTTACAGTTTATTAACTTTATATCCCAGCTGTATCCCGCTCTCTCATTCGCTCCCAACCCCACCCTCCCTCCCTCATCTCCTTCCTGCCCCTTTCCAAGTCCACTCATAGGGGAGGACCTCCTCCCTTTTCATATGACCCTGGTTTATCAGGTATGTTCAGGACTGGCTGCAAAGTGTTCCTCTGTGGCCTAGCAGGGTTGCTCCTCCCTGGGGGAGGGGGGAGGTCAAAGAGCCTGCTATTGAGTTTATGTCAGAGATAGTCCCTGTTCCCCTTAATAGGCTACCCATTTGGATACTGAGCTACCATGGGCTATGCCTGAGCAGAGGTTCTAGATTATATCTATACATGGTCCTTGGTAGGAGAAACAGTCTCTTAAAAGACCCCTATGCCCAGGTATATTTGGTCCTTGTGGAGCTCCTATTCTCTCCAGGTCTTACTAACTCTCCCTTCTTTCATATGATTCCCTGCACTCTGCCCAAGGTTTGGTAATGAGTCTTAATATCTGCTTTGATATACTGCTAGGTAGAGTCTTTCAGAGGCCCTCTGTGGTAGGCTCCTGTCCTGTTACTTGTTTTCTCCTACATCCAATGTCCATCCCATTTTTCTTACCCTGGGTCCTCTTTCTTATTTATCTTCTTTAGATGTATAGATTTCAGTATATTTATCCTATCTTATAGGTCTATATAAGTGAGTACATACCATGGGTGTCTTTCTGCTTTTGGGATACCTCACTCAGAATGATTGTTTCTAGGTCCCACCATTTGCCTGCAAATTTCATGATTTCCTTGTTTTTAATTGCTGAGCAGTATTCCATTGTGTAAAAGTACCACAAAGCTATTTTTTCCTTTGAGAATTCTATGTTCAGGTCCCAGGCCTTTATTATTATTATTTTTTAAATTTGATCATTTGTTTTCTTTGTCTCATTGAGTTGGTCTTCCTTCCTTCCTTCCTTCCTTCCTTCCTTCCTTCCTTCCTTCCTTCCTTCCTTCCTTCCTTCCTTCCTTCCTTCCTGTCATGCTTTTGTTCTTACTTTTTTGAGTTCTTGATGTATTCTGGATATTAATCACCTGTCTTATGAATAGTGATAGAATTGTCCTATGTATGATGTATAGTGTAGATGCATTATTTTTGTGACAGCAGTTGTTGAAAGAGGGAGCAGCTCTAGCTTTTGCATGTTTCTGCTGTTCTCACTCTGGGTTTTCTTACAAGGTTAAATGTATACTTGTTATAGCACTTATCTCCACTGGAGGCTTTTATTAAATTAAATGAAAGTATGTCTTCATGAAACTGAGTGAATATTTTAATACTTTAGTCAAATGTTCATATGTTGCCCAAAAGTACAATATAGCATATCCATACAACAAACCATTGTACAGTAAGAAAAATATGTTTGGGTCGAATCACGGCTTTCTAAAACAATACAAACGCTTCTCAGAGCGCTTGTATCAAAAGCGTGATGCGAGAGTGAACGTTCTAGGTTATTTCCTTTACATTTGGAAAAGGGATACCTATTATTTTGGTATTTATCAAACTCCATAATTATATGTATACCTAAAAACCCAAGGATATAAAACTCAATTAAAACATTTCAGAGATACCTGAAAATAAGCAAGCTTAAAGCACTGTCCTGTAGAATAATCACTTCTTGAGGAGTGTGAATTAAACTCCAGTTTTATAAGAGAAAAAATTATTCAAGTGAGTATTTTTCACTTTGGAGGAAGATCATTGATTGATTTGTAAACTATAAACAAAGCCTTAATACACATACACCCCCTAATCCCCCCACCCCACAGAAACTTTAAAGTCAAAGTAAGTGTCTGTACTTTGGGTTGTTGAAGAATCCTTAAGGGTCTACCCGTAAGATGGAGATAAGAACTTTACAACAAAAGTTATATCTTTATTTTGGCTCTCCTATTAGGCTATATTCTGTATGTGCAGACTCATGATTACACAGATATAAAAAAACATATTAGAAAAACTAACCCAGGTGTATCAAGATCTTCATAAGAAGTACATAAGCACCAGGCAAGAAAAGTTGGGATGCTAATATCAGAAATTAACATTTTTATTCACTTTCAGTATCCAGATATTCATTAAATTTCATCTCTTTGGTTTGTCCTATTTCTTCTCCGTGATTTTTTTTGAAAAGACATGACATATAAACCTAGTAAAATCTTGTCACCTAAAGAAACTTCTCAGTAGGAATAATTAGAAATGTAATATTTTATTTAAAATATACTTAGATAACAAATTTTCATCACACAGAAACATTTAGCAGTTCAGAAGAAAATACTTGGCATTTTGTCCAGTAGAGTATCATAAAAACTATTTTAAAACAACTAATGCCCATCCAAAAACATGGTGTCATATACTTAGTTGATATGTTTTATAGTTGAGGGGGAGCAGGAAAAGGAAGCTTTGAAATATTATTTCAGAGATGGACTAGATGAGGAAAAAATAACAACACAGAAAGTAAAATGTAGTTCAAAACATGAAGAAAAAATGTAATAGCCAGAACCTGGAAATTACCCAGAATGCCCCTCAACTGAGGAATAAATACAGAAATTGTGGTACATCTACACAATCGTATATTACTCAGCAACAAAAAAACAAGGACATCATGAAATTTTCAGGTAAATAGTGGGAACTGGAAAGGATCATCCTGAGTGAGCTATCCCAGAAGCAGAAAGACACACACCATATATACTCACTCATATGTACATATAATATAGGGTAAACCTACTAAAATCTGTACACCTAAAGAAACTAATCAAGAGGGAGGACTCTTGCTAAAATGCCCTTCCCTATCCAGAAGGGCAAAGAGGGTGGACATCAGAAGAAAGAGAAAACCGGGAACAAGTCAGGAGCCTGCCTCGGAAAGGCTCTGCCCTGCAGACTATCAAAGCAGATACTGAGACTTATGGCCAACACTTGGGCAGAGTGCAGGGAATCTTATGAAAGAAGTGGGAAACAGTAAGATCTGAAAAGGACAGGAACTCCACAAGGAGAGCAACAGAACCAAATAATCTTTCCTGAGACTGATACTCCAACCAAGGACCATGCATGGAGATAACCTAGGACCCCTGCACAGATGTATCCCATGGCAGTTCAGTGTCCAAGTGGGTTACATAGTAATGGGAACAGGGACTGCCTCTGACATGAACTGATTGGCCTGCTCTTGGATCACCTCCCTGTGAGGGGGAGCAGCCTTACTAGGCCACAGAGGAAGAAAATGCAGCCACTCCTGATGAGATCTGATAGACTAGGATCAGAAGGAAGGAAAGGAAGACCTCCCTTATCAGTGGTGTTGGGGAGGGACATGGATGTAGAAGGGGGAGGAAGGAAGGGATTGGGACAGGAGGAGGGAGGGAACTACAGGGGTGTATAGGTGAATAACATGTAATTAATAAAGAATTTAATTAAAAAAGAAAAACAAAAAGAAATAACAACAAAAAACAGAAGAGAAAATGACCTGTGTTTTTGCAAGTTTTTGTTGAAGGCAGTCCTCTAATGTGTCCCACAGGTTCTTTCCCTGGAGTTTGTCTAGAGTCAGCAAACAGAAAAAGCAAGGACACTTTTAGCCAACTTGGGAAATCACAAAACCCTAATTTCATTAGTTAATTGTTTTCTAACAATAAAAAGTATTACATATTTCTTTTTTTTTTTTTACATTTTTTTATTTGTTTCTCAGAACAACTTTGTTTGGCAGACATCTTTTCCAGATGAAGAAATAAAGGCTGTGAAGGGATTATGTCACACATATATGGTCATACAGTTAATAAACAACCAAATAAAGATTTGCTTGAATACTTAATCTATGACTCTCATAATACCATGCTTTGATTTTGTTTTATTTTTTGGTGACACTTTGGAGATGATTTGTGCTTTCTTGGTTTGGTGACTGCAACTCTCTCAGTCTTGATCAATTCATGTTGAAAGTTCTGTCCCAGCTTCACGGTTGATTTTCCTTCTTTGAGTGTCTCTGCTCAAATCAGTTCTTATACCTGTGCTTCTCTAATTCTAACACCACTATTCCTCCATTACTTTCATCAGCTTCAAATCTATAACCTTCTTCCTGCAATCACATTTGCAATCTCCAAGCTCAGTGTTAACGATGTGGTTTATGTCTTACTCATTATTGAAGCCCACTTCTCTCTCGCTTTGACATGTTTTTCTTCATGTTTTGAACTACATTTTACTTTCTGTGTTGTTATTTTTTCCTCATCTAGTCCATCTCTGAAGTAATATTTCAAAGCTTCCTTTTCCTGCTCCCCCTCAACTATAAAACATGTCAACTAAGTACATGACACCTTGTTTTTGATGGGCATTAGTTGTTTTAAAATAGTTTTTTTATGGTACTCCACTGGACAAAATGCCAAACATTTTCTTCTGAACTGCTAAATGTTTCTGTGTGATGAAAATTTGTTATCTAAGTATATTTTAAATAAAATATTACATTTCTAATTATTCCTGCTGAGAAGTCATTTTATCTCCCTTTTTTAAACAAAGACACTTTTTAGGGGGATAACCCTTTCATGTTACACTTAAGACACAATGCCCAGTGTAACTTGTACACACTGCAGATCATAGCTACTAGAGAAGATTTTGGTTTGTCTATCACTGTTTTTTAAATTCTTCAACTATTTCCCAATAGCTGCATAAAACAAGCAATTAAAATCATTTAATGCTATGAAAGAATTTTACTGTAGTTTGTTTATATTTCTAGAAATCTGCCTCACATCTATTTTTAAGTAAATTATTTCATGAAAAAAGTCTATTCTCTTGTTATTCAGGATTTCTTGCAGAAAGGATGCTGCAAACATGGCCAATGCTTCATTCTAGGGATCATTTTTGAAGGAGGGTGATGCAGACATCAAATCTGAGAAACGTACGTATTAGTTTATGTAGGAACATATGCATACCCACTAGATTACAGTAATACAAGACCATTAATGGAAAGGAAAGGTTTGTAGCATGGCTGCACTTAAAGTTCATTAAGAATCTCCACTGAGTTACCAGGGCCTGTTTTCCCACAAAATTCCAAATTCATCCTTTCTCAAATGCTTTTTTTCCTTAATCATTTTAAAACGTAGAAAAATTCATCCATATTTATTAGCCTCCAATGTATTCATTGAGCCAACTATTATTTATAAAGATTGAAGTGTTATTGATACCTTTCAGAAAGAGGACCAAATTTATGCTTCACAATGTTAACTGTCACTATTAAATAGGAATTAACTTTTGTTCAGGGCAATTTTCCCTGTATCTAATATTAATGTTCCTTTCAAACTAGGACTTCTGAATTAGATTTGAATTTCTTCACTTCCCTCTGCAACTTTTGTCTCAAGATATGGGAAATACCCAACTTGGGAATGTTTTAAGATAAGGAATGGCCTAATGATCTTTTCCTGACTATTTTACTCTTCCCTACAGGCTTCTATGATGAAATTCCTACATCAACCACATACATTCATAGGGTCTGAAAACTCCTATGCCCAGATTGGCAAATGCATGATAGAAAACACATGAAAAACATGAGTGGATGTAAATAAACCTCTTAATGTTGGTCATCTAGAATTGGAGTTCTAAAACATGTAGTTTCAATTCCCATCCATATCTGCTTTGTAGTTACTATATAAAATGGAAAATGGAAGAGGTTTTCAGTGTTATATACTTTTTTCAAAATTCAAATACTGTTTATTCAATTGTATTAAAACAATGGTTCTTAGTTAAACTACCAGAGGTGAATGAAACCATCTTCCACATAATTCTGAAATGTTGATGATCCCACCCTGGGTCCTCCTTCTTGCTTATCTTCCCTAGGTGTATAGATTTCAGCATGTCCATCCTATCCTATAGGTCTATATAAGTGAGTATATACCAAGTGTTTTTTTCTGCTTTTGGGATACATCACTCAGGATGATCATTTCCAGGTCCCACCATTTGCCTGGGAATTTCATGATTTCCTCATTTTTAATTGCTGAGTAGTATTCCATTGTGTAAAAGTACCATAATTTCTGTATCCATTCCTCGACTGAGGGACATCTGGGTTGTTTCCAGGTTCTGGATATTACAAATAAAGCAGCCATGAACATGGTTGAGCAAATGTCCTTGTTGTGTACTTGGGCATCTTTTGGATATATGCCTAAGAGTGGTATAGCTGGGTGTTGAGGAATCACTATTCCTAATTGTCTAAGAAAGTGCCAAATTGATTTCCAGAGTGGTTGTACAAGTT
>CM053752.1:94651581-94674282 GCA_028658305.1 Pachyuromys duprasi | reverse complement strand
CTCCCTGATAGCTAAGGACATTGAGCATTTCTTTAAGTGTTTTTCTGCCATTCTACAATCCTCTATGGAGAGGTTTTTTTTTTTTTTTTTTTTTTAGCTCCATACCCCATTTTTTAATTGGATTACTTGATTTGTTAGATGGACAAACGGGATGGACATTGAATGTAGGAGAAAACAAGCAACAGGACAGGAGCCTACCACAGAGGGCCTCTAAAAGACTCTAACTAACAGTGTATCAAAGCAGATAATAAGACTCACAACCAAGCCTTTGGCAGAGTGCAGGGAATCATATGAAAAAAGGGGGAGTTAGTAAGACTTGGCAAGGTCAAGAGCTCCACCAAGACCAAATAGATCAGGGCACAGGGGTCTTCTATGAGACTGTTTCTCCAATATAAAGTAGAACCCCTGCTCGGATGTGACCCATGGTAGCTCAGTATCCAACTGGAGACCCTATTAAGGGGAACAGGGACTATTTCTGTCATGAACTCAATGTCTGGCTTGTCGACCATCCCCTCTCCTTCCCCTCCCCCCCCGTGGGAGGAGCAGCCTAGCTAGATCCCAGAAGAGGACATTGCAGTCAGCCCTGAAGAGACATGATAAGCTAGGGTCAGAGGGAAGGGGGAGAAGTCCTCCCCTACCAGTGGACTTGGAGGGGGGCAGGGAGAAGATGAGGGAGGGATGGAGAGAGTGGGAGGGAATGAGGGAGGGGGCTATGGCCGGGATACAAAGTATATAACCTGTGATCAATATAAAAATAAAGAAATTAGTTTTAAAAATTCTGAAATGTTTTCTCTTCACATGTGTGTCAATGGAGTGCAATGGAAGTCCTTTAGTATTTCTGTGTTGTGGAGTATAATGAGAGCTAGGTACTCAACTGTCATTCTCAGCAGCTTGAACAGGGGTCTCTGTATTCACTGTCACTCGTTGCAGAGAGGCTTTTCTGATTAAAGCTTGTTGCTTGGCTCCATGACAGTATTCCTAAATAACAGTCTTAAGATTGTCCCTAGGGCCTAAGATCTTCTTAGTCCTGGATTTTAAAAGTTTGTTGCGTGTGTTCATTGTACATTCTATTGTGAGTGACATTTTCACATATGTATATATTATGTGTTAAGCATGTTCTCTCCTATACCATACAATGTACATTGTCCTTCTCCTCCTCCCAGTGGTCCCTGTTGGTTCCATAGACGGGTTTTCTTCTGCCTTTCTGCCATATAGATATATGCATATATATTCATAATTTTGGTTATTTATAAAAACTAACCATGTATGAGATATAACATGATATTTGCCCTTCTGAGATAGTCTTGACTCATTCAATATTATTATCTTGAGTTAAATTAATTTTTCTGCAAACAACCAAACATGGCTAAAAATTTTCATTGTCTATGAACAGCACGTTTTCTTTGCCTATTCTTCTTTTGTTGAACACCTAGATTGACTCCGTCTTAACTGTGAGCAGCACTCAAATAAACAGTGTTGTACAAGTATCTCTGTGAGTCTTCTTTGGGTGAATATCCAGAAGCTGGGTCATGTAGCCATTGATCTAGTCTTAATTTTTGGAGAACCCCCACAATGATTTCACATAGTGGCTGAACCACTTCACCTTCCTGCATTTAGTGGATTCCCTTTAGCCCACATCTTCACCAGCATTTTTTGTTAATTTTCTGAATGATTGCCATTCTGACTGGAATGAGAATTTCAGTGAATCATTTTTAAAAAGTAATATTTTTATTAATTCTTTGAGAATTTTATACAATGTATTTTGACGATATTCTCTCCCTGACTCCTCTCATTTCTGTGCTCCTCACCCACATTTGTCCAACCGACTCACTTCTGAGGTTTCTTGGTTTTTTCCTCCCATCAAGTCCAGTTTGTGGTTTCCCAACTACTTCTGAGAGTGGGGACTTCTGTGCAGTGTGTTTGATATAACAAGAGACAAGGCCTTGGAGAAAGTTCATTCCCCTTCTCTTTGCAGGTATCAATGACTAACCACTTCTCAGCTTCTTCATGGCGGAGGGGATCCTGCCATCAAGGATTTCACCTCATTCTCTGAGGCTAGTGATGTTGGACATTTTTCATGTATTTATTTGTCATTTGTATTTCATTTTTTTGATATTTCTTTATTTCTTTCGTCTATTCATTGAGTTGTTTGCTTTCTTGATCATTTTTTTTTTGTATTTTCTACATTTTAGGACACTGGTTTGCCATGGAAATGCCGGGCAACCTGATGTTATGTGAAACTAGAACACATCTAATGACACATATTTTGTTGTGTCTTGGAATGCACATTTTCAAAATAACTTCTAAATATTCATATACAAACAAATACATAGTTTTGATAGGAAATTATAATCTTCTAGGTAAGTATAAATGCCCATTTTTTAATCTTAACAGCAGTTCCTAATTGTTTAAAATAATACAATTATAGTCAGATTTATAAAGTGTTTCAAAGCCCTTGATGCGTATTTGAATAATCTGCATTTAAAAAGCCCACAAATAAGCGTTTGCACGTCTTTAGAACCTTCGCCATCTATCATGCCATATCCTTTACACTTCCATGAGGAATTTCTTCTATTAAAAAAAACTGTTATAAAAGGAAATTAACAACTTTTAAATAATACTCTTGGAGAAAATCTCCAAAGTCAGGAAACTCAAAGTGAAGGCTAACACTTAATTCCTCACTTTTTCTGCTTATTCCTATGTGTGGGAGGGATCTCAGATCAGTATGGTACGAGCCATATGTGCTGCAATAGCAAGATACAATGGAACAACTTACACATGGAGTGTCAGCTTCCCATCCCCCACCCCCCAAATTCGACCTTCCTGGTTTCCTGCATGCACAGAAGAGAGCATGTGTGACGTGCATATACCTATTGTATTGTATGGTGTAGCATATTCTCAGCTGATCTGGTCATAGTAGCAGATGACTTAATATCTCTGTCTAGAAAATAAACTTTATTCATCTGGGGAATTGATTGCATTACCTGGTTAAACATGTTCAGCTGAATTATTAATTTTCTGTCTTGTTAAGCACTGGATTCATGGCTGGAAGTGAAAATACATGCAATGTAAAAATATGCTGGAAAACAGTTGTAGAACCATCATTAGGTCTCGGTGTTGCATGACTTCTTGTGAGACTGAGTGACACGTTTCCTAGAGCAGGATCAGCTGCCATTTTCACAGGTTTATCCAAATAGTCTATATTATTCATTATATATTCTGAAGATTTAGGTGACAGAAGGTTCATATAAGATAATTTATATAACACAAATGCTTCGTGGAACAGGGAAAACTCAGCCTAATGTCTTACAGCATAATATTATAATGGGCTTCTGGTCAGAATTGATGAAATATTTTCTGAGACTTAATTTTAACAACAACTTAAGTTTATTTAAATAAACTTATTTAAAGCCACAGGGAGATGTGGCTAAAACTTGTTAGTATTTATCTTTGCCTTACTGAATTGAATTTAAGCCATAGAAAAAGATAAGATGTCTGCTAATGTGAATGCCCAAGAAAGGAATAATTACTGTTGATGGTAAATTTTGAATATCATGATGTTTTAAGTTATGTTTTTATAGCTCACTTCTGGTTAACTAATATTTGAAAATTGATTAGATATATGTAAAAAAGTCTTGTACTTTTATTCTTTTTAGGTGATCTATAATTAAAGCTTGTGTGCTATTACTGTCTTTTTAAATTTATTACAATTTATTCACTTTGTAGCCCAGCTGTAGACCCCTCCCTCGTCCTCTCCCAATCCTTCCCTCCTTCCCTCATCTCCTCCTATGCCCCTCCCTCAGTCCACTGCTAGGGGAGGTCCTCCTCCCCTTCCCTCTGACCCTAGCCTATCAGCTCTCATCAGGACTGTCTGCGTTGTCCTCCTCTGCGGCCTGGTAAGGCTGCTCCCCCTCCTCCGTGCTATAACTGTCTATAAGAGAGAAATAATGTTTGTCTTGATGTTAAAAAAATAAAACAATTGTTTAATTTGAGCAAGAACTTAGGATTTTACAGATAATATTATGCCAAGAAATTCAAGCAGCTTTCTTCTTTTCTTTCCTTTCTCATTCCCCTTTCGTTTTTTAAATTTTCCCCATTCTCCTTTTTCTTTTCTTCTTTCTTCCTCCCTTCCTCCCTTTTGACATAGGGTAACCCAGGTTGGCCTCGATTTCAATGTGTAGCCTAGGATGGCCTCAGACTGATGCCTCTCCAGTCTCGGATTTCTAAGTACTGATGTGACAGGTGTAGGCCACCATGTTTGGCTTGGGCACATGACATTTCGAATTCATCCTTTTGTAGTAACCAAGAATGAAATTTCACTTAACTGATGATAAACAGCAATGCACTTAAAGTATTGGAAATGTTTGTTAGTGAGCTCATTATGAAAGGTCAGCAATGTCCCTCAAGGGCACTAAAAGTACAAAGTTTGGCATTATTGGTTAACAGAAGAATAAGAATTACTCTTCTACCTCACAGATAAAAAATAATAAAAACATTCTTGGGAGGGTCTTCAAATTTTAATGACAGCAATCGCACAAATCACCTTCATTGTTGTGGGTTTCACTGTCCTCTTAAAAAAGGGACAGGAATATTGCTCTTATGTTATGTTATGATGGACACGTTACAGGCCCTTTGTCTCACATCTTTTTCAAAGCTCACTGTCAGTTAGTAGTCTGTCATCATCACTATTGTCAATGCCCTTGTCCTCATTTAACATGATTATTCTCATTGCTGTCTTAGGTCTTCTAACTTAGGTAGCTGTCCTTTGCTTGATCAATGCTCTTAGACAGTATATGTCTTCATCTGTAAGAGCTCTAAAGTATGCCATTTATTCTCTCATCCATTATCCCATTCTCAATTTAGCAACTACAACATGCTGAAGCAAAGATTCACATGGCAACTGACATAGGCCCCCAATGACATCAGGGAATCTATCACTTATATACATAAATCTGATGAGGGCACTGACAATTTTCATGTTGTAAACTGTGTCACAAATCAGAGCACATGCTTTTATTTTATCTTACTTTTTATTTTTATGATATCATACTATGGGGACTCTCAGTGGAAGAGACAGAAGACACAGTTGTGGGAAGATGTGACGGATGCAAGAGGGAGAACATTGAACAGAGGAACCATTGTGTGAGGCAGGTAGAAAGATACAGGAGAGGAGATAAATGAGGAGATGAACCGGAAGCACGTCCATGAGAGTGAGTATACAGAAAATATATTAACAATATGTGCAAAGGAGTAACTGTTGAAGGAACTCCTAACTGTAGCTGTCAGATTTGTAGATTCCACAGCTGGATCAATGTTTTGCTATGCTATCAGGAAATACTGGAGGAAAACCAAATTTAGAATAGAAAACCATCATCAGATCTATTCTAAGTGTACCAAATACACAATTCTCTAGAACATCCAACTAAAGATGTTACCATAGTTGAAAACCTGATATTCGAAGTCTGGACTCAAAAATTCATGATCTTGTTTTAAAAAAATTGTAAATGTCTTCATCCATTATCTGTTCCTGTAACAAAATACCCAATGCTGATTAATTTATAAAGATTAGAAGCATTTAATTCGTACTTCTGTATCCTGAAATGTGCAAAAGTATTTACTGGCATCTATTCAGTCTTCTTGCTACATTGTAATGTTCCTGAGAACATCACAGAGAACTTGCTAGAGAGATATTGCTTTTATATAAAGATACTCTGATGGCACCCACAGCTGAATTACTTTCCAGGTACACATTTCAAATACTATTAATGTAAAACTTTGTGGATTAAGTTTCCTGCTCAGGAAATTCGAGGCATATTCAGATCAGAGGGATCTTTGCAGAGAGTTCCAGATGGGTCTTATGGCCAAGAGTAGATGGATAATACAAAACAAACTCAATGGAAGGTTTTTGGAATTCTAAGGAAAGTAGAAATAAGCTTAACATGTAGAGCACTAGTTGTCAAACAGGAATCTGAGACTCTGAAGAGCTGTGACAACAGGGAAGACTGAGACCCATGCCAGGGTCTCTGTGTCATGGTAGGTTTACCGAAGGTGCTTTCAGCTACTGTGTTTGTGTGGGTTTGTAGAAAATAGAACGGAAGACAAAGTGACTTGGGTTGTTGAATGAGACAAAGGGGAAGGAAGAGAACATTTTGTCCAACTCTAGAGAACAAGAGAATTTATTTATATAAGATTTTTTTTCTTTAAAACCTTAAGACTTTTGTTACTCTTTGTTGGTGTTGTTTTGCATGTGTGTTTTGAGAAAGATTCTCTTTGCAAAGAGCACCACCATGGTTGGACAGGCTGTTGTTCTGATAGCTCGGATGGTAGGAATGTATCTAGGATTGGCCCTGCACTGATGGTGTGCACACAGAATTGTATCCGCACTAATGTGCAGCTCAGCTCATGATTTGACCACAGCTATTGTTTGTTGCAAATCATTTATACGAATGTGTCCTGTATGTCCGGGAATTCACAGTTTTATCACAGAAGTCAAGGCATGAACAAAGACTTGAAGTTGGCCAAATGAACAATTTTCATTGAATCCTGCAGAGTTGTTATTTTTTGGTATATTTTCAATAAAATAAATAAAAATCATGATAAAATAAATAAAAAACCTTGGAAATAAAAAAACCAATATAAGTAGTATTTATAAAAATAGTTTAACTGGATTGTTATTTCTTAAAAACCTCTAAATATTCCTGTCAAATTTTGGGGTTTTACAAAATTGAGGTTTTTGCATTTTCATGATCAGAAAGTATTTTACCCATAAACTGAGTTATTATTCTTCAAGAGAAACTTTACTTAAAAATCAATTGATAAAATGAATAGCTATATTCTGTAAAGAATTTGGGTTCTTGCTTGGTAGACAGTTTCTAGTTTCAGGTTTTGTCAGGGCTACCAAATTGATAAAGTGTTTGAGTAACAATTTACTGTTGCTTGAACTTTGTGCTGCTCACAGCAAACAGAACAGCAGAGATTGAACCTCTCGTAAAAGGAGAACCCAGGTTTGGATGGATTTGCCAGCTTCCTCTGCTTCCTGCCAGCATCGAGATATGATGTTGCAATCTCTAACGCTGTTAAATCAGCAGGGATATCTGTAGCTAATGGTTATGCCTTTCCATTTTGCCGTTTGACTAAATAAATGGGATGCACTGTCAGTGCTAATGGCTTTGGGAAAGGAAGGCAAGCTCCTGGTCCCATCCTGAAGTTATGTTATGTTAGCTCTCACCATATGAAACAAATATCTTGGTTCCTGCTTCAAACCATGTTAGAGCATGCTTGCAAAATTCCAGGGAGAGACCAAAATGTCCCACATATTGTGGCAAATATCCCATAATGTCCTGCAAATTGCAACAGAGTTGGTGGGGAGAGTAGGAGGAAATGATCTTCCTGCTCGGGGATTGCTCATGAGGGAAGGCTAATCCACAGGTTCCCACAAGAATGGAGAAATACATCTGGTACATCTTGAAGCACATTATGGAATAGCTGTTTTGTATCTCAGTTTTACACATTGGAGAAGTATTTGGGACGAATGAATTTCTAATGGATGACTCTAAACTATGAGTTTATATATCACACCTTTTTGTTATTAAGAAAGTTGCTTCCCCAAAGCCTGCATAACACATACATATGGTCATTTCCCAAACTGTAGGTTCTTAAAGCAATTTGAGTTAGCATCCCAACCAAAAGCATGAGCTTTTTACAAAGGGCGTTCCCCAACAATTTAATTAAAACATGTGGAGAAGCCATTTGCTTATACTTTCCCAAGCAATAGGGAAACAAACACGTTAGTGAATTTTCTGCAGTCTGCTTTTACTATTTTTTCTACTTACTTCTGTCATCTCAGGTGGAAAGCAGCATCCTAGCATTCATGTTCTTACTAGGCTTCTGTTAGAAGTCTGCCATTCTCAAAGTGGGATGAATTCAGGGAGTATCTGTTATCCTTCTTGTTCTGTTTCCTTGTGATCAAGGGCAACTGCTCTCAACAGAACACTTTCACCCTCCCAAGCTGAGCTTGACATAATTACCGCACTGGAGCGAAGATTCAGAATCTGACTGCCAATGTCAACTGAAATGGAAAACAAAGCCTGCTAAGTATCCTCAAGGCTCGGCATCAATTCCACCCATGAGCAATTAAAATATCAGTTTATGATGCATTTGTCTTTTACTGGTATATCTGGAAATCCTATGGAAGATTTTCTTCAAATATAGATGTTTGAAGGAGAATAAACTCCAAGGACAGTTACATAAATTAAAACTTTAGAGTTTAATTTCACAAATACCACCTTGAGTATCTATTCCAATGTGGAATTGTCTGAATTAAACTAATCAGTTTTTCAATATTAATATCTCATTATACATTTATATTTGCAACAGTTTTTTTTTATGTGGAGACATGGCTCAAGTCTAACCCTTAAAGGTGGGAAATGCTACAATATTTTTTTTTTTGTGCTTCTTGTAGAGTTTTACTTAAATTGCCAGTTTTTCATTCCATCATCCCTGTAAAGTAGATTTTGTTACCTTCCTTTTTTTGTTCATGCTTATGTAAGTGCACATTTGTTTGCACATGTGTAGAAGCTAGAGATCAATCTTGGGGCATCATTCCTTAAGAACTATGGTCTCATTGGCTAGCAGCAAGGCTGATGGAAGAGTCTTTAGAACTGGAAGTAGATGTGTACTGTTTGAGGTGTTTCTTACATGTGGAAAATATCTATTTCTTATAGGCAGAAATTTGGCCTGAGTTACAAAGGTGAGTGCAGCTTGTTGAAGCAATCCAACTCATAGTCCCTTAACTGTCGGTGAGAATACTTAACAGAGTAAGTAAACTACAGTGCTAACAAAACATATTAATGTTCTACCTCTTGTGTGTGCTTCTCTCTGAGGTAGGAGGACTGTTACCTTGGAAGGTGTGATGTACACTTAAATGTTGTAACTCATGTTGGATGCTGTCCATCCCATTGCTGAAATGCATGTTTGCAGGACTGAAGGAGTGGGGTGAATATGAAGGTGGCTTCTCTCTCTAGTGTACCTTCTGAATTCATTTCACAAAGTTCTATTCATGATACATGAACTTGAGACCTATAGCTTTGAATGTTTTATTTTAATGAAAGAAATGCTTTCCCTGAGAACTACAGTTATGTTCCTCAACCTCTTCCCCCCATATTGTGGCTACTATACTATTGGGGAAGATTGATCCTGTGAAGATTGTACCAGTGTTTTAAAAAGGGGGAGGAGCCTCATGTCTCCCAGTCAGACCACTCACTTAGATATTCCATGATCTCCTGTATCCAATGATAATGGTTGGGGGGAATTAAAAATATCCAGTAAAGTCAATAGTCTTAAGAATATACATCTTGTGGGGATAAAGGCTAAGGATCTTCACCAGGAAAATTCTGTAGCAGCTCAGGAGCTGACAGGAAAGAAAGAACAATCCTGGCATGCTAGAACCTCAGGTACCAACTTTGTTATAAGGCTATAGCAGGCACTCTATCTTGCTAACTATTTCTTTGTTCCACTTTCCTTCACTCTTTTGATATATTGTATATGTTTCAGGTTTTTGCTGTGCTTAATGCTGAATTAACATGATTCTGAGCTCAGGTAGCAACAGATGGGGATCTGTGTTCCCCATGTTAGTGACATGTGTTTCTTATCTGGACAAAGGACAAGCACAGATGATGAAGGGCAAACAATAAGACTTCACAGGCTCTTTTGTTTCTCCTACCGCATTTATCTGTTACCCTGCTTCACAGTTTTGGTGCCCTGGGAGGCAAAATTCAATGGGTTGCATTAATCAGATTCTCTTGCCCTTTGCCTTCTGTTTGAGTTCAGTCAATATATGGCCAAGGGGAAAGGGGTCAAGGACATCTTTATATCTGTGGTTGCCTTCTTCTTTGGCTTGTGATTGGCAATGGACATATTCATTTATGTTAAGTCATGTAGAGAGAAAATCTCTCAAATTCATGGCTATTTTCAATTACAGTAATTATGTCCTTTTCGTCATTCAGTTTCAAGTCTTTGTACTGTCACTATTTCAGGAGTATTTCCATGTTTTTTTATGAGTTTCTATTGAATATATATATATAATATATGTATATATATATATATATATTTACAAATAATCTCCAGTAAGCTCTTTGTGGTTACTCCTTGTAATTTAACTGACCTCAGAAATTGAATCAGTGCTACTTAATCTTTTCAGCGGTTATCTGATAAAGGGGATATAACACAAAACTCTTTCAAATGGCTATGGTACCCTGAATAGTGGTCACCTAATATAGTCCAAACCTCAATTACAGTAAACTGTAGGATACATCACATTACATGACAAACAAGGGTGATTAAGGATATTGATAAAGGGAGAGTGTCTTGGAACATCTAGGTAGATCAATGTATTATAATACGCTCTTAAAGACTGAGTTTTAACATTCAGTTAGAATTAAGGGTGAGAGTCTGAGAATTATCAGAGAGACAGTTCTCTGCAAGGTATGCTATCTGTCTGCATTTTGAAAAAAGTAAGAGAATATTGAGCCAAGTCATGGAGAACAGTGTGACTAACCAGGGTTAAAAAATCCTCTTTGTTGCTTTCATGCCAACCTGTTCTCTGAAAAGATTTGTCTGTCATGAATCTAAAACTAATTCCCAGAAGATACTCTATAGTCAGATGTCGGGCCATCCTTGACCATGACCCTCATTTTACTTCTAACTCATTTTTTAAATTGACAATACTTTTCTTTCCATGTAGAATACTGTGCTTCAGGCTTTCTTCTCCCGCTACCCAGTTCCTCTTCCCCTCCCTTCCAATCTTGATACACAGCCTTTCCATCTCTCATTAGAAAACAAACAAGTATCTAAGGAATAATAATAAAATAAGATAAGATAAAACCAAAACAAACAAATTGGAACAGAAAAAAATAAACGAAAAGAAAAATTGCCAAAGAAAAAGCACAAGAAACACATCCATGTGCAAAGACACACGTTCACACACATTGGAATCCCATAAGAACACAAAACCTGAAGCCATAATATATATTTGGAAAAGGCATGTAAGGTTAAAAGAAAAAAAAAAGCTCCAACTCAACATTATGAGGCAAGAAACCTCCAAAGATGGAAAGATGTTGGACAATCCATTTTGTGTTGGCTATCTGTTGCTGGGAATCAGGCCTATACTTAAGAATGATAGGTTTCCCTAGTGATTCTCCTTTGGAGAAAACTAATTTTTCATTTGCAAGTGGTTCCTATTTGAAGATAGTTTCTGAGCTAGGGATGAGGACTTGAGTCCATTTCTCCTTTAAGTGCTAGGAGCCCATCTGTTGCAGAGTCCTGCGGGCCTGGTGCACCCTGCCATGGTCTCTGAGTTTATATGTGTATGTTTATCATGCTGTGTTTAGAAGGTCTTGTTTCCCTGATGTCCTCCATCCCCTCTGGCTCTTAGATTGTGTGGGACTCCTCTTCTACAGAGTTGCCTGAGCTCCGATGGGGAGGGATTCATTGGAGACATCCTATTCATGGTCGAATGTTTCAAAGTTTCTCATTCTCTGGTGTTTTCTGCATCTTTGGGTTTGTTCCCATCTGTTGTAGGACAAAGAAACTCTGATGATGACTGAGCAAGGTAATGATCTATGAGTCTAGAAGAATGTCACTAGGAGTCATTTTATAGTTATAATCCTGTAGCAGAACATTAGTGTTCGGTTTTTTCCTTAGGTGCCTGTCCTACCTACCCTCAGGTTCTTGGCTACCCAGGCAATGCTGGGTATAGGTTCCATCTCATGGAGTGGACCTTAAATCAAATCAGATATCAGTTACTTCCGTAAGCTTTGTGCCACAATTGCACTAGTGCATTTTGCAGACAGGTTACCGTTGTAAATCCTAGGCCTTGTAGCTGTCTTGCTGTTCACCTTCCTCATTTGGCAGTATTCAGAGTACCTTCCAGCACCTTGAATGCAGTCCTGAGAGGTACCCTAGATGGGCACTGGATCGACGTCTCCATGCTCAGGAGTCTGTATAGGGGTTGTCAGTCTTTACTGTCTAGAGAGAGCAACCAATAGCCTCGGCAGTAGTCTGAGTTGTTTGGGGGTTCCTAATGGAAACCCTTTGACCAAAAAATCCAATTAGATTTATCCTAATTCCAATATTAGAAGCTTCATTTGGTGACAAAAGATGTCCAATGTCCAGTGGGGTTCTGTCTCACCTGTTGTTTGACAATTTCATTCAGATCATTTTCCTACATGTATATATTTTAGGAAGCTACTACCATATTGGGTTTCCATATGACCCCTCATATGGTCCTTAATTTTAGCTGTCCCTCCTCACCCTTTCTCACCCCCCTAATCTATTCCCCCTCCCATTTGATATTCCCCCTTCAGCTCCCACATCATCCACCCTTCCTAGGAAGATTCATCCCTTCCTTCTAGTCCCTTGCTCTGTACCTAATGTCCGTGGTTGTATGGGTTGTAGCTTGCTTATCAATGATTTAACAGTTAACATCCCTATATAATCCTATAAATATCATACTTGTCCTTTTGGGTCTGGGATACCTCACTAAGGTTGACTTTTCTGACTTTTTTTAAAAACTTTTTATTGATTCTTTGTGAGTTTCACATCATGCACCCCAATCCCACCTCATTTCCTCATCCCTGTGTATCAATCCTTACAACCTCCCCTACAAAAAGAAAATAAAAAAAAACAAAAATAGAAAATAAAACAAACAAGAAAACACGTTGTCATGGAAGCTGTGATATGTCATGGTGCCCCAGCTCATACTCTTTCGTCCAAACAACTTTACTCGCAAATGTCCATTACAATGGGTCATTGATCTGGTTTCAGGCCTTTAGCTTCTGCTACACCATCAATACCCGATCACTGTTGGGACTCCTCTCAGATATCCTGTTGTTGCCCTGTATCATGGAGATCCTGCATCTTTGGATCTATAGGACCAACCCTTCTACATGCTTCAGCAGTTCATGGATGTAGTAGATGTTGGGGTGGGCCAACACAAAGCCCTGGATCTTGGCCTGGGTGGTCAGCCCACTAGCTCTCCTATACCCATATCCCCCAGGGTGAGCTCTCCAGCGCTGCCCTAGCTAGCTCACCCAATGTTGAAGAAGGTAAGGGGCAGGGGCAGTTCTCCTCTCCTGCTCTTGGTGCAGGCTTGTACACATCTGCTCTCCTGAATGCTGTAGTCTTTAAGGGGCAGGAGCAGCTCTCCAGCTCTCATGAATCAAGGGCCAGCATTCCTGACAGTCACACATGGTGGAGGCAGGGAGAGGGGCGGTATCCCAATGGTGGGCCAGCTCTTCCGCTCTCACATTCTTTAGAGGCTCACCTGTGCTCCTGCACCCAAGACCAGCTCTACTGTGCTGCTCAGTAAGGTCCAGAGCCAGCTCTCCTGAGTACTGTAGCTGGTAAGGGTCAGGGAGGTTGACTTTTTTCTAGTTCCATCTCTTTACCTGAAATTTTCATTGTTTTAAATAACGACTGAGTAATACTCTGTTGTGTGAATGTACATTTTCTTTATCCACTCTCCTTTTGAAGGACATCTAGGCTGTTTCCAGCTTGGAGCTATTAGGAATAGAGCAGCAATGAACATGGTTGAGCAAGTGTTTCTGGCAGGATGAAACATCCTTTGGGTATATGCCCAAGAACGGATTAGCTGGCTCTTGAGGAACATTTATTCACAGCTTCCTGAGGAACTGCCAACTGATTTCCATAGTGGCTGTACAAGTTTGCACTCCCACCAGCAATGGAAGAGTGTCCGCTTACTCCACATCCTCACCAATATGAGCTGTCACTTTTTTTTTTTTATTTGACCTTGGCCATTCTGGAAGGTGTAAGATGGAGTCTTAAAGTAGTTTTGATTTGCCTTTCTCTGATGTCTAAGGATGTTGAAAAATTTTTTAAACACTTTTCAGCCATTTCAGGCTCCTCTTTTGAGAATTCACTGATTAGATTTGTAACCCATTTTGTAGATTTATTTTATTGATGTCCAGTTTGTGAGTTCTTTACATATTTTGGATATTAGCCCTCTATCAGATATATAGTTGGTAAAAATCTTTTCCCATTCTATTGCCTGACACTTTTTCTGAGTGATAGTGTAATTTGCCATGAAGAAGCCCTTCAGTTTCATGAGGTCCAACTTATTAGTTGTTGATCATAGTGTCTGTGCTAAAGGTGTTCTGCTGAGAAACTTTCCCTGTGCCAATAATTTTACGCTATTCCCAGCTTTCTCTTCTATCAGATTCAGTGTGTCTTACCTTATGTTGAGGTCTTTGACTTATTTGGAGCTGAGGTTTTTTTTTCCAGAGTGATATATATATATATATATATATATATATATATATATATATATATATATGGATCTATTTGGAATCTTCTACATGAAGCCATATGGTTTGACCAGCACCATTTGTTGAAGATGTTGTCTTTTTTTTTCCGTATATGGTTTCTGGACTTTTAAAAACAAACAGACAAACAAACAAACCCAAAAACAAAACAAAACCAAACCAAAAAAACAGGTGTCCCGTTAACTAGACTAGTCTCCTAGTAGAGGGAAAGGAACACCAACCCACTCAGAAATACTTCCACTCAAAATTTACCGTGCCTACAAGATGTGCAGAGATAAAGGCAGAACAGAGAGAGTGGAGGTTGAGGGAATGCCCAAACAATGCCTGACCCAACCAAAGACCACCCTACAGAGAGTCCCAACTCCAGATACTGTTAGTGATACTCTGCTAAACTTGCAGACAGGAGTCTGACAGAGTTGTCCTTTGAGAAACTCAGTGTCTCAAAACAGAAGCTGATATTCACAGCCAAACATTGGGCAATGGGTAGGGAATTTTATGAAAAAGTGGGAGGAAAGATATGAGGACCTAGGGTGACAAGAGCTCCATAAGAAGACCAAAAGAGCTAACTAACTGGGTCCCAGATGGGCTTGCTAAGATTGAAGCATCAACAAAGGAGCATGCACAAAAGTCTGGTAGAATTCTGTGCAAAAAACTAGGCTCTTTAGGTTGGTAGATTTTAATTACTAATTACTACTGCTATTTCACTAGGGGTGGTGTTTGAAGTGCTTATGTGAACCTGATTTAACTTTGGTAGGTGGTATATATCTAGATACTTACTCTAATTTTTTAGATTTTCCAATTTGTGAGGTATAGGTTTTTAAAGTATGTTCTTATGATTATCTGGATTTACTCACTGTCTTTTGTTATACCTCCCTTTTTATTTCTAATTTTGTTTATTTGGGTCTTCTTTCTCTGCCTTTTAGTTAATTTGACTACGGTTTGTTAATTTTACTGATTTTCTCTAAGAGCCAACTCTCTTCCCATTGATTCTTTGTGTTTTGTTTGTTTGTTTCATAGATGTTCCATAAGTCTGGATCTGTTGTGTTTTCATTGACCGACTTTTCATTCAGTAGAGTTGTTCAGTTTCCATGAGTTTGTAGGCTTCTTCTTGTTTCTGTTGTTGTTGAATTCCAGCTTTAGTCTGTGGTGGTCTGATAGGATGAAGAGAGTTATTTCAGTTCTCTTGTATCTGGTGAGACATACATTGTGTCCAATACTGAGGTCAGTTTTGGAGGAAGTTCCATGAGGTTCTGAGAAGGTGGTATATTCTTTTGCGTTTGGGTGAAACAGTCTGTAAATATCTGTTAAGTCCATTTGGTTTATGACATCAGCTATCCCAGGAATTTCTCTATATAATTTTTGTCTAGATCACCAGTTTATTGGGGGAAAGTAGGGTAGTGAAGTCAACCACTATCCCTATTGGAAGTTCAGTAATATCACAATAAGCTGTAGTCTTGTTTCTTTCATAAACCTGAGTTTCTTTGTTTTTGGTGCATAGATATTAAGAATTGCAAAATGGTGGATGCCATTGAAGAGAAAGAACAAGGTAGGAGAGGAGCACAGAGAGAAATGAGGGCAGAGCTTAGACCTGGGGAGACCAGGGTCAGGAGGACAGAGGGCTTGCAGAAAGAAGAGAAAACAGGGTTGGGTCATCTCTTTGACAAGCTGGAGATCTACACCAGGGTAGGCTCCTGGGAAGATAAAGGGGTGACTTTAACTGAGAATCCTAGAAGCAGCGGTCATGAAAACTGAAGAGGCCATACTCTAACTGGACAGGATTCCTAATGGAGGCACGGAAACACTAACCCACCCACAAAACGTCAACCCCAGATTTATCCTGTTTACAAGATGTGCAGGGATAAAGATGGAGCAGAGATTAAGGACTACCCAACCAATGCCTGGCCCAACCTGAGACCCACCCCATGAAAGAGAGCTAGCCCCTGACACTACTAGGGACACTCTGCTATGCTTGCAGACAGGAGCCTGGGATAGCAATCTCCTGAGAGGCTCCTCCATTAGCAGGTAGATACCGATTCTGAATCTCACAACTAAACTTTCGGGAAAGTGCAGTAAGACTTGTGGAAGAATGTGTATGTGTGTGGGGGGGGACACGGAACAGAAGAGGGGTGACAGGACCTCCATAAAAGACCAACAGAGCCAACTAACCAAGGCCCAGGGAGCCTTGTGGTGACTTAAACAACAACCAAGGACCATGCATAGACTGGACCTAGGGCCTCTACGCAGATGTAGCTGATGGGCTTCTTGGTCTTTATGTGAGTACCTTAGTAAGGGGAGCTGGAGCTATCGCTGACATGAACTCTGTTGCCTGGTTTTTGATTACTTCTCCCTAGTGGGGCTGCCTTGCTAGGCCACAAGGAAAGAAGATGTGTTAAGTCCTGGTGAGATTTGATGTGCTCCAGTAGGTTGTTGGTGGTAGGGGTGCTCCCCTTTTCTGAGGAGTAAGAAGGATAGGGGGAAAAGGGAGGGTGTGACCAGGAAGAGGGAAAGAAGGGGGCTATGTTTGGGATGTAAAATGAATACATAAAAAAGAATTGCAAGAGCCTTCTTCCCCCTTTTCTGCAAGGTTCCCCTAGCCTACAAGAAAAAGACCCACAGAATCAACAAAACAGGGTTCATTGGAGCTCATAGAACTGAAATAACAAGCAGAGAGCCTGTCTGGGTCTGACCTAGGTCTTCTGAATATGTACTATGCTTGTATAGCATGGTGTACATGTGGGACTGTTGACAGTTGGAGTGAGGGGCTGTCCTGTACTCTTTCGCCTGCTTGTGGCATCCTGTTTTTCTACCTAGTTGCTTCTTCCAGCCTTAATATGAGGTGATGTAATTATTCTTATTATAACTTGATATGTTTGGATTATATCCCTGGGAGGCCTGCCCTCTACCAAAGGGAAGGAGAAGGAGAAAAGAGCTATCTGGAGGCATGGGGAATTGCAGCATCCTTGGTAAATTTTTCTTCTTGTGAGCATATCGTGTTCTTTACATCTTTTTTGATAAGTTTTGACTTTAAGTCTATTTTGTCAGATATAAAATGGCCACACAGGCCTGCTTCTTAGGTCCATTTAATTTGGAATATCTTTTCCATTCCTTTACCCTGAAGTGATGTCTGTTCTCCACGTTCAAGTGTGTTTCTTGCTCAGCAGAAAGTCGGATCCTGTTTGTACATCCATTCTCTTAGTGATCATGTTGCCTCTTCACAACAATAGAAACCCTAAGATAGTATACCAGTCCCTTGGAAGTGTTATAAAATCTTAGTGTCACCCTTGACTTGAGTGTGTACTAATCTAATCTTAAAAGGTGTATGACATTTGAGAACGGAACTAAGATATGTACTATGAATCAGGTTCTAGATCAGCCACTGGGTGGCAAACACACAAGTCAGGTGTGATTTGCTGAGAAAGAAAATTGACAACAGGAATGTACAATGAAGCCAAGAACCAAGACTTGAGAAGCTTGAACACAACTGGAAGAAAAAGCGGGGAAGCTAAACAACAAGGAGGACTCTAGGGAAGATGCTTAAATCTCATTCGGAAGGGTAAACAGGATAGATACCAGAACTGGTGGAAGAGAGGGAGCAGGATGGAGCCTACTGTAGTGAGTCCTCTGAAAGACTCTACCCAACAGGGGATCTAAGCAGACGCTGAGACTCACAGGTAAACTTCCGGCAGAGCGCAGGGGCTCTTATGGAAGAAGGGGGGTGGATAGAAGGACACATAGGGGACAGAAGCCCCACAAGGAGACGAACAAAGCTAAAAATCCTGAGCCCAGGTGATCCTGCAGAGACTGATACAACAACCAAGGACTATGCACAGGGAGGACCTAGATCCCCTGCTCAGATGTAGCCTACAGGCAGCTCAGTAGTGAGGGGAGCAGGGGCTGCCTCTGTCAGGAGCTCAATTGTCTGCTCTTTGATCACTGCCCCTGGCGATGCAGTTTTGACAGGCCACAGAGGAAGAGGATCCAGGCAGTCCTGATAAGACTTGATAAGCTATGGGCAGATGACAAAGGAGGAGAACTCCTCCTTTCCATGGACTAGGGGGAAGGTGATGGGGCGGCGGTGGGGGGGGTGGGGGGTGGGGGGGTGGTCGGGGGGAGAGGGAGGGTGAGACTAAACGCTGAGGCAGGGGATTCAATCGGGATATTTAATAAATAAATTGAAAAAATAGAAAAAGAAAAAAATATTCTTAGCTACACATAGGGACACACAAAAACAACAAAATATACATTGAAAATTCACTGATTGGGGTCTGGAGAGACGGCTCAGTAGTTAAGAACATGTATTGTTCCTGCAGAGGACCCGAGTTGAATTGCCGGCACCCATATCAGGCATCTTATAACTGCTTGTAACTCCAGCTCCAGGGATGTCTCTAGCCTCAGGCACATGTACATTTTCAGACACACACACATGTACATATAAATAAATAAGTAAGTAAGTAAATAAATAAATAAATAAATAAAATATCTAAAAAAGAAAATTCACTGATTGGACGGAGAAAAACAAATCTGCATTTATTATGAAGATGCTTTATACTTCTTCCTTAGATCAAAAAAATGAATAGGAAATCAACAAGGGTTTTCACTATGCACCACGTGCCTCTAGGTAACATGAGGAGAGTGTGCTCCCAAATAATGATAGTTTGTGATGCCTTTAGATATACAATTAGCAGTGTATACAGGCTTATTATGGGCCATAAACAAATCTCAAAGATCATGTTTAATATAATTGAAATAATGCAACAAAGTTTCTCTGAATAAAATTAGATGTTATTAATACAAATAACAATATAGCTTTTGTATGATTCCTGTATTAAACATAAAGTCTCAAGAAAAGATTCTAATTATGTTTGTTTATGAAACATGAAATATGCTATGTCAGTTAGTCTTTGGGACAGTCAATGCACTGTTCAGAGGAATATTTATAATGTTAGCAGCTTCTAGTGGGAACCAAAATGTGTCACAGACTTCATTTTAAGAAGCTAAAAATAGCCCAAAATAGTAGAAGTGAAGTAGATCTTAAGTAGAATTTAAAATTAAGTAGAAGCTAAAATTAATAGACATAAGGGCAGAAATCTATAACACTAAAAAACAGAGAAAATGACTTAAACCAAAGAAGAGACCTTTGAACCTGATACACCTTCAGATGAAGGAAGAAGGAAGAAACACAAAGGCAGACACAAAAACTGATGTCAGAAATGAAAGATGAGGCTCATCATCTTACATGTAAACATACACAGGGATATTATAGATGTTCCTACATACACAATCTCACACGGTAATTGAAATTAATAGTTTCTCTAAAGCCAAAATGTAAAAATGCTACCAGAATGAAGTGGGTAACTAGAATAGTTCTGTGACAGCACAGTCACTGTTAACAGCTTGAAAGGAAGAAACCCGATGGGACTAGAGGACTTTAGTCTTAAATTCTGCCAGTATATAAATAAAGAACACAATCATGTCTACTTAAAAAGTGGAAGACATTGCTTAAGTTGTTTTGTGACATGAGCATTTCCATGACAGAAAAACCAGACAACAATAAAAACTGAAGATCAATATTCCCCTTAAAAACACATGCAAAATCATCAAAATCTTAGCAAATTAAATACAGTAAAATGAAAGTACAGACAATATTAAATGCCGATTAGGAAGTGGAGAGACTAAAACTCTGATGCACCACTGATGGAAACACATATTTCTTTCACTTTATAAAACAGCTCAGAGGTTTATTACAAAGCAAAATGTTCCCAGGTTATATAGCCTTGCAATTCCACGTCTCCCAAGAGAGCCAAAGCGTATGTTCTCACAAAATATGCGCATGAATGTTTCCAACTACTGTACTCAACTTGCCTCCAAATTAAAACACACAAGTGTTCACGAGCAGACAATGGAACACAGTTCAGCAACATGGAGGAAAGAATTATTAATAATCAGCCGTTTGGATGAATTTTAAAAGTGTTGAGTCTTTTTAACTACCTCAGCATCAGAAGGCCACCTATCACGTGGCTCCTTCATCTGACATTTTCACAAAGCAGGAACAGAAGTGTATCTGTGGAGGGTTAGGAGTTGAAGGGGGTGATGGTGTCAGGACAGTTGAAGTCAGCTTTTGGAGAAATGGAAGAATTTTGTATCAATAATGGAATACTCTTTACAGCAATGTGTTTATTGTCAATACTCACAGAGAAGTAAATCTATAAAAAACAGTCTTATTTCGCATCGAATAAAAAGCAAAGAAAGTCATAAGTGTGCAAAATAGCCTTAAAAATAAAAGATGCTGATATTTTTAATAAGTTGCTGAAATTATGAAAGAGATATTAGCTGACTATATAAAAATGAAAATATTTGCATATTTTCTCTAGAACCATAAAGATGAGAAAACAATCTGACTAGCATTATTTGAAATAACAAACCCCCAAACTTCAAATTCCAGTACATGAGTCCAGATAGCAATATTTGAAGCATGGTTGATATAAATTCAGTTAGGTATAAAACACAATAATTGATTTTAATGTAATTTATTTTTATATTAATCACAGGTTAGGTACTTTGTATCCCAGTCGTAGCCCCCTGCCTCATTCCCTCCCACTCTCCCCATAACCTCCCTCATCTCCTCCCTGCCCCCTTCCAAGTCCACTGATGGGGGAGGACCTCCTCCCCTTCTATCTGACCCTAGCTTATCTTGTCTCTTCAGGGCTGGCTGCAATGTCCTCTTCTGGGATCTAGCTAGGCTGTTCCTCCGGAGCATGTGTGTGGGAGGGTTGAAGAGCCAGCCATTGAGTTCATGACAGAAATAGTCCCTGTTCCCCTTACTAGGGTCTCCAGTTGGATACTGAGCTATCATGGGCCACATCTGAGCAGGGGTTCTAGGTTATATCCATACATGGTCCTTGGTTGGAGAAACAGTCTTGTAAAAGACCCCTGTGCCCTGATCTATTTGGTCTTTACGGAGCTCTTGTTCTCTCCAAGTCTTACTAACTCCCCCTATTTTCATATTATTCCCTGCCCTCTGCAAAGGCTTGGTTGTGAGTCTTAATATCTGCTTTGATACATTGATATATAGGGTCTTTCAGAGGCCCTCTTTGGTAGGCTCCTGTCCTGTTCCTTGCTTTCTCCTACATTCAATGTCCATCCCATTTGTCCATCTAAGCGAGCATTGATCACCCCAACCTGGGTCCTCCTTCTTGTTTATCTTCCCTAGGTGTATAGATTTCAGGATGACCTTCCTATCTTATAGGTCTATATAAGTGGGTATATACCATATGTTTCTTTCTGCTTTTGGAATACCTCACTTAGGATGATCGTTTCCAGGTCCCACCATTTGCCTGCAAATTTCTAATTGCTGAGTATTATTCCATCATGTAAAAGTACCATAATTTCTGTATCCATTCCTCGACTGAGGGACATCTGGGTTGTTTCCACGTTCTGGCTATTACAAATAAAGCAGCTATGAACATAGTTGAGCAAATGTCCTGGTGTTCTTGAGCATCTTTTGGATATATGCCTAGGAGTGATACAGCTGGGCCTTGAGGAATCACTATTTCTAATTGTCTAAGAAAGCGCCAAATTGATTTCCAGAGTGGTTGTACAAGTTTGCATTCCCACCAGCAATGGAGGAGGGTTCCTCTTTCTCCACAACCTCTCCAGCATGTGTTATCAGTTGAGTTTTTGATCTTAGCCATTCTGGTGGATATAAGGTGAAATCTCAGGGTTGTTTTGATTTGCATCTCCCTGATGGCTAAGGACATTGAGCATTTCTTTAAGTGTTTTTCTGCCATTCTATAATCCTCTACAGTGAGTTCTCTTTTTAGCTCCATACCTCATTTTTTAATTGGATTACTTGATTTGTTGCTTTTTAACTTCTTGAGTTCTTTATATATACTGGATATTAGCCTTCTGTGAGAAGTAGGATTGGTAAAGATCCTTTCCCAATCTGCTTTGTTTTTGATGACAGTGTCTTTTGCTTTACAGAAGCTTTTCAGTTTCATGAGGTCCCACTTATTGATTGTTGATCTTAGAGCCTGTGCTGTTGGTGTTCTATTCAGGAAGTAGTTTCCTGTGCCAATGAGTCCTAGGGTCTTTCCCACTTTTTCTTCTAAACGGTTTAGTGTGTCTGGTTTTATGTTGAGGTCTTTGATCCACTTGGACTTTAGCTTTGTGCAAGGTGATAAATATGGATCTATTTTCATTTTTCTGCATACAGATATCCAGTTGGACCAGCACCATTTGTTGAAGATGCTGTTTTTTTTCCCATTGAATGGTTTTGGCTTCTTTGTCAAAAATCAAGTTTCGATAGGTGTGTGGGTTCATTTCTGGGTCTTCTATTCGGTTCCATTGATCCACTATTCTGTTT
>CM053752.1:94623216-94651081 GCA_028658305.1 Pachyuromys duprasi | reverse complement strand
TGGTGGACTTGGAGGGGGCAGGGAGGATATGAGGGAGGGTTGGGGAGGGTGGGAGGGAATGAGGGAGGGGGCTAAGCATGGGATGCAAAAAACCTAACCTGTGATTGATATAAAAATAAATAAATTTATTAAATAAAGAAAAATAGAATTATTTAACAGGAAACAATGATTAATTATAGATGTTATATAATAATAAATATCACAATTTCATTATAGCTAATCAACCAGGATAAATATGACTAACTGCTACAAAATTAGGTAACCCAAATTATCCTGAGTTTTTCAAATACTGTTTGAGAAAAAGAGAAGAGAAGGAATATCATAAATTTGTGGTAGGCAAGACAATTAAAGACAATTATCATTGAAAAAACATCCATATAATCTTTTTTCTGAAGTCCCATTGCATGAATCAAAATAATTGAAAGGAAGGTTAATAAAAACGGGGATATTTCTCTTTCAGAATATGCATGACTATTCCAAACTTAGATTTTTGTATAAGTCAAGTTTTACATTACTTTCATAAATTTTAGAGGGGGTAGATTCAAATATAAGAATTCTGGCTGATACATCTGCCTTGTATTGTGACATTGGAAAAAGTACATACCTGTATTCATCCCAAAAGTAAAAAGCTTTCCATTTTATTGCATTTATTTTTCATATATGCCCCTTTACCCACTCCCATGTTTTTCCCCCAAATCAAATTGAGAACATTTGACATAAAAGGTGGATGCAGTAGACCCCTGACTAAGAAATGGAAGCAAAGACAAAGGAATTGCCAGGAGTTTGTGGACCAGCTAGTGGTGAACAAAAGAGAGACTGTCTCAAACACAGTGGAAGGTTGTTCTCTGACCACCACAAGAACTCCGTGAACAAAGGAAGGAAGGAAAGGAAAGAGGGGGCAGAAAAAAAGGAGGAAGGCCAACATGAAGAGACAGCACAGAAGAAAGGAAAGGAGAATGGGTAGCTAGAGAAAGAAGGGGCGGAGAGAAAGGGAGGGAGAGAGGCAGGAAAGAGAAGAAGGACCGAAGGACTCAGTCTAGAAAGAGTAATATAAGTGATTCCCTTTCCCTATTCACAAATATAGACACTCCTTCACTTTCTATATAAACAGATGATTCTTTGTTAAAAGAAACAAGTTTAGAATGATAGTTAGACTCAATATCCATGTTTTCAGTGGGTTCATCTAAGATGTCATCAAGGTGGGAAACACTGTCCCACTCATGGCATCTTGACTTGGTGATGGTCCACATCTGCGTTATTAATAGCTTTGACAATCAGCTGCTAATTCTTACTGTCCTCATCTTGGTCTCTGAACACTTCCTCACCTAACAACAGACACATAAGCAACAGGAAAGGGGGAAATTACTGACAGTAACTAACACAATTGTAGAGGTGAGATTGTTTAACTAATTCCTGAATTTATACATTGAGAACTGTTCCACTTAGTGAGAATACATGGAATTATCATAGTTAGAATGCTATTTTTTTAAAAAAAGCATTTCATTGAAGAGTATAACAGGAGTGAACAAGCAAGGAGAAGCTAATAAAAGATAACTTTAAAGGAGGTAAATTGAGGAAACTGTAAGAAAACTAAAGAGCTGAGAGGGGCTCCGATGGGATGATTGCTGGTCTCAGAGAAAGGAAAAAGTGTCACCTGTGACACAAACTGTAGATTATCACAGCACCCTATGGAATTTAATGGCACGATTGTGACCTCAAATGAAATGTGAATGAGATGATGTGGAATAAATCAGTGAAAAAGGGTCCACATCATTATGTGAACTTTAAAACATGGGCTACAACCTGTGTGCTGTGGCTCATTTTGTCTGGATAAGAAAGCCTAATCCTATTTGAGATTACTGTTACATCATTATTACTTAAAAACAAAAAAACAAAACAAAACAAAAAAAAACACTGGTTACTTGTGAAAATTTTCTGTGTGTCAGAAACTCATGGGTACAGTACTGACTGATAGCTCCTAAACCCATGTTGGTAATGAGGAATCACAATCAAGGAACAAATTTTACCTCCTTATAAAATACTGGCTTCACCTGGAAACAATCCAGATGCCCCTGAACTGAGGAATGGACACAGAAATTGTGGTACACAATTGAATCTACACAATGGAATATTATTCAGCAATAAAAAACAAGGAAATCATGAAATTTGCAGGTAAACGGTGGGAACTGGAAAAGATCATCCTGAGTGAGGTATTGCAGAAGCAGAAAGACACACATGGTATACTCACTCATAAGTGGATATTAGACATATAATATAGGATAAACATACTGAAATCTGTACACCTAAAGAAACTAATCAAGAAGGACTCTAGCTAAAATGTTCAATCCCCATTCAGAAAGGCAAAGAGGATGGACATCAGAAGAGGGAGAAAACAAGGAACAGGACAGGAGCCTGCCACAGAAGGCCTCTGAAAGACTCTACCTTTCAGGGTATCAAAGCAGATGCTGAGACTTATGGCCAACCTCTGGGCAGAGCGCAGGGAATCTTATGAAAGAAATGGGAAATAATAAGACATGGAAAGGACAGGAGCTCCACAAGGAGAGCAACAGAACAAAAAATTCTGGGCACAAGGGTCTTTTCTGAGACTGATACTCCAACCAAGGACCATTCATGGAGATGTCCTAGAACCCCTGCACAGATGTAGCCCATGGCAGTTTAGTGTCCAAGTGGATTTCATAGTAATGGGAACAGGGACTGTCTCTGACATGAACTCAGTGGCTGGCTCTTTGATCACCTCCAGCTGACAATTCAGCCACTCCTGATGAGACCTGATAGACTAGGATCAGAAGGAAGGGGAGGAAGACCTTCCCTATCAGTGGACTGGGGGAAGGGCATGGACAGAGAAGGGAAAGGGAGGGTGGGGTTGGGAAGGGAGGAGGGAGGGATCTATAGGAGGGATACAAAGTGAATAAATTGTAATTAATAAAAATTAAAATTAAAAAATATACTGGTTTCACAAGAACAGTCCATCATTTTGTACAGAATAGACCTCTCTTGACAATTATGATGTTTTTAATCTCAGTTCCTGGTGTGAATGTGAGTATACTGACAGAGAGAAAGCCAGCTAACTGCTAACCTTGGCCTACAAGCAGCATGAACAATGTCTGAGAATGAATTCTTTACCAGCTCTGCTAAGTTAGACACATCATCTAACCCCGGCTGGATGTCAGTTCATATAGTTAAGGCGAGGGGAATCACTCTATCATGAAGTGTTGTTGTTTGTTCCTCTGTTCCTTCCTGCATTTCTTTCCTCACAGTGCTGCAGGGCTATGGTTCTCATTCTTCATTGTCACATTTCAAACTGTAAGTTTTCAGGTACCTTCCCACATTTTCCCACTAAAATGAATTCCAAGGATCTGTACTTATTTCTCATT
Source organism: Pachyuromys duprasi (assembly GCA_028658305.1). NCBI lineage: Eukaryota > Metazoa > Chordata > Mammalia > Rodentia > Muridae > Pachyuromys > Pachyuromys duprasi. The sequence goes on along the minus strand of CM053752.1, from coordinate 94,647,686 downwards.
CTCTGACTCTTAACATTGTGTCCATGAACAGCCTCCCTAAAGCTCTTCCTTTAACCTTTGCCCTTGCCTCTACTTAGTTGACTCCAAATCACCCTGATGCTCCCTTGTCTTGGAAGTCTTCTCAGCAGGCTAGCCACATGCTCAACATTCAGACAAAGAGTACTCCAAATGTGCCAGTGTCTCTATGTTTTTTGTCTTGTTTTCACATGTCATTCATCACACTGCCAATTACAGAGTCAAACAAGCCAAGAATCTGGGTAGTTTTCATGGTCCTCCTTGTACCAAAAAGTATCTGTGATGCCCTAACTCTACTGATCAAATAGTTCCATTCATTCCCATAGCCAACAATGATGTTCAGAATCATACCCTTTGGGACCCCTGTTTTGATGTATATTCATCATTTCAATCAGATTGTCTTTGATTGACATCTCCCTACCATTACCTCAAACCTTCCTGAAACTCCATCCCACATTTCAAATACTCATTTAGGCTGTGGTCCAATGGCCCCACACCAGGAAGACTTTCCGGATTTCACAACAAAGAACACAAGGCAATCAAACAGTTTACTTCTTTTAAAACTTATTGGCGGTTAAGAGGTGTTTACATATATTTAATAATATTTTATAGCCCTCAGAAATGCACAGTCTTTCTCTAGTCCACTCTTTGTTTTTGACTGCCATCTCAGTGCAGCCTGGAGAAGGACTTGAAGTACCCTGAAATGCCAGATAAGAAGTTGTACTAAGTACGCAATCCTAAGCTATGTACAAAACTAATCAACTTTCCAAGGGCTGACTAAACACCTCTAGCAGAGAAAGGCTTTTTTCATCTGGTCAGTGCTTTGAGAGGTACAGTTTCAGGACTTCTTCTGTGTTTGACTTCGAAAGATTGCTAGAAATCTGACCACCAGATAAGTGGAGTGTTACAGTATAGCCAAAGCTTCTTGCCAAAGATTTATAATTAGCAACAGAATCAGCTGGCACACCAAACTATATTTTGTTTCTTTAATCTCCTTTTCCTCTCTTTTGTTTTCCTCCTCCCTGTTTGTGGCTGATAGGGCCAGATGATCAATAATCTTTCTTTCACCAACTCTGATCATCATCTTCACTACTGCCTGGATGTTATTATTCACTTTAATACACTAATCCTTTGGTTGAAATTCTAAAACCACAGTTCTTTATTAAAGGACCATCTTGGCATCCACATACTGATAGCAGCTTGTCTGGTGTTTCAAAAAAAATAAATAAGTCTGAATGAATCCTCTCCTCCTAAAAGATTTCACTGAAGAGAAAAATCCAAAGAAAGAAAGATTTCAGCTCAGTGACACAAAGATACCGGGGAAAATGGAATCTTATTACATAAATTAGAGAACAGGAAAGTTTCACCTTGCAATTACAATTAGATGTCAACGTGTCATTGCATGACAAAGCACTGAGAAATATTGTGGCACTTTATTGGATCTATTCTCATTACTATCACAATGAAAAATAGAACACACACGGTACTGGTTAGACCAAACCTTTGTACAACTGCTGTAACCTTTGGTAGAGCCCAGTGATGTTTGTTCCTTTTCAAAAAGACATTAAAGTGACAGTGTGGCAGGCCATTCTTTCCACCACACACACTAAAACTAGTGTGCGTGCAGCAGAATCCTGCCAAAGCACGTTGCATTCATACAAAGATCCATACAGATCTTAATCATAAAATAATCCATTCTGTACTCTGTTTTTATGACATTTATATGAATCTGGCCACAGCCTCATCAAGCAGTTCACAGAGGGAAAATTGTTCTATTTATGTGGTTGAGACAGGGTGGACTTGATTTTCAAGCAAAGGGAGAAAGAAATACCCATTTTTTTTTCTAGTCACAAATCTGGAACTCAAAAGAACTATTTTACACTATTTGGTGACTATATTTGTAACTGAGGATCATAAGAGAAGAGAATCCCTTCCTCTGTCTCCTGTCAGTAGCAAAGCCATATCTCGGTATTTATGAAACAGAGAGACTGAGTGAAGACACCTGGAAATAGTTTTCCCCTTCTTTTCTATATAATCACAAAAGGCAAGAAATGGATGTGTAGGTCAACGTAGAAAGGAGGACTGCAGACTGCAGCTGCTTTAATTCACTTCTGCCCCCTGCATTTTAAGAACTAATAATTTTTTAATTAATATCTCCAATTATTTTCCTTTTAATCTCTTTTTAGGTATCTTGCATTCACACACAAAGAATATGTGACATCTGAAATGTTCTAATTTCTCTGCCCCTTTTCAAGTTTGTGACAATGTTAAAAAATTAATCTCTTTGCTTGGCTAGTAAAATCTTTTTTTCTGCATTTCAGAAAGACATATAGAAATAAAGGCAACTGTTTTATTTCACACACCATCTCTTAGAAAACTAATTTTCTGGTACACTATGTGAATAAGTAATATGGATAAAAATATCTCACTGGCATAATGGCTTAACAGCATTTCTCATCTGTCCATACTGCCCTTTATTAGTGTAGCATAGCTCTGGCTTTACTAATGATGTTCCCAGTTCAAGTTTAGTTTCACGTTGTCACTTATAACTCTCTTGGATGCTGTGGTCACTCCTTTAAAGTCAGAAACTTGACCCTGATACTCTAAATTCTGCATTTATCATTGAGATACACGTGTGTGGGGTTTTATTCTTTGTTTGTTTGTTTTCTCCAAAGGCACCATCATTTGTTTGGGTAGGAAAGAATTTCAGAGACAGCCAGGATCATCTATGAAAATTAAACACCGTGTGACTAAGAAAGCATATCAAACGTGAAGTTTTTTACGTTTCATCAAAAAATAAACTTTTTTTGCTTTTATGTAGTAAAAAACAAACAAACAAAAAAACCACTCCTATTTTCATGTAGAACAAAGAGAGGAAAGGAGTTAGTGCCAATAGTGTAAGGCTATTGTAAGAAAGGGAATCAATGTAAATGATCACATGATGCTCTGTCCCAGCTGAATAAGGATACCTTCCAGCACATTCCTCTTCCTTCAGAAACCACTGGTATTTAGGTTGAACGCTACATACTGCTTTACTTTTCTCCCAAACCCTCCCCTAAATAAATGACAAAATAAACAGACACATAAACTCCACATGAATCATTAGTACGTGAGATACTGTTACCCCCGGGCCACTGTAACTCACATATCCCCTTGCTTCTATTTCAAATCTTTAAAATATTTTCTTTTCAAATACTTATAAAAGCACGTATGGTTGAAATAAAAATAAAACACATACAGATGATATTTTTAAGCATGGCATTCTTATACCAGAAAGACATGTTCCTTTTTACTGTATCCCATGTCTGTCCAGAGAAAGAGAAGCTTAGACACAAGGCAGCAAGAAGGTGCTGCAGTTCTCATTTGGAATTGACATCTGTCATACAGTGCACCTTGCCAATGTTAAAGTCGGTGACAGAACGTACATTCCATTGTTAAAGGGGCAAAGGTATAAAAGTGTGTGGGTTTCACGTGCGACCATTGCGTGAAGATGAGAAAGTGTAGACAAACATCAAACCTCTGAAAGTACTTTATGAAAACTATTTCCTCTATTTCACACACTCACGCAAAATAACTGAACAGTTTCTTCTTAACATTTCTATTTGTCAGTGTCATGTTATGTTTTTTCCAACCCCGAGTTCTTGGAAATGATCTTCCAGGTAAAAAAAATGTGATAAATTCTGCAAATCAAACATCTTAAAGTCTAATTTTCTGAAAATGAGGCAGATTCTGGTGACCGTGTATAGCTTTCTATTCCCACCAGTCTCTGCCAAATAATAGGATGACAGCTTGTTTCTGTGAAGACAAATCATAATGCCATTTAACAAATAGGTTGAAAATGCACTGAATGTGTGTGTGTGTGTGTGTGTGTTGAAGACGTCAAGAAAGCCATTGTGTTTTATTCTGATATAGAGGATTTCCATCTTCCCAAACTGCACTTTTCTTGACACACTGAGATCTTTTTCAAGAATGACATCCTTTCCATAGGAAAGACTGCATATCAAATGTGCTTTGGACACAACATGAAACTACTCACAAAGAATACAAAAAGGTGAAAAGAAGCACCACATAAAAATCAGACAGGCTGGCCTCCCAAGCCTGTACACTGAAGACATTTTCAAATGCCTAATTTTCCTGGAGCAAAAGGAAAGCTGTCCAATGGAACCACATCCTGATGTACACTTAAGCTCCATGATCGCAGCTATACCTAAAGTGACCAAGCAAATAAGTACCCAGGAAAAGTTCTATCTGCAGAACTGGCAGAGCAGGTGTGCCAGCACTCCACAGTTGAACGTGAAGAGACCTTGAACTGGGACCTTCATCTGGTCCCACTTCCCACAGCTCTCCTACACCTGCTTCCAGCCCTGAGGGAGACTCCAGTGTGCACAGAGAGACAATCTCCTTAACTACTGCCCTTAATACATGCCAACCACCTTATTTCAATGGAACAAAAAGAAGAAATCCATTTGTGCCAATATTAGAAGAAAGTCTTGTCATTTGGGCTACATTGAGAAATGGGATCTAAGGTCTACAGTGTGTCACCTTCTCACAGTTATTTTCTCCAATACAATTTTTTACTTTGTGTCCTGACTGTAACTACTTTCCAGCTACATATGAGCATCTATACATCTTTTTAAACAAACATTTAATGTTGCCAAAAGAACTGATCCCTGGTATCCATTAAAGAAACCAATTGGCAAAAAAAGAAGATTTTTAATGAGTATCTACAATATGCCAAGTTAGATGCTATGGGCAATAAAAGAAAGCATAGTACAAGATATCAATCCTCAAGTAATTAAAAGATCATGTGTGGATAAAATTACAGAGAGTAGACCAAGATTTTTTTTTCAGGATGTAAGAATTGTGGATCTACAAAGCCATGAATTGAAGTCCAGAAAATTTGAACAGAAAATTTGTGATGTGGACTCATCGTAAAAGACTCTAAATAGATGAGATGAATATTTAATGAGGAAGAGTGGATTAGAAATCGTGAGCAAAGTTCAAGGCTAAAGTTACCACTACATAACTGGATAAACAATGATATCAAAATAGACACTTCTGGTTTAGAGCAGTTTCTCCTGGTTTAGAGCACCCAATAATAACAGAGAAAGAAGGACAACAGATAAATATAACAAATTGTTTATTGTAGTCACCCCCAAAGAGCCACAGAAGAAACTCAGCAGAAATCATTGAGGAGGCTCTGTTGTAGTAATATTAAATGCCTGAAAAGGATGGCCCCTCTTGTCACTGCGGGAAGTAGAAATGACTGTATCTTGTTTTGGTCAAAGCTACCACAAGACCCCAAAATCAAAGAAACAGGCACACAAAGGAAAGACTCGGTAAGGAACAGTGAGTCACAGAAAGTCAGCAGGACAAATAGTCAAGCCAGGACTGACTATAGGAGCTCCTGTTTCTCATTCTGGGCCTAGTGCCCATGAAGATAGCAACACCACCATCAGTGTCGTCTTCCAAACAAAGGACCACAGTATAGAGAGAACAATATTAATTATTGTCAAGATTACTTGTGCGCTCAGTGATTTCAGTAGAACAATCGGTTTAAGTGGCAGCAACAACTTCTCAACATAAAACAGGCTTGTTTCCATCAAAACTGGATTTAAGGGAAGGTGAGGCACCGTCTTGGTTTTATAATCCAGTTATATGGGAGCTAAAGTAGTTCACATTTTTAGAATGAACGAATCAAAGGTGTAATTGTTTTTGTCATCTGCACGGCAATTTTACTCCTGAATGCATTGTTTTAGGCAGGAATTAATAAAAATTGCATGCGCTTCAGGTGCTGGGTAGATCACCCCTTTCCACACAGACCAGCCCCGAGCTGTGAATGCTCCTTTTCTTATTATCAGTTAATAATTCTCTCTCATTGAGGCAAATTAGGAACTTGACTGTGTTAGAGAGTCCAGAACACTGCTAGAGGCAAAGGGGGCTAAATGGCAGAAATTCCTCTCCGAGCGAGATGCATGAAGCACGACATTGTGTCCACCACAAAAGCCGCTCTGTATTTTTGATCCTTTCTAATTTAATTAGCCCAAGAGGTAGTGCATTAATTTGCCAAGAATTCTTCTGATGCGAAAGCTGCCCTTATTGCAGCGAAGGGAAAAAATAACCTGCATGCTACAGTGGCATGCCAGTAATGAAAGGGGGTTATTTTTGTGTTACAAATGGCATTGCAGGGTTACAAGAGACCTTTAAACCTTTTTATCTCTGGTTAGGTCATATGTAACACAGTACAACACAAAGTGCTAATTAACCAATTCTGGTCCAGAAATCTTTTAGAAGGCTTAGGAGAGCTGCACAGTTAGAACTCAGGTCAAACGCATTGCTTTGTTTTGGATTTAAAAAACTGAAGACATCTTCTGGTGTCTATATTAAAAAAATAGAACAAAAAAATATCATCAATTGGCATTTCAGTTACTGTACAGACTGAGCACATGAGATATTTATTCTGTGCTTTGTTTCCTTGCTGTTTAATGATATTCTTTATGTGGGCAAGCTGGAGCCTTGAAGTCCCCTAGAAGGTCTCTTGGCTCTTTATGCTGTATTTATTTGGTAAATTGTCTCCATGTTAATCTTCTTCATCAAATGCTTGGAGTCAGTTTTGAAAAACTTTGATCAGATCTGCCACCGCTAAGCCTCTTCATCGCCATGTGCTTCTGATATGCGCTCGTGCACTCAGATGGCTCATTTACTCATTAAAGAACAAGAAACATGCGTCCTTCCACGATACGTCCTTCCCAATACTTTGAACTGCTAATTAAGTCTATGTAATCGTCTCCTGTTTGCAGAACTATTTCTTTTCTAGAAATTACGGATCCCGTTGAGGGACTCTCAACACCCTTGTCGCACTCCCTCGGCACTTCCCAGGCCTGCTGCCTGGATGAGGCTACATAAAAACACTCCCAGAAACAACCCAAGAAAACCTGAGGATTATTACATCTTACATTTCATTCTCTGAATTTTTAATGAAAACCAGCGCAAGGCAATGGCTTTAAAGGAACACATGGATATTTCCCTCCCTGCCTATGTCTATCTAGAAATCAGTAACTGAAAGAACGATGCATTCAGAATATTCTCGACCATTCCTTATGGATATCCCACTAGCAGCCTGTCTGGCATAGCACAAGATTCAGTAGCAAAGCAGAAGGGGAAATCAGCATTGTCAAAAGCAGGGTCCATCCAGGCGCAGAAGTGGCCAAAGTGAGACCAGAGAACCTGAAGAAGGCTTGGCAAGAGCTGGATCTTTTTAGGAAGGCAACTCTGGGGACCAAGAGGATGTTTTATACAAGTGAAAGGTGGGGCCGCAATTTGATGTTCATTGCAAGGGAAGGATAGGATTGGTGGGAAAGTTAAACTGGGAAGATTTCTGAGTCTGATTCCAGCAACATTTTCTCATGGGCAACAATATGAAATCCTCCAGTTTCTCAAAACAAGAGTACCCATTCCTATGTCTCTACTGTAACAACACAGCATTCTTCAAGACAGGTGGTCCAAAGCTTGAAAAGCTTCTTAAACAAAATGCAGTTATTAAATGTGTAACTAACTTTCCTTCATAATAGTTTTCATTTTTCATGTTTTCTTTTGCAGTTTATGCTTAAACTGATGAGTAACTTAAACAGTAAGATGATAATTTCTATTCAGATTTAAAGTTCATAAATAATATGGCTGCAGATAAGATAACTCTGCTGGGAATGTGCTTTTATAGCTTCATGTTAAACTGTTCAGAATTTTTCCAGGTTGTCCAAAAGATTTGAAAGGGTAAAGGATTTTTTTTAAATACACAGTAAATACTTCTGAAATAGTGAATTAAAATGAAAAACAGATGACAAATTTATTCGACTTTTGGCTTCTGTAACATCAAACAGCACACTTTCTTCAAATGGTTTCATCAGTAGACTGCTAAGTTCTTAAATTGATTGACTCAAAACTGTCACATATTTGATGAATGGAAATGCATACAAGTACCTCCTTTTTCTTCACTCTTGACATTTTTACATACCTCTTATATTACACTAAAATGTTGCACCATTGCCAAAACTTTCTCTTTAATTTCATATTTTCAATGAGAAAATAAAAGGTTAAATATTTTATTTTAATTAAGAGATATTTATTTTAGTTAAGTTGTTAATATATAAAGATAGATAAAAGGGATCTAAATTTTGCTCAGAAAAGAAAGTTTTAAAATTATCTTTCTACTAATGTGACAAGCAAGCACACATACTTACTGAAAGCAATGTTATCAAATGATAGGACATCAACAAAGCTAGAAAGAAAATCAAGATTATTTTGAATTAGTGTTTAATGAATAAAAAGAGATAATCTTGTGATACAAATTAGTGCTTACTCCCCAATTCTAGGTAACTTTATAATCTCAAAAAGTACAAAGCAAAAACAAAAGAATTCACCTACATATGCTTTCCAGATAAAATCCTTAGGTCTGAATCTGTACTTCATAAAATACCATGAAGCCCATAGCAGAGCACTTGGCATGAGAATACGTGTCCCATGACAGCCTCTGGGAGTCAGCTAATCTTAAAGCACTACTGGCTGGGGAAAGTTGAAGAAAAGATAACAGTGTAAATTCTTCCCTGAATATACAGAAGTAGTGAAAGTTCAAAATCGAAAACTAGATTTCTCCCCAAACACCCCAAGGATGAAAGTAGGAGTTGAGTCCTGTACAGATGTTTGTTTTAGTAGGGACCTGAGGATTGCATCATGCTCTGTGTCGTCAGAGCCATGGATGAAGCACATTCATGCATAGAGTGGATTCTTCACAAAGATGACTAAGATGTCAGCAGGAAACTCCCCTGTGTTGGAGTGCCCAGGAGACGCAGAGGGAGAGAGGCCAAATATCTGAGGCCTAGGTTCAGAGAGAGGGAGGTAGAGTATTTATCTGAGAGCAAGTTACCTGAGCCCTGTGGGTGGCATATGAAAAGCAGCAGTCAGTCACCTGATGAGCTGTGTCTTTCCTAGAGGGCTATTTCCTTTCTTTTTTCTAACATAATATATTTATTGATTATTTGGGAATTTCACATAATGCACCCCAACCACATTTACTTCCCAGTCATCCTAGGCCTGCCCTCCACCCTTTTCTACCTGAAGAAGAAGGAGAAGAAGAAGAAGAAGAAGAAGAAGAAGAAGAAGAAGAAGAAGAAGAAGAAGAAGAAGAAGAAGAAGAAGAAGAAGTCCAGTTTGTGTTGCCCATGTACTTATACTCACTGGAGCATGGTCAAACTCCCAGTGGCCACCCCTTAAAGTAAACTAAGTTCTTCTCCACCCGCACCCACGCCAAAAACCATCAACTATGGAAGTTTTAAGAGTTCTCTTTAACAGCTTCCTATCTAGGCTGTTGCTTTCTTTGGAGAGGGAAGGGTTGTCACAGAAGCCTTCCATGTCTTCCTCAACTATGAGTCCATAGTCATCAATATCACTGCAAAAGTAGCTTCCTTGCCCCTTATAACTCATCAGGAGCACAGATCATGGACTTCCACATAGTTTCTGGTGACAGCACAGACCACAGACATCGACCTGGCCTCTGTATATCAGCCCGTGCCACAGACATGGTCTCTGGTGGCAGTGCAGACCACAGACATCAACATGGCCTTCTGCCGCAGCAGGGGCCACAGACACCATCATAAGTAGAGAACCATTTCCAATCCATAGCCACTTGCTAGAGAAGCAGCTAGAGGATGCAGTCTTCTGACATCACTCCCTCCTCACCCTCTGCCCTGCTACTGCTGTCAACCCGTGACAGACACCAACTCGGAGACAAAAGAAAAGGATAGGAAATAACATTGCTGAAACTGACAGAGAAGGTCCACACAGGGCACCCAACACAGGTGGCTATTGATACTTAATCATGTAGAGGAAATTTAACATTACTAAATGTCAATGACAATATCATATAAAATAGCATTCTCAAGAAGTAAAAAATAAATAAATAAATAGCAATATGACTAGACACAGTGGCACATGCCTGTAATCCTAGCACTTGGGAGGCAGAAGCATAAGAGCTGTGGGGCCACTCTGTGTCACATAGCAAGCTGTAGGCCAAGCTGAACTACATATTTTAAATATTATAATAAATTATAACAAGGAGATACAAAATTAGAATTATGTGTGCAAGCCTCACATGCTCTCCTACTAAGTTATATGATCTACCCAAGTAGAATACTAAGGGAGGAATAGGAAGAGGGTAAGATGAAACAGAGGAAGTAAGTAAGAAAGATGGCTAACCTAGGAAAAAAAATAAACTGACATATGTTTGTGTCTCTGTTTCCTTTACTCACCCAAGACACAATCCTGGAGGGTTTAACTAGTCAGAGCAGGAATCTAGGGATCACCAGTGTCAGGCTGTTCTCTAGCCATGTTAGATACACAGCTGTTCTGAAAGTGTGTGTTTCTCCACTAACAAGGAAGGTGTCTACAGGCAGTGGTGGGATAGCATCTACAGAGGCAGTGGTGTGAAAGTACCTGTAGTACCTGCACTAGTCAGGTAAGATGGAGACACTAAGAACCTATTTCCGTGAATAGTGGTGCGATTTCAGATCAAGAATTCTGTTCTTCATCCATTCCCAGCCTTCCTCACGTAGCCAGGGAAATGTGAGGCTCTTTTGTAGACACGAGGACATGAGTAATGAATCCCTAGGCACAGTCTTCACCTATACAGCACACAGGCTGAACCATAGAACACAGTTACCAACACCATGAAAATGTACATTTACGTCAAATGCCACCTGGTATGTATCTTTCTTCCTTTCTCTCATTACTTCTTCCTCTCTTTTTAATTTGCATTTAATCCACACTTTTGAGCACCAATATGCTAGGCACTGTGTGATAATGAAGATAAAATATAACAAAGCCAAATCCCTGATCTTGAGCAACAAAGAACAGTAAGGAATAATGACACATTTTCAAACTTTCCTTTCCCACCCCTCAAGACACAGAATAGCATAATACCATATGCATAAAACACAGGTGCACAAGTGTGAAAATGTGCATGTGAGTGAAAGTGTGTGGGGGGTGCGCACGTGCGCGCGCACGCATGCACACGCACGCTCGCTCTCTAACTCAAGCACAGGCATGCCCTTCAATCCCTTGGAGACAGCTCCTCTTCCACTTAGCACACTCTTGCTTGGCATCTTTCCTACATTTTCTGGTCTTTCATTTTGACAGGTTTTTAAGAGTTGAACATATGTGAAGAAACTAAAGCCCACTCAGAATGATGCAGACAGAAGCTCCTTCCAGGATGAGGGTTAACAGTGGTAGGAGTTAGTAATGTGCTCAAGAAGAGGGGGAAGGAAGTAAACATGGGGATGACACACGGACAGGAAAATTATGAAGAAATTAGGAAGGAAACAAGAACCAATATTTCCTCTAAAGGTTCTTCTATCCAACTTGTCTTTCAGTGACTTCATTTTAGAAAGAAACAGGCCTTACATTTTGATATTTGAAACATGTCACACAGTGTATGTATGTGTTGCTGCTGTTCTTATCCTTGTTCTCTCTCGTGGTTGTTTTGTTGTTTTATTTCATTTACTTGCGCCTCTCCCTGTGCCGCCCTGGCCAGCTTGGAACTAGCTAAGTAGACCACACTGGCCTTGAGCCACAGGCTGCCTCTGCCTGACGAGTGCTAGAATCAAAGATATGCCGTATCCAGCTGCTTCACATTTTAAAAGAACAAATAACACTTCTCTTTGTGTTGCCACATTTTGTGATGTACTGCTTTAGGAACAAGTGCATAGTTCACCAGAGCTATTAAAATCTCCTGAGATGGTAAAAACTGTCACATTCAAGTCCAAACCAGACCCATCAAGTTGGACTCTCTCCAATAGCTGACTCCAGCATATAGCAAAAGGTTTGAACACCCTCCTGAAACTGATGTGCAGCCATAACTGTAGGTAAGAAACATGCATCTGTATATGAGAGTATTAGCCACATGCCTACCATCATGCCTCCACAAATCAATTATTCTGGACAACTCTTTGTTATCCTTGATGTCATTGCCAAGAATTTGCTATATATAATGATGTATTTTTTTCCAACTTTAAAGTTCTTTAAAAATAAAGTAAATGTTTATGCTTCTGATCACATCTGCTTTCTAGTAAAATACATTTTTTTTGAAATACCTAATTTAAAAAAAAATGAGCTTTCTACATTGGCCTGGGTGGGTAGAAAAAAGTTCAGCCAGATGAATGGTGCAAAGCTCTTGTTCAAACTACCCCTGTAGTCTCTACCCTTCCAATTCTAAACATACCCCATGTCATCAAGCTACTCCTGTCTGTTCCCATTGTCACCTCTTCTATCCTGTATCTAGGTTGACTGTAAGGACTCTTACAATTCAGCAACTGAAAATATAAGATTGGGTAGGGGATGATTTAAAAGAAGTCAAAATATTCGCTCATGCAAATATTCTTTAGTTTCCTGGCTATGGATGTTTTTGCCCTAAAACACAGATGTTAACTTCTACCATGTTCGGATCAGCTCCTGGGGACAGAAGGCACTGGGTCTCCAGAGGTCTGCATGAAGGCGTAGGGAACCACAACAGCTCTGCACACCAATGATGGACTGCTCTTGCTGGTTGGGCAACATGTTTTCTGAAGGTGCGGAATCCACTTTGTTTCTGTCACTTGTCAGAATTAAGCATAAATAATGTAAAAACAAACAAACTGTGCCAGTACAAAATGTAGTATTTGTTTACAAGACACTTGCAGAATCTGACAGTGGCCCTCTGTTGACAATATTTAGGCCATAACCATATTGGCCAAATTTTACACACAAAGAAATCTGAAGCTTTGGATAATGTTAAATATTTTTAAATCTCCTCCTGTAGCTAGTGTCTAGTCTCAGATATGATCAGGCAGAGTTCCTTGTTTTAATAATCACTCTAAAATCTAAACAAGAGTAATAGTGAGTTAAGAGCCTACCATAGAGCAGACTAGCATTAGCAACTTCCTTGATTCCTTAGATTTGGGGATTTTTTTTGAGCAGTTACAACACTCTCAAAAATGATGAAAGGCAAACAGAATTGGTATCTTTTACTCTGGCCACAGAAGGACATTCAGAGGGGAAAATAGAATGACTGGTGTCCATTATTATTATGTCTCCCTAGTATACAAACAACAAAAAAAATTTTTAAATACACATATTACAAGCTTTTAGTTGGATATTCCACTACATTGTAGCCCTGTGAGAAACATTTCAAAAGATTAACATAGTCCCAGGGATGCATACTTTCCAGAGTATCCATGGAGTGAGCCCTGAGAAGCCACTTCTTGCAGTCTTGCTGATACCTGGGTAGAGCGTTCCTTTCAGTCAATTTTATGGAAACCCAGGTTATTCATGACAAAATAGAAAGTGCATCCATCCAGTTCATAACTCACCCTCTATCCAAGCTTCTAATAACATTACAACAAAAGAATGGCTTTCCTTGAAGACCAGCATTGTAGGTAAAGCCACACTTACTGTGTGCTTGTTCAAAAGCTACATAGTGAATTAAAACCCAGAGCCTAATCCTTGTAAATAAGAAAAAGAAACCATAGCCTGTGGCTTTCATCATGTGGTTAGCTAAGGCATCACAAGATGCCCTATCTTTCAGGATCATGTATCACATGATATTGAGGACGAGAGATTTTCAAAGTTCTCACTCCTGTTCTAAACTCACGTAACCTCAGACACACATTTGCCATGCTGAAGATCAGTTCTGCACCAGAGCTGCACCGAGAAATTGGGTACTATGCCTCTCAAAGTACCTGCTCTTGCTTTCATTGTTCACTCTGGCATTAAGATTATTTATTATAAAGCAAACACTTTATTTCCGAGATTGGAAAGCAGGTGTCTGGCTCATCTCAAGGGAACATTGTGCTCATGAACACACGCCTGGATAAAGAAGGAGCCTTTTCAGGCAGCCGTAAACAGAAAAAAAAGAAGAAAAAACACTGTATTCATTCTGTTAATATTATTTTTTACTCTGTATGTATGCTCTAATAACTGGCCTGGATATTGCCAAGTTGGCTAGGCTGGCAAGGCAGAGCCCCACTTGAATTGCACTTATGATAGTGTGTCCTATTTGTTTTGTGGGGTTTTTTGTTTTTGTTTTTGTTTTGCCTGAAATTCTCAGTGTTGAAAAAAAATGTCCTTAACTTCATACAGACCCACTTGCTTCTGCCTCCGGAGTGCTGGGTGCTGGGATTAAAACTGGGACACAACAGTCTACACCAACATTTTTTTCAAGTTTATGATAAAAGTTTATTTTAATATATATATATATATATATATATATATTGTTGTTATTCTTAACAAAAAAACAATAGTCCATGGGCAGCCCAGTCCACTGCTATTTTTTCTTTTTCTTTTTAATTTCTTTCTTTATTTGTTTATTACAGTTTATCACTTTGTATCCCAGCAGTAGCCCGATTGCTCCTCTCCTCCTAGTACCACCCACCCTCACTCTTCTCCTCCCATACCCCTCTCGTAGTCCACCTCCCTTCTATGTGACCCAAGCCTATCAGGTCTCATCAGGACTGGCTGCATTGTCTTCATCTGTGGCCTGGTAAGGCTTCTCCCCCTTCAGGGGGAGGTGATCAAAGAGCAGGCCACTGACTTCATGTCAGAGACAGTCCCGGTTCCCCTTACTAGGGAACCCACTTGGAAACTGAGTACCCGATGGCCTTCTTCTGAGCAGGGATTCTAGGTCCTATTCATGTGTGGTCTTTGGTTGGAGTATTGGTCTCTGGGTCCAGCAGAGTCCTAGACCCAGGATTTTTGGCTCTAATAGTCTCCCTGTGGAGTTCCTGTCCCATCCAGGTCTTTCTTTTTTTAATTAAATTATTGTTTTTTATATTAGTTACTTTATTTATTTTGTATTCAAGCTGTAGCCTTCTTCTTTAGGTATACAGATTTTAGTATGTTTATTGTATCTTATAGGTCTAGTAACCACTTACCATGTGTGTCTTTCTGCCTCTGGGATACCTCACTCAGGATGATCTTTTCTAGAGCCCATCATTACATTTTTTTGACGTGACTTCTGGAGAGCAAATTCAGAACCTCATGCTTACAAGGCAAGCACTTAACCAATGTAATCATTTGTCCAGTTTGTGGGCTCAGTTGATGTTTTACATTCCATAATCATTTTAAGTCCACAGTTGCACTTCAGTGGATACAAGGAAATTTCTCTGAGATTTCCAGTCCCTGTGTCCATGGTGATATCATGCTAAGTTCTCTGAAATCACTTACAAAGAAGAAAAGATGGTGGAAGGAAACCTTGCAGGTTGTCCTTTCCTCTACCAATGTTAAAGACATATGCAGAATGCTTAGAAAGACAGTTTTTTTCTCCGTTAGAAAAAAAGTGTCAGCTAAACAAGGTGGTGCACCTCTTTAATCCCAGTACTTAGGGAGGAAGAGGCAGGTGGATCACTGTGAATTTGAAGACAGCCTAGTCTACAAGGCGAGTCTAGAACAGCCGAGGGAGGAAGGGATGAAGACAGATGGGAAGGGGGAGGGGGGAAAGAGGGAGAATGAGAGGGGGAGGAAAGGGGCAGCAGAGAACAAGAAAGAAGGCGAGGGAGGAAGGGAAGTAGATGGAAGAGGGTGGAGAAAGAAGAAAGGGGAGACGAGGGAAGGGAAAGGGAGGGAGAAAGGGGGAGGAAAGGAAGAGGTCAGGAAGAGAGGGGAGGGAACCAGATCTAGCTAAGTAGAAACCTCTACTCTGCATACATGGGCTCCGGTATGGAATCCCCTATCTACTGTGATGTTTCTTCCCAGGAGACAAAAGCCATTTACTTATACAGAAGAACATCTTAATTACCAAAGAGAAATTCCGGTAACTGTGCCCTTCTTCACACCCAAAGTTAGAAAGGATTATAAAGCTCTCCCTGAAACACAGACAGGGAATGCACGAAACAGGAATTTGGCAGGAAATGCTAGCAGGAGTCTCTTCCATGGACTCAGTAGTACGTACATAGTCACACTTAGAAACAAGAACATACGGTCTAGCTTAATGGGCACAAACCATACTCTTGTGTTTGAAAGATTCATCTTGGAGAAAGAGAATAGGGCCAGCTCCAGAACTCTGTCCTTCTTTGTTCTACCCTAAGAATTTTATTACTACTGTAGATGGGGGAAATTATAAAATGCTATAAAATATTCATTCAGTGTAACTGCATATATGAGCAGAGCATACCTGAATGCTAAGAATATTCTTACCTGATCCATTCACTAACTAAATGCAATTTAATCTATAATTTAGGATGAGATTTCTTTTAGTTAAAATTAATTAACTAAATTCATGCATAGATATAGGAACTGATGAGTGTTATATAATAAAAAAAGACTACTGTGAAGAAATGATAAAAGAAAGTCCCTCCTCCCTTTACTAGGGACCTCACTTGGAGACTGACTCTATGGACTACATCTGATCTGGGGTTTTAGGTCCTCTCCATTCATTGTCTTTGGTTGGGGTATCATTCTCTAAGGCTCTCTGATGCCCTGGGGGGTGGGGGTGGGGTAGGGAGTACAGCCTTGCAAGGGCACAAAGGAAGAAAATGCAACTAGTTCTGATAGGCTAGGGTCAAATACAAGGGGAGGAGGACCCTATCAATGGACTAGGGGAGGGCATAGGGGCAGAGGCGAGAGGGAGGGTGGGATTGGGAGGAGATGAGGGAGGGGGCCATAGCTGGAATACAGATTGAATAAATTGTAATAAATGATAATAATAAAAGTTATAGAAAAAAGAATATTTAAGATTAAAATAAAAGAAAGAAAGAAAGAAAGAAAGAAAGAAAGAAAGAAAGAAAGAAAGAAAGAAAGAAAGGAAGGAAGGAAGAAAGAAAGGAAGAAAGAAAGAAAGAGAGAGAGAGCATCTTTCTAATGAGTTGTCAGGAAAGACCTGATATCATGGCTACACAGAGATCTAGGACCTATGAGAAATATCCAGACAAAATGATTCTTAGAACAGACACAAAAGTTTCAAGTCAAGAGAAACCTCAGCTGCTTCAAGGAACTGAGTAAAACCAGGAGGGGAGGGAAGCAAAAGATAATGGGATCTTGGAGCAAAGTTACTGATAGGAGAGAAGCAGGAGGATTCCTCAGGTGTCACAAATAAAATAAAATAAAATAAATTTTCAAAAGCCGTATGGGTCATGACAGGGTTTAGATTTTATTCTCGATATGATAGGAAAACACCAAAAGAATTGAAGCAGGAAAAGAACATCATTTACTGTGGCTTTTGAGTATGGAATAGATTTATGAGGAAACAATAAATAAAAAGACCAATTGGAAGTTCATCACAGTAGACATAAACCCTATAGGAAACAAGATGGTGATGGATTAGAATAAGGTAATGACATTGGAAGATGGTCAGAAGCAGATGGGTGCCAACGCTCTTTTGACAATCAGATTGACAGAACTGGCTGGCTATTCATTTGCCTAGAATGGTGGAGAAAGCAAGGGCAAGATCCACAGATGTCAGAACTGAGCTACACTGGGTTTGAAGGGAAATCTTTCAGACTTTGACTTGTATATGCCTGTTTGTATGGAGTAAGCAACAAGGCATCTGGTTCTGAAAGAGGCTCGAGGAGGGACTGTTGCATCATATCTACAACTCTGAAATGGGAATGAGATTAAAGAGCATACTGAAATGCCATTGGTAAGGTCCGCTCTTTGAAAATTGCCTTTTTATCATCATCTTTAAGTAATGTCAACTTGGGTTTTGAGAGTTGAATCAATACTTTCTTTATGCCTAGATTTGGAATCAATAGAAAAGTAGAATGTAGGCTCCACAATATAAAGACAAGGATGATTAGACAACCAGACTCAGAGGAAGAGTTGCCCCTTTCTTTCCACCTGCCATTCTCTGCTCTGACCTTGGGTGCATTTGTGACACTGAACGACACTGCTTAACAAGCCCAGGGTAGAAGAAGCATCCAGAGTGTGCCCACTGTGTATTTTGTCTTTTGATTGTCCCCATGCCTTGGGGAAGCAAATACCATTTGAGAACAGTCCCTTGTCTGTGCAAATTACTTGTTCCCACTCTATGTAGGAGTATCAATTTGGCATACTTTATTTCCTGCAACTAATGCTGAACGAGAATGAAGATTTAAGCTGGATGGTGGTAGTGCATACCTTTAATTCCAGCACTCAGGGTAGCAGAGGCAGGTATATCTCTGTGAGTCTGAGGCCAGGTAGGTCTAGAAAGTGAGTTCCAGGACAGCCAAGGCTACACAGAGAAACCCTGGTTGGAAAAAAAAAAGGAATGAAGATTCAAAATAACTAAGTCTCTTTTGACCCCACCACTCAAGCTTTGTTTCAGTGGAAAGTGATTTAAGCACTACTACAAACTGATCACAAAATATTTTAGAAATTAGTAAATGTGTAGGCTTTCTTAGCAAAAGGAATGATTTCATTTTAATTGTATGTCTTGGAAGAGAAGGGGATTCTCTTAGCTCTTTGGTTGAAAGTCATTCAAATTTTCGGGTCCTGTTTTTCACATACAAGATGGAAGGGCATATATGGATATCTTTCTCAGAAGTGAATCCCATCCTGTAGCCATCATGTGGGCTGGAGTGGAAATATTTAAAAACACACTAGAGTAGAACTACCTTGGTAGGTTGACCTGGAGTTCAAAGGAGTATCTTAGAACAGCAATGAGCTTCAATATCATAAAGACTTCTGGATATCACCCATTTTATAGAAAACAACTGGTCATGTGTGTGAGAAGCTAGAAAGTCGTTCCTCCTTTGGACAGGTTATTGAAAGGGGCAAACCCACGCATCATCTACAGTAAGCGAAAACAACCAAGATGCAAGTAGCATATACCACAAAGCTCAAAAAGATGAGAGATATCAAGTATGCATGTGATTGGCAACGAAGACTAACAGAGAAAAGTTTTATTTCATTCAATTCATTAACTCTCTGGACACTTTTTACACAAATGTGTGCCATTTTTGTCATTGATTTTTCTCTTTTTGACTTCTCTGGTGTGTTTTGTGTATTTTAATGTAAAGTCTTTCACTATAATTTGGAAGATACAGAATGCTTTGAAGAGACACATAACAAAAACAGGATAGGGACCTGCAGAGCTCCAAGGCTCCTGATTCAATGGGGTCTCATTTTCTTCAAATGTTGTTTTGATCCTGTGGTGAATTTGTCTGTGGTGTTATGTTGTAAGACAGAGCCCCATTTAGCAAGAAGTCATTCTTTTGGAGATTATGTTTCTTTTCTTTCCATGGCACCTTCTAGAAGGTAAGCAATGAGTAGAAGCAGGTCAGGTATTTGCAGTTACTCATAAGTCATTTGCTCTCATCTAATTTAATATCCACAGAGCTTTGCTATTTATGGCGCATGTTGAAAGGAGTCGACATATGCAGACTTCTTCACCACGTAGCTTTATACTCTTCTTGAATACAAAGATGTAAATTTTGTCACCATTTATGCAACCTGCTAAAAATCTTGCAATTAATTCATGTGAATGAGTTTTCCTCTAAAATTTTAATTAAAACTTGAATGCTTTGCACACTTCAACACTAATACACTACATGTATGCTTTTTAAATTCTGACTGATCATTCGCTAACAAGAAAAATTGTTTATGTTTTATTTTCCGATGAAGCAGCTATTTGTGTTAAAAAACAAAACACCACAAATTTCTTACTAGTGATGGTGTCTTCCTCATGTTGCTTTGTAAACTAGTGGAGAGCTGTACAGGTGAGTCAGTGCTTCCAAGGTAGACACTGGAATGGGGGTGGGACACAAGGGAAGAAAGTCAGCATTCCTTAAAAACCAATGGTGCTTATCCTATCATATAGGTCTATAGTGAGTATATACCATGTGTGTCTTTCTGCTTCTGGGATACCTCACTCAGGATGATCTTTTCTACATCCCACCATTTGCCTGCAAATTTCATGATTTCCTCCTTTTTAATTGCTGAGTAGTATTCCATTGTGTAAAAGTACCACAATTTCTGTATCCATTCCTCAGTTGAGAGACATCTGGGTTGTTTCCAGGTTCTGGGTATTACAAATAAAGCTGCTATGAACACGACTGAGCAAATGTCCTTGTTGTATACTTGAGCATCTTTTGGATATATGCCTAGAAGTGGTACAACTGGATCTTGAGGAATCACTATTCCTAATTGTCTGAGAAAGCGCCAAATTGATTTCTAAAGTGGTTGTACAAGTTTACATTCCCACCAGCAATGGAGGAGGGTTCTCCTTTCTCCACATCCTCTCCAACATGTGTTGTCACTTGAGTTTTGATCTTAGCCATTCTGATGGGTGTAAGGTGAAATCTCAGGGTTGTTTTGATTTGCATCTCCCTGATGGCTAAGGACTTTGAGCATTTCTTTAAGTGTTAGCTAAATAAGAAGGATAAGGGTAAGATGATCAATCCTCGCTTAGAAAGACAAATAGTATGTACATTGGAAGCAGGAGAAAACAAGTAACAGGACAGGACCCTACCATAGAGGGCCTCTGAAAGACTCTACCTAGCAGTGTATCAAAGCAGATGCTGAGGCTCAAAACCAAACCTTGGGCAGAGTGCAGGGAATCATATGAAAGAAGGGGGAGTTAGAAAAACCTGAAGAGGACAAGAGTGCCACAAGGATGACATATATCTAGGCACAGGAGTCTTTTCTGAGACTGATTCTCCAACCAAGAACCATGCATGGATATAACCTAGAACCCCTGCTCAGACATAGCCCATGGCAGCTTAGCATCCAAGTGTTGTCCTTAGTTAAGGGAACAGGGACTGTCTCTGACATGAACTCAGTGGTGACCTTTGCCCCCCGCTACCCCCGCCAAGGGAGGAGCAGCCTTGCTAGGCCACAGAGGAAGACATTGCAGCCAGTTCTGTTGAGATCTGATAAACTAGGGTCAGATGGAAGGGGAAGAGGATCTCCCTTATCAGTGGACTTAGAGAGGGTCAGGGAGGAGATGAGGGACAGAGGGTGGGATTGGGAGGGAATGAGGGAGGGGGTACAGCTGGGATATAAAGTAAATAAATGGTAATAATATGAAAAATAAAAATTTATGAACTTTTTTAAAAAAAAACCAATGGTGTGTAAAAATGTACTATCAAAGTCAAAACCAAGTGTGCCTTAGCTTTTCTGCAAGGACTAATATTCAGAGATGGAGAGATGGCTCCGCAAATCAGAGTATAGAGAGATCTTCCAGATAAACCAATTTCAGTTCTCAGAACCTAGGTTGGAGAGCTCAAACTGTTTATAACTCCAACACCTCCAGCCTTCTTCAGACACCTGTAACCATGTGCACGTACCCACACATGCACTCACATATACACATAATTAAAAATAAAATATGTCTTAGGGAAAACAAAAATTGATACTCAAGACAGACTACTTTGAGCCTCAAATATTACAGTAATTAGTGCTTTGCCACTCCAACTATTTCTAGAATAATATAGTTAGTACAGAAGATGGTCACATATTTTGAAATTTTCCATTTTAATATTAATTTAATTTACTAGAGGCATTTAACTGCCTTGATTTTTCTATATCTACTAAAAGTAGAGTGACAATATAATATTGTTATATTCTTTAACAGTTTATTATAAGAGGGAATAGACTCAACAAATCTCACCCTTTGTTCTTTTGAAAGCTTCTGTATAGGTCCCTTTTCAGCTGTCATTTTTGTTATTATAAATAGATATAATGCTATATATTGTTTTACCATCCAATATTTAATACTACTGCAAAATTGTTAGTAATTGTCAGATATTAGAAGGGAAAAAATAAGATCTTCCTAGAATAATTTTTCAAAATAGAAGTGTACATTTTGCTAAAAAAAAATGAAAGAGAAATGTTTGATTAACTGACACTCAGAAATCATTCCTGAGCAATCTGTTAGAATTTCTTTCCCTTTGCAATGTTTTCTGTTCTGTGTTATCAAGAACTATGAATCATAATTTCTGGCAGCTAAAATCAAAGGGGGTGAGAGTCTATTAGCATCCTAAAAATATGCATGCCCTAATGCTCTCTTAAAATATGTCTGCTTAGAGATGGTGCAGATTTCCTCAGCCAAGCAAAATGACATTAACTAAGACCCTGGCATGAAGATTTGCTTATTTTAGTTTGCTTAACAATGTAAACCATAGCACAAAAACATTGCCACTCTGTGGCACATAAGCTCTTCTCTCACACTTTGACCCACTGCTTATTAATATTACATGATAAATTATCAAATCACTTATAATCACTAATTATTTTGATCATTCACTTACAAAGACAAACTTAAACTGTTGCAGAATTAGTCCTTTTTCAGAGAGCATGCTTTCTTTTTGTCATAAAGGAACCTGGTTTAAATCACTTAGAACCAGGAGTAAGCAAAAACAATTAATAATTTAAATGAAGACAGCATAATATGTCTACATAAGCAGCTGATAAATTTCTGGAAAACTCAAAAGTGATGCTAATGTTTCTCATATTCATCAGTCCATGAGAAAATCTGGACTTTATTTGCATTGTCCTCGGGAAGGTTTACTACAGGATTCCAGAAGAATTCCCTAAACTATACCAATATCTGACAGAGCATTTCATCAAGCCTGGGTAACGAAAAGGGAAGACAGAGATCAGACGTGAGTACATGATAGTCTGATGTTACACCTCTCATGCAAAAGCCTAATTGCTCCACAGAAAATGAAAAGCACTGACTAGACGCAGCTTCTGCCGCACCCGAGAGAACAGGATTGTGGAACCACACTCCCTCTGCTTGCAACAATGCTTTCTCAAAAAACAAAAACAGAAAATTCACTAACGGAGCACTTTCACCTGTTTTACTTCATGTAACTGGTATTTACAAACTTCCAAAAATGTGCTTGCGCTTTAAGAAAGATTAAAAAAAATAGATGTATTTGATGAATTCAGTGGAAAACACAATGAAATTTAGTATGACAACAAAATTAACAAAGAGCACAAAAGAATTCTGAACACAACTCTGATGATCATGTGAGGGAGGAGGAAGACTTGGGAAGAAAGCCAGACTTCAAACAAGGCTTGGAGAATACACCTAATTAACAGTTGAGGAAACAGGAAAAAATAGTGAGTGACAACAAAAAGTCTTAGTGCTATTTCATGCCAAGAAACCAAACTTAATTTTATTCCATTAGGCCACCATTATTCAAAGATGTTTCTTGAAACATGAAATTCAATTATGTGATTATTAATATATTCCAAATGTATTTATGTGAGTATATATATTGCAGAGAAAATAATTTCATATCCAAAGAATTGAAAACAGCTAGAGACATGGCTCAGTAGATAAAGCATTTGCCAACAAACATCAGATCAAATCACATCCCACAATCCCATAGAAAAGGCAGGCGGGATTGGCCATCGCTGGAAATCTCACCAGTCCTGGGGTTAAAAAACAAGGATAACCCTTAGAACCCACCGCAAGGCAGGATGGCTAAGTAAACCAGCAGTCATTCTGGGTTCAGAAGGAAGACCATGCCTCAATAAATAAAGTGAAGAGCAATTGAGGAACATGCTTGAAACCAACTTCATTCATTTATACACACACACACACACACACACACAAACAATTTAAAAGCAGAACATAGTAGCATACACTTTCATTTCACACACTCCAGAGAGTCTGAGACAGGATGGTGGAAAGTTTGTGTGTGTGTGTGTCTGTGTGTGTGTGTGTGTGTGTATTCTCTCTCATTTTCAGAAGTTACACTGTGATTTAACCAATTATCCTTCATATAAGATATAGGCATAATATTAAAAAAGAGAAATAATTGTTTTTTCCTAAGGTAATTGGTTTATAGCTTTTCCCATTTTCTACAAAATAATATGGCTCTATTTTTCTTTCTAAGTAACATACTTATTCAGAGAGACGAGAAACGTTACAGAAGGTGTTGCTCCTTTCATGCAGTCCCATGTCTCAACACTGTAGCATTCTTGATTGAGTTACCAATGCATATTTACCAGGATTTATTCAAACCACAGAAGTCAGAAATAGTCCTAGATGAGCTTGAACAACTTTTGCTGTGACAAAGAATAGGAAGTCATCAAAGAATAAAGAGATGCTATCAAAGGGACATAACTAAAAAACACCCATTCACCAATTGGAGCATCAAATAGCAATATTCTATGTGGTACAGGGTGTGAAATATATTGAGAATTTCTACCCCACATTAATTATTAATTTTAAATTTGGTACAGTTGACACAGAATAAGATGTAGGAGTAGAAGTTGAAGAAGTGTAAAGGAAAAGGGTACAGTGCTAATGAGCTAAATTAAAGGCAAAAGAGTGTCTATTGATCATATCAAATATCAAGGTTTACAGATGCCCCTCAGTTGAGGAATGGATACAGAAATTGTGGTACTTTTACACAATGGAATACTATTCAGCAATTAAAAAGGAGGAAATCATGAAATTCGCAGGCAAATGGTGGGACCTGGAAACGATCATACTGAGTGAGGTA